>CM060836.1:102247500-102770000 GCA_030762175.1 Metallyticus violacea | reverse complement strand
AGAAGAAGAAAAAGAGGAAGAAGAAAAAACGAAAGAAAGAAAGAAAAAGGAAATTAGACGCGTGCGTACCTTCCAAAATATTATTACCAAAATCCCAATATTTTGATTTCGGATTGAAAACATCTTATTAACACTGCTAGCGAAATAACGTTTCCTTTAATTGCCTATTTTTACATTTTGAAAACATTTGCACATAGTGCCATTATTTTATGCAAATTTCAATGCATACATGTATACATATTATCACACCTTGCATAACTTAATCTCTTTCATAAGCGTTCAAGACCAACGGGATTTCCATATGCCCAGGGAAGAAGAAGTTGATGATGATGATAATGAAAAGGGTTTCCTAGCTGTATGATACACAATATATTAAAGAAAAGTGAACCTTAAGTTGAGCATATGAAGATAACACAAATAGCATATAGGGTAAGAATTTGTGCACATTAACAGCATGGCAAGCATTTTCTTAATATTTCCTTTTTACCAATCAATTTCCACAAACAGGCAAACATTAAATCACGAATGTGATGCGCAAACTGAATACTGTCGTGACATGCATAAAGACCTACTTTTTACCCAGTATCTGCACCTAGTGTCATTTTCTTACTGCCGATAGCCTTATTTGGGTTTATTTTCGTAATCCAGAGAATAGATTAACTTTCTAACATTTTTGCTGCCCTAGATGCACTTTTCCGTTTGACATGAATCTGCATTTTCAGAGCATTTTAACAGTGATTGAAGATATGGTACATAACAATGCTAGTGATGTGAGTGTCCTTTAATGCTAATTTTAAGTTTTAGAAAATGCTTGGAAAAACTACTTTCATTATTTTATGCAAGGTTCAAACCATAGTTGTATGTTGCCATTTTTCTTTTACAGAGATATTAGGGGGTGAGTGAGGAAGAGAGAAGGACGGAGAGAGACAGAGGGAGAGAGAGAGAGGGATATGTTGTCATACAAGCATAACTTCATGGTTTTCACCGCCTGCCTGGAGCAATCTGTATGCTCCATGCAAACTGAGAAAAGACAAGAAGAAGAAGAAGAAGAAGAAGAAGAAGAAGAAGAAGAAAGAGTGAGAGAGACAGACATACAGACAGAATATGTTCTCATACATGCATAACTTAATAGCTCTCACCGGCTATATTGAAAAATGGATTTTCCACATTCACAATAGAATTGGTAGCCCTATCGCACATACTTTTCCAGAAAAGAGCGCCGAAAATTAATGACATTAAAAAAGGACAAACGACAACAATATAAACGTGTGGCTAGTGTATGGCTGCCCTAATCATATTGCCATTTAAAAAGTTGTACTTCCACAATTAGTAGTGGTAGTGGTGGTAGTAGTAGTAGTAGTAGTAGTAGTAGTAGTAGTAGTAGTAGTAGTAGTAATAGTAGTAGTAGTAGTAGTAGTAGTAGTAGTAATAGTAGTAGTAGTAGTAGTAGTAGTAGTAGTAGTAGTAGTAGCATTAGTATTAATAGTAATAATAACAACCACCTTTAATAGCAACAATACACCTACGTTTTCGCGTGCTATCCAGAGTATATGTATTTCACAGCTCTGGTGCATGCATAACTTAATAGCTCTCAAGGCCTGTCTGGAGCAATCTTTGTACTGCATACAAACAGAGAAAGAAGAAGTAGGAGAAGGAGAGGAAGAGGAACAAGAAGAAGAAGAGGAACAAGAAGAAGAAAAGAGGAAGAAGAAGAAGAAGAAGTAAAATAAAGGGGTGAAGGACCATTAACAGCAAAAGCAGGAGGCTTCCTAGCTATATCGTACGAATTATAATTAAGAAAAGTGCGCAAAACATGCAAATAACGACCAATAGCAATGTGAGCAAGGGATTTGTGTATTGTGATTATGGCAATCGATTCATTATTCAATTTTTACAACTCCATTTCCACAAAAAATGCAAATAATACGAATGGGAGAGTGATATGGCAACCCGTGTATTTTCATAAATTGCTTCAAGAGTACAAATCCACTTTCTGCACCGAGTGTAATTTGGCACTGCACACAAACTCAATTGTCACTATTTTAATAAACCAGGGTACTTTTAGCATTCTAACGTTATGACCGCTTTACGTGCACTTTTCCCATCCGACGTTATTTTGCGCATTCACAGCGTTTTAATTCCGATTGAACACATGCTACCTCACAATACTGGTAAAATTACACGTCTTTTAATGCTATTTTTCAGTTTTGGAAAATATCGGTAAAATTCTTTCAAAAACCGTTTGATTTTTTTTAAGCACAACACACACACACACACACATTTGTAGGAAGATCTCAGCCAAGCGTAACCTTGACAGCTCTCGCCGGCTTTTGCATATCGACAATTGAATTCGTGGCGCTCTCGCGCATATTTTTCGAGAAAACTGCACCTACATTTTTAATTTTAATACAAGTAGGAACAAACGATATAAAAGGTACGCTTAGCTCCACTATTTAAATTGCCAAAAATAACCACATTGTGATAAAAGAAAAGAAAAGAAAAGGAAAAGAAGGAAAGAAAGAAAGACAAATAAGAAAAGCAACAATTAAACGTGCGCGTACTCTCCAAAATATTAATTCCCCAATCCCAAGATTTTGATTTCGAACTGAAAACCTTTTATTAGCACTGCTAGCGATATAACGTGTCCTTTAGCTGCCAATGTTTACATTTTGGAAAACATTTGCGCATAGTGTGATTATTTTATGCAAATTTCAATACATGTATTTTCACATCTTGCATAACTTAACCTCTTTCATCAGCGTCCGAGAGCAACGTGCCTTCCATATGCCCGGGGAAGAAGAAGAAGAAGAAGAAGAAGAAGAAGAAGAAGAAGAAGAAGAAGAAGAAGAAGAAGGTTTCCTAGCTGTATGGTACAGATTATATTAAAGGGAAGTACACCTTGAGTTGAACAAATGCAAATAACGCAAATAGCAATATAAGCTAAGAATCTGTGCACTGTAACATAATTTTTTAATATTCCCCATTTTACAAATCTATTTCCACAAACAAGGGATAAATAGCCATGTGCAAACTGGATACTTTCCTGACATGCATAAAACCGTAGTTTTTACCCAGGATCTTCACCGAATGTCATTTTCTTACTGCCGATAGCCAAATGTAAGAATGAATCGACCGAATTCCCTTCTAACTGCATATAATATGGTTCATACAATTAACTTTCCCACCAGGACTGATAAAAACTCTAGCACAGCAATAGATAATATATTTGTAAATTTAGACAAACTGTCATTATATTCTGTGTCTTCATTGATCAATGGTCTCTCTGACCATGATACTCAAGTAATAATGAAAAAAAAATCCACAATAAGACTCAAAGAATGTTATAGGTATATAAAATATAGAGACATTAATGATGCTAACCTCAATATAATGGTGGAGACTCTTGGACAAGAATCGTGGAATAGTGCTTTTACAGTGCAAATGATGTTAACAGTAAATTCAACAATTTTTTGACACATTTTTAAATTGCATTTTGAAGCACATTTCCCACCTAAAAAAAAAAAAAAAAAATAGAAGTTATAATATGAGCAGGGAATGGTTAACCTAAGGAATTAAAAAATCTTGTCAACATAAAAGGCAATTATATAATGAGCAAAACCTCAGTAAAGACCCTAAATAAAAAATACATTTTAGAAAGTATTGTAAAATACTTAGGAAAGTCATAAATGCAGCGAAAGGCATCCATTACCAAACACTTATCAATCAGTCAAAAAATAAAATAAAAACTACTTGGAATGTAATAAAACATGAAACAGGCAAAAATCTGCAACAAGGTGATGCAATAGTCTTAAATATTAACAATCAGGAGATACAATACCCTGCAGATGTAGCAAATGAGTTTAATATTTACTTTCTCAGTGTAATAAAATTTTTAAATTTATATTCTAGTGATAAAAGAGATGCTTTAAAAAGGTTACAATCATCAACTCCCCCTCATAATAATGAATTCAAACCAGGTATCACTACCCCACTAGAAATTAGTAATATCATTAGGAAACTAAAATCAAAAAACTCTTCTGGCTATGATGAGATCAACAGCAAAGTCATAAAGGCCTGTGCAAAGGAAATTAGTACCCCCCTTAGTCACTTGTGTAATGAATCTTTAGCATTGGGTGTATTTCCTGAGAGGCTAAAATATTCAATAGCGAGGCCTCTGTATACAAAATGGGAGAAAAGATAAATGTCTCTAATTAAAGACCTATAGCTATTTCACCTACATTTTCTAAGGTGATTGAGAAAGTGATGTACAATAGGCTTTACCATTATCTTGAAAGTAACAATATTCTAGTTAGTGATCAGTTTGGCTTTGGAAAAGGAATTTCAACAGAAAATGCAATCTATAAACTCACTAATGAAATTTTAACTGCATTTAATGAAAGGGCACATGTAGGAGGAATATTTTGTGACTTAGCTAAGACTTTTGACTGTGTCAATAATGAAATTCTGATCGATAAATTAGCTTTCTATGGAATAAAAAACCAATATTTAAAATGGTTTATATCCTACCTTGACGAAAGGAAACAAAAAGTAGTGATAAATTGTCCCTTCAATAATGAAAGCAATGCATCAGAGTGGGGAATGATTAACCATGGAGTGCGTCAAGGATTCTGTTCTGGGTCCTCTTCTTTTTCTAATATATATAAACGACCTCTCCTTAACTATCCAAGATGTAGGAAATGCTGTTCCATTTGCAGATGACACAAGCACACTGATAAATGGAAAGAGCCTTAATAATTGTGCCATTAAATTAAATTTGGTTTTCAGTTCTTTTTGTGTATGGTTCAAAGCAAACAAATTGTCTCTAAATCTAGATAAAACAAATTTTATGAAATTCATTACTCACAGATCTCCAGATCCACAATTACAGATAGGATATTATGACAGTGTACTTTCACAAACCAAATATATAAAATTCCTTGGTTTAATAATTGATAACCATCTCAATTGGATAGATCACATTGATTTTATTACAACTAAACTAAGCAGTGCATGCTATGCAATACGTGCATTAGTAATGTTGCAGTCAATTAAGACTTTAAAACTAGTTTATTATCCTTATTTCAAATCAATAATGAAGTACGGTCTAATATTTTGGGGAATTTCAGTTAAAAGTGAACGTGTCTTCCTGTTACAGAAAAAATGCATAAGAATAAATTCCTGGTACACACAGTAGACATTCATGCAGAAACATTTTTAGGAAATTTGAAATTTTAACTCTTCCTTGCGAATATATTTTATCCCTCATGAACTTTTATATAAGAAATAAACAAAAATTTGTTCAAAATCAAAATATACATGACAAGAATACTAGACAAAAAGCAAATCTACATCGCCCAATTTCAGCACTTTTATGCCATCAAAAAGGCGTTTATTATGAGTGCATTTTAGTATACAATGCTCTTCCCTCTAGCCTAAAAGCCTTAATAAATAATGACAATTCCTTTAAATCTGCTCTTAGAAAATACCTATGTAAAAAGGCCTATTATTCTGTAAAGGAATATATGAGTGACAATAGTAAACTGCACAACATAACAATTAACATGTAAATACGTATTAATAAAAGTTGTATGATTGATTTGGTGTTTTAGGTGTTGGTTGAGTTGTTCTAAGTGTTCTATTTATTTTTATTGTAATTATTCATGTAGATGTAAACACATTTTTGTAAATACAGATTGAAAACTACTGTGATATTCGTATATGACAAGTTCAATGTTCGTAGGTCTCTGTGGCTGCTTCACGAACTCACCAAATGCTCCGGGAGCTATACTATACAAAACTAGCCCCATAGCACATATTTTTGATGAAAAGTGCACCGAAAATGAATAACATTAAAGTAAGATCAAACGACAAGCAATATCAGCGTGCGTTTAGTGTATGGCTGCCGTAATAATTTTGCCATTTACAGTCGTACTTCCACAAGTAGTAGTAGTAGTAGTAGTAGTATAAGCAAAGAAGTGCTGCAGTGAAACAGCATAGCAATCATTAATTCTATTTCCACAAACAGGGGAATATTACGCGTGGGCGTAACGTGCAATCGGTGCACTTTCCTGGAATGCACAAAGCTTAATAGATTTAATTTTCCTTCTAAATCTGTAACCAATGTCACTTATCTACAGCCGATAGCCTTATAAGTGATTATTTTAATAAACCAGAGAAAAGTTTGGCTTTCTAACATTTATGCTACTTTAGGTGCACTTACCCCATTTGCCATTAATCTCCGCACTTCTTTGTATAGTCACCACCACCACCACCGTCGTCGTCGTTGCTGTTATTATTCTGGCACTCCGCGAAGCTCTTGAACGTGCGCCGTTTCTCGAAACCAGCTAAATGACCACGACAACGCAAATCGCTCATTCTGAATTAATGTAATGTGTTAAAATTGACGATGCAATTCATCGCGGGCTAGATATTTCACACGAGCACAAGGTGATCCGATCCATCATGGTCGCCATGCAACATGCACTTACTTCCGTCCTTGTGGCCGGCCTCTGGCTCGAACGACCTCCCTGCCCTGCTCCTCGCTCGACACTGCTGGTCGCGCACGATTAATTTACGCTCTCGACTCGTGTGCAGCTCCGGTCCCGAGCGGAGGCAGAAAGTAGTGCCACTTGCGCAGATATGGGAAAATAACCGGCTACCTGACGTCAACGTTCAGATGGCCAAGCGGTTAGAGCGGCTCGCTGGCGAACCCGAGGTGCGGGGTACGAATCCTGGCCGGAGGCTTGAATTTTTTTTAATTTTTATTTTATTTCATTTTTACTTATGGATGAAATTGAGCGACATCTGCCACCATTACGATGGTTTTCTCGCTAACATGGTGCCCCGCTAACTTTATATTTACGAATTTTCTCTGCTCAAGTACAAGGGGTTTCCCGATGATGATGATGATTATTGCTTAAGGGCGAAAAACTGCTGTGGTCATTAGCGCCCAAACACAACAAGTACTATGTCAGAAATAAAAAATAAATAAACAGAAAACGCAAATCCTGCGCTTAATGAACGGACAGTAGTACTGGTGCAATAAAATGTATACCCAAAAACAAATAACAAGGGTATAAGCCGCCACAAATATAAGGGTGTTACTAAAACTTAGTCGCAAGAGCGAAAAAACATAACAGTCCTGTAATGGACGAAACACATAGCAATAAAACCCCAAAGCCAACACAGGCCAATATGGTCAACAGACAAAGACAGGTAGGAAAATTAATCAGCAAGAGCTGAAAACAAACCAGTCTTATAAAAGATTAAAATGGTAACAATAAAACCCCAAAACAAATAACAAGGGTAATGTGCAAAACAACAATTAGAGACTAGTTAACACGATTCAGCAAAAGCTGAAAAAACAACAGTCTTAAAAGAATCTAAAAATGCCGTCAATGGTAAAAGATAAAACCTCACACCTTGCTCCAAAAACCACAAACACGGATAAAACGGAGCACGCGCTCAACAGCAACCACATCATCTGCGAGTAAGTCCTCAATAGAGGAGGGCAAACCTAGGCTAATTCTAAAAGCTGTCAGATGAAGACAATCAATTAAAATGTGACGCACTGTAAAGGGGTGGTCACAGTGAGGGCAAACTGGAGCGGGATGACCATTAAAAAGGTGAGAGTGACTAAAACGGCAATGCCCAATTCTAAGACGAGCTAAAATTACTTCTTCGCGACGAACAGCGCGAGAAGAAGTCGGCCAGTTAAAAGGGGCGGGTTTACATTCACGGAGCTTATTATTTGGGAGTAATTGCCACTCCTCGCGCCAGCGCGAAAAAATGGCTAAAACTACATTCTGGACCATCTGTACAAGGGGGTGGAGGTTGTACAGGTTTCTAAAACTTAAAATGGCACTCAAAGAATCGGAACATATAACACTGTTCCCCAGCCCGTGATCAGAAATAAATAAAACCGCCCGATAGATAGCATAATGCTCCGCCATAAAAATAGATGTTGCAACGTTAAGACCGTACGTAAAACTAGCCCCATTAAAAACAAAAGCACATCCTACACCTGTGTCAGATTTTGAGCCGTCGGTATAGATATAATTCCAGCCATTAAAAGAGGATTTGATCTCGCTAAAAGAACAACGAATAATATGTGCTGCGGTCGATGATTTCGGACAGGACGTAAGCCCGAGATGAACGGGGGCCTCTGCTAAAATCCAGGGGGGAGAAGAAGTTTCCCCGGCTAAGAAAAAAGCAGGTAACTCAATGCCCAACGTCCGTAAAATCTCTCGAAAACGAAAGCCAGGGGGCTTAGGAGTAAAAGACCGAGCAGCATAAAAACGATCAAAAGACACATTAAAAAACAGCCCATTCCTGGGATGACGAGGTTGCGCAGCTAAGCGACAACCGTACGCAGCTAGTAAAACATCCCTACGATAAAACAACGGAGGTTCTCCAGACCCCGAATATAAACTCAACACAGGACTGGTGGGGAATGCCCCAATGGCAACACGGATACCCCGGTAATGAATCGGGTTCAGGCGGCGCAGAACAGAAGGCCGCGCAGAGCCATAAACGACACTGCCATAATCCAATTTGGACCGGATAAGAGAGCGATAAAAACGTAAAAGAACAGTCCGGTCAGCTCCCCAAGATGTGCCACTTAAAACACGTAAAATACAAAGAGAACGTTCACACTTGCCTCTGAGTTGCGCTATATGCGATGACCAGCATAATTTCCTATCGAACACCAAGCCAAGGAACCGAACTTCGTCTGCGAAGTAGAGTGCGTCTGGGCCAAGATGGAGCGAAGGTGCATGATACTCCTTGTGGCGCCAGAAGTTCATGCAGACGGTCTTCTCTGCGGAGAAACGGAACCCGTGAGAGACACTCCAAGCGTGAAGGCGGTCGAGACAGCATTGGAGGCGGCGTTCCAGGAGACAGGTCCTCCGAGAGGAAAGATATATGGCAAAATCGTCTACAAATAACGACGATTGTATTCCTGGCGGTAAACACTCGGTGATAGAGTTAATAGCAATGGCAAACAGTGTGCAACTTAGTACCGAGCCCTGAGGTACACCGTTCTCTTGAATAAAATTCGACGATAAAACTGATCCCACGCGAACATTAAAAACCCGGTCTTTCATAAATTCCTGAATATAAACAGAATTACGCCCACGTATGTTCCAATCGTGAAGCGTTTGGAGGATACCGCCTCTCCAGCAAGTATCGTACACTTTCTCCAGATCGAAAAATACAGCAACCGTTTGGCACTTGCGCACAAAACCGTCCATTACATGGGTAGTTAAAGACACCAGATGGTCGACTGAGGAACGATGACGCCGGAAACCACACTGGGCGTTCGTTAATAATTGCCTCGACTCCAACCATCACATGAGCCGTCCGTTAATCATTCGTTCCAACACCTTGCAAACGCAGCTGGTGAGGGAAATCGGACGGTAACTGGAAGGAAGATGTGGGTCCTTTCCAGGCTTAGGTATGGGAATGACGGTAACCAATCGCCAAGCGCAGGGAAATGTGCCGTTACACCAAATAAAATTAAAAGTTCGTAATAAAAATGCTTTGCCTTCTGCTGGTAAATGCTGCAACATGGCAACATGAATGTCATCTGGCCCCGGTGCGCAATGTCGAGAGGTAGAAAGGGCATGCTCCAGTTCCCTGGCGGTAAAAGGAACGTTGTAGCTCTCCTGATGGTCGGAGGCAAATGAGAAACCTTTCCTCTCAACCTGCTCCCTTAATGCGCGAAAAGTAGCCGGGTAATTGGCGGAGCTCGAAACATCAGCGAAGGTTCGTCCTAAAACATTGGCGATGTCAGTCGGAGTAGTGAGCACTCGATTTAAAATCCTAAGACCGGGTATAGGTGTAAACCTTGGTTTGCCAGCAACGCGTCGTAGCCGTTCCCAAACTACGGAAGAAGGCGTTGTGCGGTTAAAAGAGGTAAAAGAAATCCAAGAAGCCCTTTTGCTATCCTTTATGACTAGGCGGCATTTGGCGCGAAGTTGTTTGTAGCAAATCATATTTGCTGATGTAGGGTGGCGACGAAAAGCTCGGAGAGCACCTCGGCGTGCACGCAATGCATCCCGGCATTCATCAGTCCACCAGGGAACCGGTAAGCGTCTGGGGTGACAAGACGACCGGGGAATAGCCTTATCTGCGGCTGTTATGATGACCGTATGGAGCTGCTCGATCGCGATATCGATAGATGGAAGTTCACACCCTGTAAATTCGGCCAAAGAGCGATAGAGAGGCCAATTCGCCTTTTCAATGAGCCATTTTGGCGTGCACTGTGAATGAGCGTTCGAAGAGAGTACATGGATCTGACACGGAAAGTGGTCACTGGAATATAAATCAGAGATAACATTCCAGGTGAAATGTACAGCAAGCGAGGAAGAACACATGGATAAGTCCAAGTGCGAAAAGTTGTGAGTGCTGTCAGAGAGAAAAGTAGGTTGACCAGTATTGAGCAGTACTAGATGTTGACGATCCAGAAAGTCGGCTATAATGCTACCCCTCGCACACTCCGTGGCGGAACCCCATAGGGGATGGTGTGCATTGAAATCCCCCAAAAGGAGAACAGGGGGTGGTAGCTGAGACAGAAGATCGTCCAGGTCAACTGTAGTGGTGGTGCCGAACGGAGGTAAATAAACAGTGCAGACAGAAAAACTGAGGCCAGAAAAGTGAACTGTAGCTGCAGCAGCTTGTAAAGGAGTCTGGATGATGATGATGATGATGATTATTGTTTAAGGGGCGCACAACATCAAAGGTCATTAGCGCCCAAACACACTAAAAACTGCGCCAGATCTAAAAATAAATAGTTGACACAAATAATGTCTTAGGGTGAATAACAGTAGCACTTTGTGCAACAAAATAAAAGCCCATAACAAATAACAAGTGGGTGTAATGGTCAAAAAAGGACTGGTATTAAAATAGCCGCAATCGCGAAAACAACAGTCCTATAATGGTCTAAAAAGGGTCAATAAAACCCTGTAACCACCAACACTAGAACATATAAAAACTGGTAGTAAAAAACATCAGCAAAAGCTGAAAATAAACCAGTATTGTAAAAGTCTAAACTGGTAACAATAAAACCCCAAAACAGTAACAAGGGTTATATATAACAACGCAATAAAAGACTGGTACTAAAAACAATGCACCAAATGCGGAAACAACAACAGTCTTAAAAGCGCCTAAAAATGCCGTCATGGATAAAAAGAGAACACCTCACACCTTGCTCCAAAAACCACAAACACGGATAAAACGGAGCACACGCTCAACAGCAACCACATCATCTGCAAGTAATTCCTCAATAGAGGAGGGCAAACCTAGTCTATGTCTAAAAGCTGCCAGATGATGGCATTCAACTAAAATATGACTCACTGTAAAGGGGTGGTCACAGTGGGGGCAAGCTGGAGCGGGTTGACCATTAAAAAGGTGTGAATGACTAAAACGGCAATGCCCAATTCTAAGACGAGCTAAAATTACTTCTTCGCGACGAACAGCGCGAGAAGAAGTCGACCAGTTAAAAGGGGTGAATTTACATTCACGGAGCTTATTATTTGGGAGTAATTCCCACTCCTCGCGCCAGCGCGAAAAAATGGCTCTACGTAATGAATGTATAAAATCCCCGAAATAAAAACGCTGCTCGCGCTCAGCAGGGTCTAAAAGGGCGGATTTTGCTGCAACATCTGCGGCCTCATTACCTGGGAGTCCGACGTGTCCAGGCACCCATAGCAGTGTTACCCTGACGCCAGCGTCGTAAAGGGTTAAAACTGCATTCTGGACCATCTGTACAAGGGGGTGGAGATTGTACAGGTTCCTAAAACTTACAATGGCGCTCAAAGAATCGGAACATATAACACTGTTCCCCAGCCCGTGATCAGAAATAAATAAAACCGCCCGATAGATAGCATAAGCTCCGCCATAAAAATAGATGTTGCAACGTTAAGACCATACGTAAAACTAGCCCCATTAAAAACAAAAGCACATCCTACACCTGTGTCAGATTGATGATTGATTGTTGTTTAAAGGGCGCACAACAGCAAAGGTCATTAGCGCCCAAACATACTAAAAACTGCGTCACATCTAAAATATAAACTGTTAACACAAATCAAGTCTGAGCAGCACGTTGTGCAACAAAATAAAAGCCCATAACAAATAACAAGTGCGTGTAATGGTCAACAAAGGACTGGTATTAAAATAGCCGCAATCGCGAAAACAACAGTCCTATAATGGTCTAAAAAGGGTCAATAAAACCCTGTAACCACCAACACTAGAACATATAAAAACTGGTAGTAAAAAACATCAGCAAAAGCTGAAAATAAACCAGTATTGTAAAAGTCTAAACTGGTAACAATAAAACCCCAAAACAGTAACAAGGGTTATATATAACAACTCAATAAAAGACTGGTACTAAAACAATGCATCAAATGCTGAAACAACAACAGTCTTAAAAGCGTCTAAAAATGCCGTCATGGATAAAAAGAGAATCCCTCACACCTTGCTCCAAAAACCACAAACACGGATAAAACGGAGCACTCGCTCAACAGCAACCACATCATCTGCAAGTAATTCCTCAATAGAGGAGGGCAAACCTAGTCTATGTCTAAAAGCTACCAGATGATGGCATTCAATTAAAATGTGACGCACTGCAAAGGGGTGGTCACAGTGGGGGCAAGCTGGAGCGGGTTGACCATTAAAAAGGTGAGAATGACTAAAACGGCAATGCCCAATTCTAAGACGAGCTAAAATTACTTCTTCGCGACGAACAGCGCGAGAAGAAGTCGACCAGTTAAAAGGGGCGCATTTACATTGACGGAGCTTATTATTTGGGAGTAATTCCCACTCCTCGCGCCAGCGCGAAAAAAATGCCTCTACGTAATGAATGTATAAAATCCCCGAAATAAAAACGCTGCTCGTACTCAGCAGGGTCTAAAAGAGCGGACTTTGCTGCAACATCTGCGGCCTCATTACCTGCGACTCCGACGTGCCCAGGCACCCATAGCAGCGTTACCCTGACGCCAGCGTCGTAAAGGGTTAAAACTGCATTCTGGACCATCTGCACAAGTGGGTGGAGGTTGTACAGATTTCTAAAACTTAAAATTGCACTCAAAGAGTCGGAACATATAACACTGTTCCCTAGCCCCTGTTCAGAAATAAATAAAACCGCCCGAAAGATAGCATAAAGTTCCGCCATAAAAATAGATGTTGCAACGTTAAGACCGTACGTAAAACTTGCCCCATTTAAAACAAAAGCACATCCTACACCTGTGTCAGATTTTGAGCCGTCGGTATAGATATAATTCCAGCCATTAAAAGAGGATTTGATCTCGCTAAAAGAACAACGAATAATATGTGCTGCGGTCGATGATTTCGGACAGGACGTAAGCCCGAGATGAACGGGGGCCTCTGCTAAAAACCAGGGGGAGAAGAAGTTTCCCCGGCTAAGAAAAAAGCAGGTAACTCAATGCCCAACGTCCGTAAAATCTCTCGAAAACGAAAGCCAGGGGGCTTAGGAGTAAAAGACCGAGCAGCATAAAAACGATCAAAAGACACATTAAAAAACAGCCCATTCCTGGGATGACGAGGTTGCGCAGCTAAGCGACAACCGTACGCAGCTAGTAAAACATCCCTACGATAAAACAACGGAGGTTCTCCAGACCCCGAATATAAACTCAACACAGGACTGGTGGGGAATGCCCCAATGGCAACACGGATACCCCGGTGATGAATCGGGTTCAGGCGGCGCAGAACAGAAGGCCGCGCAGAGCCATAAACGACACTGCCGTAATCCAATTTGGACCTGATAAGAGCGCGGTAAAAACGTAAAATATAGTCCGGTCAGCTCCCCAAGATGTGCCACTTAAAACACGTAAAATACAAAGAGAACGGTCACACTTGCCTCTGAGTTGCGCTATATGCGATGACCAGCATAATTTCCTATCGAACACCAAGCCAAGGAACCTAACTTCGTCCGCGAAAGAGAGTGCGTCTGGGCCAAGATGGAGCGAAGGTGGAAGATACTCCTTGTGGCGCCAGAAGTTCATGCAGACGGTCTTCTCTGCGGAGAAACGGAACCCGTGAGAGACACTCCAAGCGTGAAGGCGGTCGAGACAGCATTGGAGGCGGCGTTCCAAGAGACAGGTTCTCCGAGAGGAAAGATAGATGGCAAAATCGTCCACAAATAACGACGATTGTATTCCTGGCGGTAAACACTCGGTGATAGAGTTAATCGCAATGGCAAATAGTGTGCAACTAAGTACCGAGCCCTGAGGTACGCCGTTCTCTTGAATAAAATTAGACGATAAAACTGATCCCACGCGAACATTAAAAACCCGGTCCTTCATAAATTCCTGAATAAAAACAGACATACGCCCAAGTATGTTCCAATCGTGAAGCGTTCGGAGGATACCGCCTCTCCAGCAAGTATCGTACGCTTTCTCCAAATCGAAAAAAACAGCAACCGTTTGGCACTTCGAATAAAACCGTCCATTATGTGGGTCGAAAGAGATACGAGATGGTCGACAGAGGAGCGGTGACGACGGAAACCGCACTGAGCGTTCGTCAAAAGATGTCTCGACTCCAAAAACCACATAAGCCGTCCGTTAATCATGCGTTCCAACACCTTGCAAACGCAGCTGGTGAGGGAAATCGGACGGTAACTGGAAGGAAGATGGGGGTCCTTTCCAGGCTTAGGTATCGGAATGACGGTGGCCAATCGCCAAGCGTTGGGAAATGTGCCATGACACCAAATAAAATTAAAAGTTCGTAATAAAAAAGCTTTGCCTTCCGCTGATAAATGCTGCAACATAGCAACATGAATGTTATCTGGTCCCGGTGCGCAGTGTCGAGAGGTGGAAAGGGCATGCTCCATTTCCCTGGCGGTAAAAGGAACGTTGTAGCTCTCCTGGTGGTCGCAGGCAAATGAGAAACCTTTCCTCTAAACCTGCTCCTTTAATGCGCGAAAAGTAGCCGGGTAATGGGCGGAGCTCGAAAAATCAGCGAAGGTTCGCCCTAAAACATTGGCGATGTCAGTCGGAGTAGTGAGCACTCGATTTAAAATCCTAAGACCGGGTATAGGTGTAAACCTTGGTTTGCCGGCAACGCGGCGTAGCCGTTCCCAAACTACGGATGAAGGCGTTGTACGGTTAAAAGAAGAGGTAAAAGAAATCCAAGAAGCCCTTTTGCTATCCTTTATGACTGGTCGGCATTTGGCGCGAAGTTGTTTGTAGCAAATCATATTTGCAGAAGTAGGGTGGCGAGGAAAAACTCGGAGAGCACCTCGGCGTGCACGCAACGCATCCCGGCATTCATCGGTCCACCAGGGAACCGGCAAGCGTCTGGGGTGACAAGACGACCGGGGAATAGCCTCACCTGCGGCTGTGATGATGACCGTACGGAGGTGCTCGATGGCGATGTCTATAGATGGAAATTCACACCCTGAAAATTCAGCCAAAGATCGGTAGAGAGGCCAATTCGCCTTTTTGGCGCGCGCTGTGAATGTGCGTTCGAAGAGAGTACATGTATCTGACACGGAAAGTGGTCACTGGAATATAAATCAGAGATGACGTTCCAGGTGAAGTGTACAGCAAGCGAGGAAGAACACATGGATAAGTCCAAGTGTGAAAAACTGTGAGTGCTGTCTGAAAGAAATGTAGGTTGTCCAGTATTGAGCAGTACTAGATGGTGACGATCCAGAAAGTCGGCTATAATGCTACCCCTCGCACACTCCGTGACGGAACCCCAAAGGGGGTGGTGTGCATTGAAATCCCCCAAAAGAAGAACAGGGGGTGGTAGCTGAGACAAAAGATCGTCCAGGTCAACTGTGATGATAGTGCCGGACGGAGGTAAATAAACATTGCAGACTGAAAAACTAAGGCCAGAAAAGTGAACTGTAGCTGCAGCAGCTTGTAAAGGAGTCTGGAGCTGTAATGAGGTGCTGTACACGTCGTCTCGAATTAAAAGTAAAACTCCGCCGTGAGCGGGAGTGCCATCTTCGGGAGGGAGATCAAATCTCGCCGAAGAGTAACGGCGTAAATTAAAAAAATCACTTGGGCGAAGCTTAGTCTCTTGGAGACACACAAGCAAAGGGTCAGTAGAACGTAAAATTAATTCGAGGTCAGGTCTTCGACTACGGAGACCGCGCACATTCCACGAAAGGATAGCCATTGTTAAAATTAGATAAAAGAAGCTAAAAATTTACCACCTTACTTTTTTGACGGTGCAGCGCGAAACAAACGTGCTTTTTTCAACCGCGTGGGACTCGGTGGTTTTGAAGGAGCAGGCACATCCTGCTCCATCACATCCTCAGAGGGAGGGCTCTCCCGCTGAGAAGCATCCACCGATTCCAACGCCTGGAATTGGTTGGATGTAGATATAGGCGGCGACGGCGACCGCCTAGCGGGTTTGCTCCCATCATGGGAGCGTGACCTCCGAGGAGGAGAAGGGCTCTTTTTATTCTCTATCTGAGATGACGAATTTAAAAAATCTGTTCGTGTAAAACTCGTCCTGAACTTGATATCAGGGGCATTAAAAACAACCGCTTTGGGCTTCACGGTAGAGCGCTTTGGAGAACTAGGAGTAGTTTGGACCCGTGTAAAAACAAGATCGCAGGTCTGCGTACTGCTATCGCACTTCTTGGGCGCAAAAGAAGCTGCTGCGCTGTAGGTGCCGGTCTTAGGCACGACAGGTTGGCGAGACTGGAATCGCTTCCGGGCTTCAGTAAAGGAGAGTTTTTCCTTCACCCGGATCTCCTGGATACAGCGCTCCTCTCGAAAACGAGGGCAATCGCGGGACGAGGCTGGATGTTCACCACGGCAGTTGACGCAGACAGGAGCGGATGGGCATGCTCCCTCGTGACTTGCTTGACCGCAGGTTGCACAGATGGATACGGCAGTTTTACATGATATGCGAGTGTGTCCAAAACGCTGACACTGGAAACATCGCAACGGGCTCGGGATATACGGGCGCACTTCTATCACCTCGTAGCCCGCCTTTATCTTCTGCGGCAATTCGACCCTGTCGAATGTGAGGAAAAGAGTCCGGGTCGGCTGTAATTCCCTCTCTTTCCTTGCCTGTACACGATATACTGAGGTGACCCCTTGGTCTTCCAGACAGCTCTGGATTTCCGGGTCGGACATTCCGTCTAGAACATTTGTGGTAACAACTCCTCGCGACGAATTCATGGTCTTATGTTTCTCGACACGGACGGGATATCCGTGGAGTAGCGTCGCCTTGAGCAACGAGTTGCTTTGAGACAGGCCAAGTGTCTCCACCAACAGTGATCCGTTGCGTAGACCGGTACAGGACTTAACGGGTCCAGCTATGGCATCAATGCCCTTCTGAATTTTAAATGGATTTACGGTCGTAAACGACTGACTCTCTTCAGTTCGACTAATGACCAAGTATCGAGGGAAAGACTTCTCGCATACTTCTTTTACGTCAACTCTTTTACGTTTAAAATGTAAAGGATTATTTTCCAGTACCATAGCGAATGATTCCTCCACCATTGCAACCGTCTCCGATGGCGGGCTGCTTCCTGGGCGCCACCCCGGCTTAGGTTACTGGCTCTGGCCTGAACAAAGTAACCTCAGGGTCACACCTTCCTGTGGGCTGACGAAGGGACCCAATCGCCTGCAGGAAGTCTACAGCTCATGCAATGGCCCTTCCCCGGGCCTGGCCTTTACCAGGGGATACGCTCCCGTCCTACATGATAACCCTGTGCTGGGAGTTACGCCGTTACCCAGTCACATTTTACCGCGTCAAACACGGGGGCACCCATCAGACAAAGAACAGGGAAGTAGGACTAATAAAACAATAAAAGAGGCGAAATAAAAAGGAGTCAAACGCGCTGAGCGCGGACCTGAGGGAGCAGCTCGGGTGCCTCGGGGTCGCTACGCCCCGTACCCAATAAATTGGGCCCCTGAGGGGTCGATGAGGAAATGAGTGCCGAAGAGTTCAAGGAAAATTTCGCTCAGAAATTACTCACGGGACCGCGAAATGACCATTACGCTCACCACGTAATAGAGATGAGTGGGAAACTGAGGAGAATCATCTTGAATAAAGGACATTTATATGTGGATTTTAGTTCTCTTGCCTGTAAGGATTTCCTTGTGGTGCCACGGTGTCACCAGTGCCAGGATTTGGGACATATATCAAAGTTTTGTACAGCCGAGAAACAAGATATCTGGCCACTACGGTGAGCAGGACCACTTTAAAAGAGATTGTGCCAAATCGAGGCAGGAAGCCGTGTGTGTTGCCTGCAAAGCTCGTGGAAAGATGAGTAAATGCGAAAAGCCAACCTCATCTGAATGTGAAGTATATAAGTTGCTATTAGAAAGAGTAATACAGAAAAGAGATTATGAATAAAGTTCTCCAGCAAATGCTGAAGACATATCATAAACCTGTAGTCTGTATCGTGAATGAGTTTTGTGTTTTCCATTGTGAAACCGATGACCATTCGATGCTCTACAGAAGTAGTGCAGAAGTTCTTTCTCGATTATGGACGAATATTCCAACAAGCATTCTAGCAGTAAGGTTCTTCATTTTGAACGCACAGGGAAGAGTACTTCCTGGGCCTGATAGGCCACTCCAGTACACCTGCGGTATTTTGAGTCTATTGTGGATCCTCCGAAGAATGCGATCTCCTTGACGGGTGACGGGAGAGATTGCAATATATCACATAAATGGCGAATAATTCCATGCTACGTATAGCGCAGATTAATGCAGCTCGTAGTAAACTGGTTATGCAGGACATACGCAGGCTAGCGGAGGAAATGAGATTTGACATATTGTGCATACAAGAACCTTACGTGGTGGGTGGTGAGGTTGTTTTTATGCCGGCAGCGGCTAGAGTGGTGGTGAGTGGGGAAAATGCAATGGCTGCTATTGCCCTGCTCAATAAGGGAATATCGGCGACTGTCATATCCCAAGAATGTGGCTCGCATTTGAACTGCGTGGAAATCGGATATGGTGGGCGCAGTTTTGTGCTTACAAATGTTTACTGTCAACCCAGTCGAGACATTTATCCCTTCATTAGATCATTGAGGAGGATTGAAATGGCTTATGGTGCACATCCCACAATCTATACACTTGATGCTAATGCTAAGTCTAGTCTCTGGCACAGCGAAGTTGTGGATGACCGAGGTGATGCAATGGAGATTAATATGGAACTGCAGCTAAATGTGGTAAATTTGCCCAACAACTCGCCGACCTAAGTTGGTAGGGTTGGGGTGAAATGTAACATAGATGTGACCTTAGCAAACGACAGGGCCATTAACCTCATCCAAAATTGGAAAGTTGCTGAAGAACAGACAACTGGTGATCACAATGTCATATACTTTGACGTGTCATCGGGCGCGCCACGAATAGATCGTGCAAATTGGAGATTCGTCTACCGTAAGGCGGACTGGACAAAGCTCAGGGATAGTTTTACTCCCCCTAGAACCATAAATCCTGGCGAAGACTTAAATAGATATGTGAAGGATCTTACGTCAACCATTTTAGAAGCGATGAGGTTCTCGATTCCAATCTCCACGGCGAATGAATCCAGAAATTCTGGGCTGTGGAGCGATAGACTCCAACGGTTCAGGAGAAACACCAGAAAGGCAAGGAAACTACCAGCAATCTCAGACTCCTGAGGAAAGAGCAGTTCGACTCTTGATTTATAGAAGGCGAAACAGGCTTATGAAATCCTCCTAAGACAGACTAAGAAGGACAGCTGGAGCAAGTTTGTCAACGACTATCTGGTGAAGGACGCTTGGGGCGTTCCTTACAGGATAGTGAAAGACAAGATTAAGATATGCCCCAGCCTGTTCACGTTAGTCAAAAAGCATGGTACATATACTGGCACGTGGCAAGAGTCCATGGGGTTGCTCCTAGAAAGCTTGCTTCCAATGGATGAACATGCAAATGAGGGCCGATGGCAGCGTAGGCTTAGAAGGGAGATGAATGAAACCTATGAGGTACCTCACGATTTAGCTCCTATAACTATGGATGAGGTACATCAGGCTATCAACACCTTGGGCAAGCGCAAAGCTCCCGGGCCTGATAGGATCTCTGCGGAAGTCCTTCAAGCCCTGACCAGTGCTCTCTCTCCAAGTCTATGCTCGCTAATGAATGCATGTTTGGCACAGTGGCGAGTGCCGAATATATGGAAGCAGGCGAATCTTAAATGACCGGACCGTGATCCAAAACTACCAACATCATACAGAACAATCTGCCTCATTAACGCCTTGGCGAAAGTACAGGAAAAGATATTATGTGGTCGCCTGCAGAGTGTGCGGATGAGTATTGGACTCAATCCGCTTTAATATGCGTTCCGCTCAAGGAGATCTGCAGAAGATGCGGTAAACCAAGCCATATTACTAGTGGAGGATTCGAATCAAAAGTATGTGATCTTTCTGGATATTGAGGGGGCATTTGATAACCAGTGGTGGCCTGCTTTATTTAGCAGGCTCAGGGAAATAAATTGTCCCACAAAGCTATATAACACATTAATTGATTATTGCAATCAAAGATATGTGAATGTTGACTGCAATGGGCAAAGGTTGTCGAGACATTCACTAAAGGAGCCCTCAGGGTTCCATCTGTGGCCCAACTTTTTGGGACATTGGTTTCGAGCCCTGTCTGGGTGCAATGGGAATGGACCAGCAGCTCTATGGCATAGTGGCTTATGCTGATGATGTGCTGCTGCTAGTCCAAGCAAATTCCAGGTTGGAACTAGAACGTAGAAGTAACCTGACTTTAGAACTGTTTGCTAAGGAGTGCCAAAAAATAAAGACACGTATATCGCCAAGCAAAACGCAGTATATGCTGCTTAAAGGTCAATTGTAGCGAGACCAAACTCTAAAGTTTGGACAGACTCCAATTCGTAGATCAGCGAAGGTAAGATATCTTGGAGTGACCCTAGATGAGAAACTAAATTTTCGAGCTCATGCGGAGGAGGTAACGGAGCGAGCCTTTTGCGTAATGCATAAGATCGCAAAGCTATCTAAAAATCATGGGGTAGTACCATGTAAAGCAGTAAGACTGTACAACAACTCGATACTCTCCTCTATAATGGGGTATGCGGCTGGAGCATGGGCCCATCGGCTCATGCTGAGCACAGCCAAAGTGCCGGTAAATCGGCTACAAAGAAATATTTTGGTGCGCTTGGTTGGAGCGTTTTCCACGGTTCCAACCAATGCTCTGGTGGTCTTTCTGGGTGTTTTGCCGCTGGACCTAGAAATTCGACGAAGAGGAGCGAGGTACTGGGTACGAAAAGGCAATCTCACCAGGGCTTCTCAGCTTGCTGGAGCCCCGGTCAGAGATGAAATGGATATCCAGGATATGATACTCAATGAATGGCAAGATTCCTGGGATGGTAGCGAAACTGAAAGAACACATAGCATCTTCCCGAATGTTTACGAGCGATTAAGACAGATGAAACATCTAAAGCCATCCCGAGGTCTTGTTCATTTCATATCTGGACATGGCCCTTACCGAAGCTATCTTCATAGATTTGAGCTTTGTGGGAGTGACCTGTGCGATTGTGGTCAGTTGGACACCCCAGAACATGCTGTCTGGGAATGTCCAATACGGCAGAATATAAGATTCATCGCACAGAATCACCCTCAAGGCAGGCAGATATATGATATTGTTCGAGATAGGAAAGAATGGATCTGGCTCAATAAGGTCGCAAATGACATATCAACTAAGCCGAAAGAGTTTTATCTAAGAGGCAATTAAACCACTTAGGCACTTACCAGGACATGACACTGAGTTGAGCTGCTCCTGCTCAGATGTTAGCTGACATTACTGTAGCCAAAACCTGCATACCGGATGTTCTGCGGAAAATAATTTCCGCGGTGACAATAGGGGGTCGAAGCGCAGTATTACCAGCTGCAGCTGGGCATTAAGGGAGTGCTCACCTCTTTCCCTACCGATGACAGACCCTCGATGAGGTCGATTTAATAGGAATGTTGAGAAAACATATATCTATTTTATATATATATCGTAGATTTAATTGTGGTGGTGGTACTTACGGATTAATTATCTTTATTAATGATATTATTATTATTATTATTATTATTGTTGTTGTTCTACAGGATGGAACAGAATGTTGCAAATTCCAGAACTTAAATCTGAGAATGTTGTAGAAACTGAATCATATAGATACACAGAAGTAGGAAAGAAAAGGGAATTGTCTCAAATGGAGAATTTTGAATTTTGAACAGAAGGATCAATTCAGCTGACCAAGATAATTATTTTTGAAATATACATTGAAACATACGACACTACAGCACTATCCTCTTGTTGTAACAAAATAAAAACACTGTAAGAATTGAAAGGAACAAAAAAGCCGCGAGTGTAGGGCCTAGTGTAAACTGCTAAGGTACTAGGCCATTTAGGATCGAGGAGCCCGTAGCCTAGGCGCGCAAGCGCAAGCCTACGGGTTTTTTTTGTCCCTATCTACTGGGGTGCGTCCCCATGTGAGTATACTGTGATATTGTGCCCTAGTACAAGTGCCCCGAGTGTTAACTGTGACGTCAGTTAGTCCTTTTCAGGGCTCCAGCCAATTTTTCACCTGTGATTTTTTTCCAAGTTCACATGAGGTAGCTGCCATGTCCACGTCGTGCAGCCTGGACAACGTTTGCTTTCATTAGTAAACGCTAAGAGTAGCTAAAAGAGACTGACAAGAAATTGACAGAAGTTTGCGAGATCTGCTCGCGACCACAAGGGACCCAGGGGGGCTCCCCCTGGGGGACACGTAAATTTGAGCAATGGACCAAGTGGTGAATGCCAAGGATACCAACCGGCCCAAAACGATGACAGCCTCAACGGAATCACCCAACTCAATGGGATTGGATACGAAGAAAAACCAGGACTCCAAGACAAGATAACCTACCGCGACCTCATACCAGGAAGACTCCCTGGAGAGGAAAAGAGAACCGAGGAACGAGAAGAGGATTTCTACCACCAATCGTGAGCCTAGCCAGGACCGGCAGACAACCAATATGGATGCACCACCCGGAAGGAAGACCCCAGAAAGGATTCCCGAGAAAAATGCAGCTCCATCATCTTCACCCACCCAGAAAATAAACAGGAAGAAGAAAATATCAACAACTCACGGAATGGAAACAACACCAAAGGACGACCAAAACCAGGACAAGACCCTGAAAGAAAAGGTATCCAAACCTAGGAGTGTGAAAGAAACACCCACATCATTCACGGCACAGGACACTAGGAAGAAGAAAAGGATGACACCCATTCCCGAAGATGATACTCCAATCACATCGCAAAGAAATGAGGACGACGGGATCTACGGACTACTAGCCGAAATAAACCTAGCAATCGCCAATGAAAAGATGACGTCACAGAAGAAGGCTTTCTTCTATGAAACCTTGGCTGCGATACAGCAGAAGTACAATGAAATGAAAGACAACCTAACACTGAGGACGGAAAACAGATTATTCCGTGATGCACTAAAAGCGAAAGACTCGCCCAAAACGACGTATGCGCAAACGATCGTAAGTCCAGCCCCAACCAGACACTCAGAAAAATTGCAGCAGACGGTACAAAGGGAACAACACGCCGTTATCATCTCCTCATCAATAGGGAAAAACATAAAGTGGCGGAAACCGTCACCAAAACGCTAAACCCGGCGAAGGAAAAGATTAAAACTAGGAGCCTTCGAACGACCCCAAACACCCTTATTGTGGAAGGAGACACAGAGGAAGACGTCCAGAAAATATTAAACAGTGAGGCTCTCAAATAATCAGCAATTAAAAAGAGAGCTTCCTCGTAAAAAGAATCCCCTACTGATACTACATGATGTAACCAAAGCACAAAATGAGGAACAAATAATGGAACAAATTTACGAGCAAAACTTTGAGCAGGATATGACACGAGAAGAATTTGAACACAATTTCAGGCTAGGTTTCAAGACAGGTCCCAGAGAGAAATCAATCGTGCACCATGTGATCGATGTTTTGGCGCAAATGAGAAGAAAAATACTACAAAAGGGAAGGCTATATATGGGGTTTTACTCTATCGCAGTAAAACACTACATTGTGGTGGCAAGATGTGCAAAGTGCCAAGACTTAGGTCATGTGGCCAAATACTGTTATAAAGAAAAATCAGTATGTGGCGACCAGGACCATGATAAACCACACTGCGAGAAAAAGGAAGGCCCTCCAACTTGTGTTCCTTGTTACATTAGGAAGAAGACATGCAACGGCAGAGAAAATTGTCTAACATATAACATGATGTGGGAGCGCCTTGTTGCGAAGACCGACTATGGATAATCCAAGACAACTTCCAGCTAAAAATAAGCATCCATAACAAGCAAAATTCGCATTGGACAGTTAAATGCCCAAAACAGCAAAAGTGTAATGGCCGAAAAAAAAAACTACTAACAGAACTGGACATAGATATTCTATGCCTCAAGAACCCTAGTACTATACACGGAAAACCTGCATTCATACCAAGGAAGGTCTGCAAGGTGCATCGTTTTTTTTTTTTTTTTTTTGAATGATTTATTTATGGACGCTCTTTAACAGCTCAGGTCATCAGCGTCCCATTCAACTCAGGGCGTGAAACGGCCGACAAATTTTGCTCAGAGGCCTCTCTTCCAGGCTTGAGGTTCTTTTTCGTGCCGTAAATGTACGACACGGGACCCACGGCTTTACTTCCCTTCCGAAGGAAGCCATACTTAGGAGTTTTACGCCCCGAAAAAATCCATCGGTCCTGGCCGGGTTCGAACCCGCGATCTTGGGATTAGGAGGCAAATATGGTAACCACTACACCACCAGGACCGACGCAAGGTGCATGGTAAGCACGGAATCGCCGAAAACGGCGACTATGATTCTCAACCCCAATTTTCAAGCGGTTAAAATAGAACAATTCTGCGATTAACACTGCATATGTACCCTCATAACATACCAAAAAAAAAACAGCTGGATAATAGCCAACCATTACTTTATATATAGCGACGAAATCGATCCTACCTTGAACGCATACGAGACATCAACAATACGTACCCAAACTTGCCAATAATTCATGTGGCTGATGCTAACGCCAAATCTACGTGGTGGCACAGCGATCATAAGGACGAACGCGGTGAAAAACTTGAAGAGCTCATAACGGAACTCAACCTACTGGTCGTGAACGATCCAAATAACCCCCCTACATTCCATAATCGAGCAGGAGCTTCATTAAACATAGACGTGACCCTGGTAAACCCGAAAGCTTACAGACATATTCAAGACTGGAGGGTGGGACAGGGATTCACATGCAGTGACCACAACATAATACTTTTTGACTGGAACCTTTTTAGATCCACTCACGGCGTAACACTCCCACTAAAAACGCGGTACAATATCAAAAGGGCCGACTGAACAAAAATGAAGGAAGAACTAAAACTACCGGCTCCAGTAATTCCAGATGACGACGTCAATCAGAAAGCCCAAGAGCTCACAAATGCCATCCAGCTGGCAATGGAAAAGAGTGTGCCAAAATTAAGGACCAGAAAGAATCTATTCCCCAATATAGGATGAAGACCTGAACAAATTACGCGCAAAAATGCGATCCGAAAGAAGAAGATATCAACACTGCATGATTGCTAGTGAACGAAAATACATATTAGATAAATACCGAGAAACCAGATCAAAATTTAAAGAAAAACTTGACAAGAAAAAACAAGATTCTTGGCAACTCTTCGTCGAAGAGCATTTGACCCCCACAAATCCTTGGGGATCACCTACAAAATAGTTACGGAGAAACTTTACACCCCGGAAATTATCTGCACTTTAAAACAAGATGACAGCTTAATGACAACAGATTGGAAGAAATCAATCTCTTACCTATTAAACAAACTACTCCCAAAAGACAGAAAAGAAGACGACAGCATAAATCACCGGAAACTGCGAGACGATCTTCAAAACATTATTCCCCACGAGGGGTTCACACTCCCTTTCGACCGAACAGAGATTTACCATGGGATACAGGGGATAAAAGGTAAATCCGCACCAGGACCAGACAAAATAAAAACTGAAGTAATACAGAACATTGCTCAACAGATCACACCATACTTATGCACCCTATTGAGTGAATGCCTCTGGCAGGGACGTTTTCCGGACTGCTGGAAGGAAGCGGAAGTGAAGATACTGCACAAAGGAGGAGGAAAAGACCCACATTTACCAAAATTATACTGGCCAGTTTGCTTAGTGAACGTATTAGGGAAATTACATGAAAAACTATTAAGTAAACGTCTATTAGAATTCAGAACAATGGTTGGCATGACTAAAAGACAGTACGGTTTCCGAAAAAGGCAGTCTACAATCGACGCAATACAGGATGCCGTTACCACAGTACAAAACACAACCAGCAAATATGTGGCTGCCATATTCCTTGACATACAGAGCACTTTTAATAATCTGTGGTGGCCGGCCCTCTTTAACCGACTTAGGGAACTATAATGCCCCACCTCCCTATATAAATCTCTTGTGGATCATTGTCGAAGAAGATCGGTATACATTAGAGGAAAATCGAGCAAAATAAGATTCAACATCTCCCAAGCATGCCCACAAGGGTCTATTCTTGGACCGACATTCTGGGACATGGGCATAGAACCACTGCTTAACAAGCTAGATGATGATGATTATTGCTTAAGGGCGCAAAACTGCTATGGTCATTAGGGCCCAAACACATCAAGTACTGTGTCAGATATAAAAAATAAATAAACAAAGAACGCAAATCCTGCGCATAACGAACGGACAAAAAAAATCCATGACTTTGTCCTACGACAAAGCCATGGCTTCTATATCTTTTAACCTGATACCTAAAAATTTAAATCAGGTCCTATCTTTCTTTATTTTCTTTTAAATACAATCTTTTACAATATTTCATTTTATTTACTAACTACAGAATAAAGCACAGTATTATTTTGTGCCTAACTACATCAAATCTACTGTTAATCTAAGTACATTAATCCACTACATTAATACATATTTGTTAACGCTACTGTTAACTAACTACTACTAATCTACATTTTACAATTTTTTAATACTTCTACATTACTTGTATTTAATTCTACTTCTACAAATATTTATTGCTTCATTAATGTCTACTGATAGGTTAGTTCTACTATCAAATATTAGTATATTTACAACAATATGATAATAATAAATTTAATACTAATAGATATATATATATATATATAGTCACAATCGGTTTGTTGTGTGGCCTGCTGGAAAATCCCAGGGACCCGCACCTCCATGGTCTTCAGAAGGGCCTTCTGGTAATCCAGCAAATGTAGGATCCCCGGCGCGTCAGCAAACTCACACGGAAGTCGAAATCTGGTATGGGCTAATTTCTATAGCTTTTCAGGGAGAACCCTGAAAAGGAATTAGCCACCGTGTTGATGTGGTTCCAGGTTCTTCTTTGCCTGAGTAGGTTTTATAGCTGGTGATTTTGTATAAATTTTTGTTCCTTTTCTCTTAAATATCTTGTCGATTCACATTCCCACAGAGCATGTTCTGCTGTCTGTATTTGTCCGCAGTCACACAAGTTATCTAGTCGTAAGCCAAATCTATAGAGGTATTCTCGATATGGTCCATGTCCTGTGAGGTAGTGTACAAGACCTCTTGATGGGTGTATAAATTTCATCTGGAGTCTCTCTTCTATCGATGGGAAAAAACTATAGACTCTTCGCCCGGTGGTGCCTAAATCCCAAGAGTCTTGCCACTCCTCTATTAATTTATAGTCAATTTCAATTTCATCCTGAATTTGGCACCCCGTTAATTCGGATGCTTTTATAAAATTACCTTTCCTGGACCAATATCGCGCTCCTCTTTTACGAACCTCCAAATCTAGGGGTAGGATACCCATAACTACCAAAAGTGCGTCGGTTGGAGTTGTAGAAAAAGCCCCAATCATCCTAATTAGGATTTTTCTTTGGAGACTTTTTAGGGACTTACTAGCTCCTTGTAATAGTAATCGGTGCGCCCAGACGCTTGCGCCATAACCTACAACCGCTGCCAAAATTGCATTATTATATAATTTTATTGCTTTATAGGGAATTGTCCCATAATCCCTGGATAATCTCGCGATCTTATTCATTATTATGAAAGCAGTTGCCGAGATATTTTCCAAATGTGTTTTGAAGTTTAATTTTTCGTTTTCATAATTGGAGATCTCTGCAAAGTCCCTTTGAATAATATATATTTAGTTTTTGTTGCAGAAATCTTCAATTTTTTATTTAAGCACTCTATGGATAACCTTGCCCGTATTGCGTTACATTTGAATTCTATGGCCTGTCTAGAATTTCCTTCTACTAATATGAGGATGTCGTCCGCATAGGCTATCACCGCAAGGGTTTCTGTTAAGTTCTTCAAGTTTTCTAGGCTGGGTTCGATCCCTATATCCCAGAAAACTGGTCCACAGATAGATCCTTGCGGGCATCCCTTTGTCAACACCCTGGATAGTCGCCGTTGTCCAATGTTATAATTTACATATCTATCTTTACAATAGTCCACAAGCGAATTATACAATTTACTAGAAATACCTAATTCTCTGAATTGATTGAACAACGCCGGCCACCAAAGGTTGTCAAAGGCGCCCTCTATATCGATGAAAATTCCTATTACGTATTTGGCCTGGGATGTGGATATTAATTGTAGAGAATAATTTATTGCGTCTTCCGCAGATTTTCCCAATCGAAACCCATATTGAAAGGGATATCTCCCATACAGTTCTCTGAAAATTTCCAATCTTTTGATTAATAATTTCTCTTGCACTTTGGCTAGGTTATTCAGGAGACAGATGGGTCTGTATGACTTTGGAAGCTGGGGGTTTCTGTCTAAGCCTTTACGTAGTATTACTAGATCGGCCTGTTTCCACACGTTCGGTATTCTTCCTTGGTCTAGGCATTCATTGAGTAATGCAATCAAGGGAGGAAAGATTCTGCCACCAAGAGCCTGAAGAACCTCCGACGAGATTCTGTCGGGCCCTGGGGCTTTCCTTGGTCTTAGATCGTAAATGGCATCCGCAACTTCTTGCTGAGTGAAATGTGAAACTTCCTGCCTGTTCCGGACAGGGAGTGTCACCCTTTCGCGAAGTGCCTGATGATGTGCATTCTCATTTCCAAGGTCATCACTCGGTAGTAGTGTGGTTACCAAATACTCGATTGTTTCCTCCCTGGATGCTGTGTACGTTCCGTCCTCTCTAACCAGGGTAGCCATCGTGGTCAAGTTGGATTTTTCTCTGACAATTCTGTATGGGAGACCCCATACATTCCTTGTCAGACAATCATCTACAAACTTGTTCCAGCTAGATTTTCTAGTCCTGGCTAGAAGACTTTCGTACGCGAGCTTCCTTCTTCTGTAAATCACCAGACGTGTTTCCCTTTCCTGCTGTGTCAACGATTGTTGATACAGTTTCCTAGCTTTTCGTGCATTTCTACGGAAGCGCTGTAGTTTATCATTCCAGGGCCCCCTAAAATTTTGATTAACCCCCCTAACTTTAGGTATAGCTATCTGCATACTTGAAACAATTGCGGTGGTTAGTTCCTTTGCCGCTTTGTTTATATTTCCTCCTTTTGCTATGTTTTTGGGCGGGACGAAACATTCCCGCAACTTTTCCCAATTGGCTTTTCTATAATTGAACTTGCAGAAACTTTGTCCTTCCCCGTAATTACCCCATTCTAGATTGAAACTAATTACATTATGGTCACTCTCAGTCTGTTCCTGATGGACCTTCCATTCCTGGATTAGATCTGCTGCATGTGAATTTCGCACTGTAATATCAATATTACATTCTACTCCCACTCTTCCGATATAAGTTGGTGGGTTCCCTGGCATATTCGCCACTTCAAGTTGCAATTCCATCAGCAGACCCTCCACGAGATCCCCCCTTTCATCCAATACTCCGCTATGCCAAAGATGCGACTTGGCATTAGCATCCAAACAATAGATACTTGCCCTATCATTATATCTCCTTTCTATTTCTTTGATCTTAATTAGCCCTATGTTGATGTCTAGGCTTGGTTGAAAATACAAACTAGATAGGACCAATGTCCTGCCGGCAAACATAATTTCTATACATACACAGTGCGAGTCCGAATACTGTGAAATGTTAGTTATAGCGAGATTCCTATTTAATACTATTATAGCTGCCATAGGGACTGGCTCCTGTTACTATTCTTGAAAAGGCAGGCATGTAGGGAACTTTTCCGTTAATGTGGTAAGGCTCCTGCAAGCACAAGATATCTAGCCTCATTTCCTCGGACAGCCTTCTAATTTCCTGTAGCACTAAGCGACTTCTCGCTACGTTAAGTTGTCCTATCCTAAGGTAGGAACCTATGCTGACCTGAGATGTATATGACACTGAGGCCAGGGTAACCTGGCATCAAATGCTATCCTACCATGCGTGCGTGAGAAGTCTCTATATACTTCTTCTAGATCTATTGACTCATCTCGTCTTTCAAAGGCGAGATTAAGTAATTCTAATAGCTGTCCGGGATCTGAGGGAAACCTAAAGATCGTAATTGAATTCTATCTACAGCTTCAGGGCTAGGGAAGGTAATTGAATTCCCCCTAGGATGAAGCTTTCTAACTACATGTCGCAAGGCTATCGATAAAGTATTAATTTCTTCTAACCTAGATAACTTGTGATTCAACTCTAAGTCCTTATATATTCGGTTGGGGTCAATTCCATTGTTTTCCGTCTCAGGATTGTCTGAGGTTGTCTCAAGATTGTCTGTTACTGTTTCATTCAGTAATTCGTTTGGGGGTTGTGTAAAGTCTTGTGTAATTTTGTCATATGCGTGTTTGTTTGGTTTGTTATTTCCATCAGTCATATCCTGTCGCGATCCCTGGTGACCTCTTGGTTTTAGGTTGTACCACCGTTTTTTACGATTTTGTTGAGGATTTACATCTTCACCAAATTCGCACGTCTGTGTAGAGGAATCGGTCCTGGATGTTCCAAGGCTCAATACCGTAAGTTTTGCACGGTATGCTTTAGCTCTAATGGCATCTCGCCTTTTTCTGGAGGGAGGCTTATGTCTCCCAACACAGCAAAGGCAGATGTTAAGCCTAGCCACCCTTATACAACATCCAGTTTTTTCCTCCGACAGACCGTGGTCATCCTCAGAATCAAGAATGTCATCTGATAGATTGCTTGAAGATTTACTGTCCATAGTCCGTTTTTTGTATTATTCGTCCTAGTAAAAATTTGTAAGTTTCACAGTCGTTTGAATTCGACTTTTTACAAGTTTTATTCCCTTTATTTTTACATGCGACGCATACTGCTTCCAGTTGCGATTTTTTGCAATCCTTTTTGTGGTGGTCTTGCTCGCCGCAGTGGCCGCACACCTGCTTTTCCACTTTACAGTGTTTCATCACGTGCCCTAAATCTTGGCACTTATAACACCTGGAGACTGCTAAGAAGTCTTTTACAGCTAGCGAGGAAACGTGCCCTAAATCTTGGCACTTATGACACCTGGAGACTGCTAAGAAGTCTTTTACTGCTAGCGAGGAAAAGTCAACATATACCCTCCCTTTTGCTAGCAAGGCATTCCTAATCTTTGGGGTAACCTCTACTACATGATGTGCCCATTTATCATTCCTAGGACCTGTTAGGAACCTGTGTGAAAATCCCTCCTTAAATTCCTTTTCTGTCATCACCTCGTGTAAATTTTGTGCATATATCATTTCTGATAATTTTTCATTGTCTATCCATTTTGGTACGTCGTATATGATCAATTTAGGCCTCCATTTTCTTGGTCTCTCTACTGTAATGTCCTGTCCTAGTTTTTTATGATTTATCAGTTTCATAACATCCTCCTCTGCATCAACTTCTATCATAACTTGTTTGCCCGCTGGTCTTATCGATTTCACTTTGATTTTATCTTTCCCTGGGTTCACGGTTTCAGTTATTTTTCTTTTTATTTCTTCCATGCTCTTTCCAAACTTGGAGGAGCAAAAGACAACACGTGCTTGTCTATGCATCGTTTGAGCAATTCTTTCTTCCTTTCCAGTCTTAGTATTAGAAACGACTGGTTTTGCCGTGACTGTCGAAAATGACAGTTGGGACGGCATTGCTTTCTCCTTTAATTCTGTATTTTCTTGCCTGAGTCTGGTGTTTTCTTTTTCCAAGGCATTAATCTTGCCAAATGCAAAGGTGATCCTTGAGGCCATTAAGATGAACTTTTCTTTAACCAGGTTGATTTTCTCTCGTGTTGTTCTATCATGGGTTCGTAGGATAGGGTCTAGTTCGGTAATGTATTTCACCAAATTTGGTGTGACTTCGGTCCCTTGGACCGATTAAACATTTTCTCGTAGTAGAAGGTGCTCCTTCTACAGGGTCATCTGGACCCGGAATCATGATAACTTCCTTTACACGCTCTGGTGATGCGTGTGTTGAGGCAGAAGGGGATTCCGCCTGGACGGAGACCGACCAAAAGGTGATCACCTCGGAGGAGGCCTCCTCCCCGACCTAGTTGGGGAACGATGGGTGGGCATTCTGCCCACTTACAATAAATGACACCTCTTTTCCTTGGATTTCTTTTATAACAAGGAACCTAAAAATTAGCCAAGAAAAGGGCTCTCCTATTTCCCTATCTGTCCTTATCTACGTAAATTTATAAGCTCCTCTCTGCCAGGTAATTTACCTGTTGCCCGGGGTTCAGGGCGTGGACCTGGGAGCTACCCTTAAGGATTCACAAAGTCAACAATTCACAGATTGGTTCGCACAGGGGCTCAAAACAATCACAATATATCCTTTAAGGGGCGAACCCCTTACGAACGGACAGTAGCACTTGTGCAATAAAACTTATAACAAAAACAAATAACAAGGGTATAAGGCGCCACAAACTTTAAGGTGATACTAAAACACAGCGGCAAGAGCGGAAAACCACAACAGTCGTGTAAAGGACTAATAACGTACCAATAAAATCACAAAGCAAACACGGGTCAACAAACAAAGACCCGTATAAAAAATAATCAGCAAGAGCTGAAAACAAACCAGTCTTATAAAAGATTACAATGGTAACAATAAAACCCCAAAACAAATAACAAGGGTAATGTGCAAAATACAATGAAAGACTAGTTAGCACGATTCAGCAAAAGCTGAAAAGACAACAGTCTTAAAAGAGTATAAAAGAGCCGTCAATGGTAAAAACATAAAACCTCACACCTTGCTCCAAAAACCACAAACACGGATAAAACGGAGCACACGCTCAACAGCAACCACATCATCTGCAAGTAAGTCCTCAATAGAGGAGGGCAAACCTATTTTATATCTAAAAGCTGTCAGATGATGGCAATCAATTTAAATGTGACGCACTGTAAAGGAATGGTCACAGTGAGGGCAAACTGGAGCGGGTTGACCATTAAAAAGGTGAGAGTGACTAAAACGGCAATGCCCAATTCTAAGACGAGCTAAAATTACTTCTTCGCGACGAACAGCGCGAGAAGAAGTCGACCAGTTAAAAGGGGCGGATTTACATTCACGGAGCTTATTAGTTGGGAGTAATTACCACTCCTCGCGCCAGCGCGAAAAAATGGCTCTACGTAAAGAAAGTATAAAATCCCCGAAATAAAAACGCTGCTCGTACTCAGCAGGGTCTAAAAGAGCGGATTTTGCTGCAACATCTGCGGCCTCATTACCTGCGACTTCGACGTGCCCAGGCACCCATACCAGTGTTACTCTGACGCCAGCGTCCTAAAGGGTTAAAACTACATTCTGGACCATCTGTACAAGTGGGTGGAGGTTGTACAGATTTCTAAAACTTAAAATTGCACTCAAAGAGTCGGAACATACAACACTGTTCCCTAGCCCCTGATAATTTTTTTTGAGTAGTGTTTAACGCCCGTTTTCACTACTGAGGCACCACAGGCGGTCCCCTGATCATAAATAAATAAAACCGCCCGAAAGATAGCATAAAGCTAGGCCATAAAAATAGATGTTGCAACGTCAAGACCATACGTAAAACTAGCCCCATTAAAAATAAAAGCACATCCTACACCTGTGTCACATTTAGAGCCGTCGGTATAGATAAAATTCCAGCCATTAAAGAGGATTTGATCTCGCTAAAAGAACAACGAATAATACGTGCTGCGGTCGAAGATTTTGGACAGGACGTAAGCCCGAGATGAACGGGGGCCTCTGCTAAAATCCAGGGGGGGAGGAAGAAGTTTCCCCGCCTAAGAAAAAAGCAGGTAACTCAATGTCCAACGTCCGTAAAATCTCCCGAAAACGAAAGCCAGCGGGCTTAGGAGTAAAAAAATAGCAGCATAAAAACGATCAAAAGACACATTAAAAAACGGCCCATTCGTGGGATAACGAAGTTACGCAGCTAAGCGACAACCGTACGCAGCTAGTAAAACATCCCTACGATAAAACAACGGAGGTTCTCCAGACTCCGCACATAAACTCAACACAGGACTGGTGGGGAATGCTCCAATGCCAACACGGATACCCCGGTGATGAATCGGGTTCAGGCGGCGGACAGAAGGTCGCGCTGATCCGTATACCACACAGCCATAATCCAGTTTCGATCGGATAAGTGAGCGATAAAAACCTAAAGAACAGCCCGGTCAGCTCCCCAAGATGTGCCACTTAAAACACGTAAAATACAAAGAGAACGTTCACACTTGCCTCTGAGTTGCGCTATATGCGATGACCAGCATAATTTCGTGTCAAACACCAAGCCAAGGAACCTAACTTCGTCTGCGAAAGAGAGTGCGTCTGGGCCAAGATGGAGCGAAGGTGGAGGATACTCCTTGTGGCGCCAGAAGTTTATGCAGACGGTCTTCTCTGCGGAGAAACGGAATCCGTGAGATACACTCCAAGCGTAAAGGCGGTCGAGACAGCATTGGAGGCGGCGTTCCAACAGACAGGTTCTCCGAGAGGAAAGATAGATGGCAAAATAGTCCACAAATAACGACGATTGTATTCCTGGCGGTAAACACTCTGTGATAGAGTTAATTAATGGCAAACGGTGTACAACTAAGTACCGAGCCCTGAGGTATGCCGTTCTCTTGAATAAAAATAGATGATAAAACTGATCCCACGCGAACATTAAAAACCCGGTCTTTCATAAATTCCTCAATAAAAACAGACATACGCCCACGTATGTTCCAATCCTGAAGCGTTCGGAGGATACCGCTTCTCCAGCAAGTATCATACGCTTTCTCCAAATCAAAAAATACAGCAACCGTTTGGCACTTCCGAATAAAACCGTCCATTATGTGGGTCGAAAGAGATACGAGATGGTCGACAGAGGAGCGGTGACGACGGAAACCGCACTGAGCGTTCGTCAATAGATGTCTCGAATCCAAAAACCACATAAGCCGTCCGTTTATCATGCGTTCCAACACTTTGCAGACGCAGCTGGTGACGGAAATCGAACGGTTACTGGAAGGAAGATGTGGGTCCTTTCCAGGCTTAGGTATCGGAATGACGGTGGCCAATCGCCAAGCGCAGGGAAATGTGCCATGACACCAAATAAAATTAAAAGTTGGTAATAAAAAAGCTTTGCCTTCTGCTGATAAATGCTGCAACATAGCAACATGAATGTTATCTGGCCCCGGTGCGCCGTGTCGAGAGGTGGAAAGGGCAAGCTCCATTTCCCTGGCGGTAAAAGGAACGTTGTAGCTCTCCTGGTGGTCCGCGGCAAATGAGAAACCTTTCCTCTCAACCTGCTCCTTTACTGCGCGAAATGAAGCCGGGTAATTGGCGGAGTTGGAAATATCAGCGAAGGTTCGCCCTAAAAGATTGGCGACGTTAGTCGGAGTAGTGAGCACTCGATTTAAAATCCTAAGACCGGGTATAGGTGTAAACCTTGGTTTGCCAGCAACGCGGCGTAGCCGTCCCCAAACTACGGATGAAGGCGTTGTGCGGTTAAAAGAAGAGGTCAAAGAAATCCAAGAAGACTTTTTGCTATCTTTGATGACTCGGCGGCATTTGGCGCGAAGTTGTTTATAGCAAATCATATTCGCTGAAGTAGGGTGGCGACGAAAAACTCGCAGAGCACCTCGGCGTGCACGCAATGCATCCCGGCATTCATCGCTCCACCAAGGAACCGGTAACCGTCTGGGGTGACAAGACGACCGGGGAATAGCCTTATCTGCGTCTGTTATGATGACCGTACGGAGGTGCTCGAACGCGATGTCGATAGATGGAAATTCACACCCTGAAAATTCGGCCAAAGATTGATAGAGAGGCCAATTCGCCTTTTCAATGAGCCATTTTGGCGTGCGCTGTGCATGTGCGTTTGAAGAGAGTACATGGATCTGACACGGAAAGTGGTCACTGGAATATGAGTCGGAGATGACGTTCCAGGTGAAATGTACAGCAAGTGAGGCAGGACAGATGGATAAGTCCAAGTGCGAAAAGCTGGGAGTGCTGTTAGAGAGAAAAGTAGGTTGACCGGTATTGAGAAGTATAAGATTGTGACAAAGTAAAAAGTCAGCTAAAAGGCTACCCCTTGCACACTCGGTGGTGGAACCCCATAGAGGATGATGTGCATTGAAATCCCCCAAAAGGAGAACAGGGGGTGGTAGCTGAGACAAAACATCATCCTGGTCAACTGTGGTGACGGTGCCGGACGGAGGTAAACAGTGCAGACAGAAAAACTAAGGCCAGAGAAGTGAACTGTAGCTGCAGCAGCTTGTAAAGGAGTCTGGAGCTGTAATGAGGTGCTGTACACGTTATTGCGAATTAAATGTAAAACCCCGCCGTGAGCGGGATTGCCATCTTCGGGAGGGAGATCAAACCGCACCGAAGAGTATACGCGTAAATTCAAAGAATCCTGTGGGCGAAGCTTTGTCTCTTGGAGACACACTAGCGGACAGTCAGTAGAGCGTAAAATTAACTCCAGGTCAGGTCTGTGACTACGGAGACCACGCACATTCCACGAAAGGATAGATGATGATTATTGTTTAAGGGCGCAAAACTGCTATGGTCATTAGCGCCCAAACACAACAAGTACTGTGTCAGATATAAAAATAAATAAACAAAGAACGCAAATCCTGCGCATAATCAACGGACAGTAGTACTTTTGCAATAAAAATATACCCAAAAACAAATAACTAGGGTACAAGGCGCCACAAACAGTAAAGTGTTACTAAAACACAGCCGCAAGTGCGGAAAAACACAACAGTCCTGTAATGGACTAAAAACGTGCCAATAAAATCCCAAAGCAAACACAGGTCAATAAACAAAGACCGGTAGCAAAACTAATCAGCAAAAGCTGAAAACAAACCGGTCGTATGAAAGATTAAAATGGTAACAATAAAACCCCAAAACAAGTAACAAGGGTAATGTTCAAAACAACAATTACAGACTAGTCAACATGATTCAGCAAAAGCTGAAAAAACAACAGTCTTAAAAGAGTCTAAAAATGCCGTCAATGGTAAAAGATAAAACCTCACACCTTGCTCCAAAAACCACAAACACGGATAAAACGGAGCACGCGCTCAACAGCAACCACATCATCTGCGAGTAAGTCCTCAATAGAGGAGGGCAAACCAAGGCTAATTCTAAAAGCTGTCAGATGAAGACAATCAATTAAAATGTGACGCACTGTAAAGGGGTGGTCACAGTGAGGGCAAGCTGGAGCGGGTTGACCATTAAAAAGGTGAGAATGACTAAAACGGCAATGCCCAATTCTAAGGCGAGCTAAAATTACTTCTTCGCGACGAACAGCGCGAGAAGAAGTCGACCAGTTAAAAGGGGCGGATTTACATTCACGGAGCTTATTATTTGGGAGTAATTCCCACTCCTCGCGCCAGCGCGAAAAAATGGCTCTACGTAGCGAATGTATAAAATCCCCGAAATAAAAACGCTGCTCGTACTCAGCAGGGTCTAAAAGAGCGGATTTTGCTGCAACATCTGCGGCCTCATTACCTGGGAGTCCGACGTGTCCAGGCACCCATAGCAGTGTTACCCTGACGCCAGCGTCGAAAAGGGTTAAAACTACATTCTGGACCGTCTGTACAAGAGGGTGGTGATTTTACAGCTGTTTAAAACTTAAAATAGCACTCAAAGAGTCGGAACATATAACACTGTTCCCCAGCCCGTGATCAGAAATAAATAAAACCGCCCGATAGATAGCATAAAGCTCCGCCATAAAAATAGATGTTGCAACGTTAAGACCATAGGTAAAACTTGCCCCATTTAAAACAAAAGCACATCCTACACCTGTGTCACATTTAGAGCCGTCCGTATAGATAAAATTCCAGCCATTAAAAGAGGATTTGATCTCGCTAAAAGAACAACGAATAATATGTGCTGCGGTCGAAGATTTCGGACAGGACGTGAGCCCGAGATGAACGGGGGCCTCTGCTAAAATCCAGGGGGGAGAAGAAGTTTCCCCCGCTAAGAAAAAAGCAGGTAACTCGACGCCCAACGTCCGTAAAATCTCCCGAAAACGAAAGCCAGCGGGCTTAGGAGTAAAAAACCGAGCAGCATAAAAACGATCAAAAGACACATTAAAAAACGGCCCATTCGTGGGATGACGAGGTTGCGCAGCTAAGCGACAACCGTACGCAGCTAGTAAAACATCCCTACGATAAAACAACGGAGGTTCTCCAGACTCCGCACATAAACTCAACACAGGACTTGTGGGGAATGCTCCAATGCCAACACGGATGCCCCGGTGATGTATCGGGTTCAGGCGACGAAGCACAGAAGGGCGCGCTGAGCCGTAAACCACACAGCCATAATCCAGTTTCGATCGGATAAGTGAGCGATAAAAACGTAAAAGAACAGTCCGGTCAGCTCCCCAAGATGTGCCACTTAAAACACGTAAAATACAAAGAGAACGTTCACACTTGCCTCTGAGTTGCGCTATATGCGATGACCAGCATAATTTCCTATCAAACACCAAGCCAAGGAACCTAACTTCGTCTGCGAAAGAGAGTGCGTCTGGGCCAAGATGGAGCGAAGGTGGAGGATACTCCTTGTGGCGCCAGAAGTTCATGCAGACGGTCTTCTCTGCGGAGAAACGGAACCCGTGAGAAACACTCCAAGCGTGAAGGCGGTCGAGACAGCATTGGAGGCGGCGTTCCAAGAGACAGGTTCTCCGAGAGGAAAGATAGATGGCAAAATCGTCCACAAATAACGACGATTGTATTCCTGGCGGTAAACACTCGGTGATGGAGTTAATCGCAATGGCAAACAGTGTGCAACTAAGTACCGAGCCCTGAGGTACGCCGTTCTCTTGAATAAAATTGGATGATAAAACTGATCCCACGCGAACATTAAAAACCCGGTCTTTCATAAATTCCTGAATAAAAACAGACATACGCCCACGTATGTTCCAATCGTGAAGCGTTCGGAGGATACCGCCTCTCCAGCAAGTATCGTACGCTTTCTCTAAATCGAAAAACACAGCAACCGTTTGGCACTTCCGAATATAACCGTCCATTATGTGGGTCGAAAGAGATACGAGATGGTCGACAGAGGAGCGGTGACGACGGAAACCGCACTGGGCGTTCGTCAATAGATGTCTCGACTCCAAAAACCACATAAGCCGTCCGTTAATCATTCGTTCCATCACCTTGCAAACGCAGCTGGTGAGGGAAATCGGACGGTAACTGGAAGGAAGATGTGGGTCCTTTCCAGGCTTAGATATGGGAATGACGGTGGCCAATCGCCAAGCGCAAGGAAATGTGCCATTACACCAAATAAAATTAAAAGCTCGTAATAAAAATGCTTTGCCTTCTGCTGGTAAATGCTGCAACATCGCAACATGAATGTCATCAGGTCCCGGTGCGCAATGTCGAGAGGTGGAAAGGGCATGCTCCAGTTCCCTGGCGGTAAAAGGAACGTTGTAGCTCTGGTGATGGTCGGAGGCAAATGAGAAACCTTTCCCCTCAACCTGCTCCCGTAATGCGCGAAATGTAGCCGGGTAATTGGCGGAACTAGAAACATCAGCGAAGGTTCGCCCTAGAACATTGGCGACGTTAATCGGAGTAGTGAGCACTCGATTTAAAACCCTAAGACCGGGTATAGGTGTAAATCTTGGTTTGCCAGCAACGCGGCGTAGCCGTTCCCAAACTACGGATGAAGGCGTTGTTCGGTTAAAAGAAGAGGTAAAAGAAATCCAAGAAGCCTTTTTGCTATCCTTAATGACTCGGCGGCATTTGGCGCGAAGTTGTTTGTAGCAAATCATATTTGCTGAAGTAGGGTGGCGACGAAAAACTCGGAGAGCACCTCGGCGTGCACGCAGTGCATCCCGGCATTCATCGTTCCACCAAGGAACCGGTAAGCGTCTGGGGTGACAAGACGACCGGGGAATAGCCTTATCTGCGGCTGTTATGATGACAGTACGGAGGTGCTCGATCGCGACGTCGATAGATGGAAAATCACACCCTGAAAATTCGGCCAAAGATCGATAGAGTGTCCAATTCGCCTTATCAATGAGCCATTTTGGCGTGCGCTGTGAATGTGCGTTCGGAGAGAGTACATGGATCTGACACGGAAAGTGGTCACTGGAATATGTGTCGGAGAGGACGTTCCAGGTGAAATGTACAGCAAGTGAGGCAGAACAAATGGATAAGTCCAAGTGCGATAAGCTATGAGTGCTGTCAGAGAGAAAAGTAGGTTGACCAGTGTTGAGAAGTATAAGATTGTGATTCAGCAAAAAGTCAGCTAAGAGGTTACCTCTTGCACACTCCGTGGCGGAACCCCAAAGGGGGTGGTGTGCATTGAAATCCCCCAAAAGAAGAACAGGGGGTGGTAGCTGAGACAAAAGATCGTCCAGGTCAACTGTGGTGATAGTGCCGGACGGAGGTAAATAAACATTTCAGACTGAAAAACTAAGGCCAGAAAAGTGAACGGTAGCTGCAGCAGCTTGTAAAGGAGTCTGGAGCTGTAATGAGGTGCTGTACACGTCGTTTCGAATTAAAAGTAAAACTCCGCCGTGAGCGGGAGTGCCATCTTCGGGAGGGAGATCAAATCTCACCGAAGAGTAACGACGTAAATTAAAAGAATCACTTGGGCGAAGCTTAGTCTCTTGGAGACACACAAGCAAAGGGTCAGTAGAACGTAAAATTAATTCGAGGTCAGGTCTTCGACTACGGAGACCACGCACATTCCACGAAAGGATAGCCATTGTTAAAATTAGATAAAAGAAGCTAAAAAATTTACCACCTTACTTTTTTGACGGTGCAGGGCGAAACAAACGTCCTTTTTTTAACCGCGTGGGACTCGGTGGTTTTGATGGAGCAGGCACATCCTGCTCCATGACCTCCTCAGAGGGAGGGCTCTCCCGCTGAGAAACATCCGCCGATTCCAAAGCCTGGAATCGGTTGGATGTGGAAATAGGAGGCGACGGCGACCGCCTAGCGGGTTTGCTCCCATCATGGGAGCGAGACCTCCGAGGAGGAGAGGGGCTCTTTTTATTCTCTACCTGAGTTGACGACTTTAAAAAATCTGTACGCGTAAAACTCGTCCTGAACTTAATTTCAGGGGCATTAAAAACAACCGCTTTGGGCTTCACGGTAGAGCGCTTTGGAGAACTAGGAGTAGTTTGGACCCGTGTAAAAACAAGATCGCAGGTCTGCGCACCGCTATCACACTTCTTGGGCGCAAAAGAAGCTGCTGCGCTGTAGGTGCCGGTCTTAGGCACGACAGGTTGGCGAGACTGGAATCGCTTCCGGGCTTCAGTAAAGGAGTTTTTCCTTCACCCGGATCTCTTGGATACAGCGCTCCTCTCGAAAACGAGGGCAATCGCGGGACGAGGCTGGATGTCCACCGCGGCAGTTGACGCAGACAGGAGCAGATGGGCATGCTCCCTCGTGACTTGCTTCACCGCAGGTTGCACAGATGGGAACGGCACTTTTACAGGATATGCGAGTGTGTCCAAAACGCTGACACTGGAAACATCGCAACGGGCTCGGGATATACGGGCGCACTTCTATCACCTCGTAGCCCGCCTTGATCCTCTGCGGCAAATCGACCCTGTCGAATGTGAGGAAAAGAGTCCGGGTCGGCTGTAATTCCCCCTCTTTCCTTGCCTGCACACGATAAACTGAGGTGACCCCTTGGTCTTCCAGACAGCTCTGGATTTCCGGGTCGGACATTCCGTCTAGAACATTTGTGGTAACAACTCCTCGCGACGAATTCATGGTCTTATGTTTCTCGACACGGACGGGATATCCGTGGAGTAGCGTCGCCTTGAGCAACGAGTTGCTTTGAGACAGGCCAAGTGTCTCCACTAAAAGTGATCCGTTGCGTAGACGGGTACAGGACTTAACGGGCCCAGTTATGGCATCAATGCCCTTCTGAATCTTAAATGGGTTTACGGTCGTAAACGACTGACTCTCTTCAGTACGACTAATAACTAAGTAACGAGGGAAAGACTTCTCGATTACTTCTTTTACGTCAACTCTTTTGCGTTTAAAATGTAAAGGATTATTTTCCAGTACCATAGCGATTTATTCCTCCACCATTGCAACCGTCTCCGATGGCGGGCTGCTTCCTGGGCGCCACCCCGGCTTAGGTTACTGGCTCTGGCCTGAACCAAGTAACCTCAGGGTCACACCTTCCTGTGGGCTGACGAAGGGACCCAATCGCCTGCAGGAAGACTACAGCTCATGCAATGGCCCTTCCCCGGGCCTGGCCTTTACCAGGGGATACGCTCCCGTCCTACATGATAACCCTGTGCTAGGAGTTACGCCGTTACCCAGTCACATTTTACCGCGTCAAACACGGGGGCACCCATCAGACAAAGAACAGGGAAGTAGGACTAATAAAACAATAAAAGAGGCGAAATAAAAAGGAGTCAAACGCGCTGAGCGCGGACCTGAGGGAGCAGCTCGGGTGCCTCGGGGTCGCTACGCCCCGTACCCAATAAATTGGGCCCCTGAGGGCACGAAAGGATAGCCATTTTTAAAATTATTAAAATAAATAAAAATTTAACAACCTTACTTTTTGGACGGTCCAGGACGAATAAGACGTCCTTTTTTTAATCGCGTGGGACTCGTTGGTTTTGAAGGAGCAGGCACATCCTGCTCCATCACATCCTCAGAGGGAGGCCTCTCCCGCTGAGAGGGATCAACCGTTTCCAAAACCTGGAATCGGTTGGATGTGGGTATAGGCGGCGACGGCGACCGCCTAGCGGGCTTGCTCCCGTATCCATCATGGGAGCTCGACTTCCGAGGAGAAGAAGGGCTCGATTTCTGCTTCGTATTACTGGTAGTGGATGATTTAAGGAAGTCAGTTCGGGTATAAGCGGTCTTAAACTTAATAGATGGAGCATCAAAAACAATAGGCTTCGGCTTCTCAGTAGAACGGTTGGCGGCAGTTGGCGCACAAGGCACCCGAGTAAAAACAAAATCGCAAGTCTGCGTGCTAATAGTGCGCTTCTGGACCGCAGAAGCCACAGCGCTGTATGTCCCGGTTTTAGGCAACACGGGCAGGCGAGATTGGAATCGCTTCCGCGCTTCACTGAATGTAAGTTTCTCTTTAACCCTGATCTCCTGGATAGAGCGTTCATCGCGAAATCGAGGACAATCGCGGGACGAAGCCGGATGGTCACCTTGACAGTTCACGCAAACAGGGGCAGTTGCACAAGCTCCCTCTAGACTTTCAGTACCACAGGTTGCACAGATCGACTTTGCACTCTTGCACGACACGCGAGTATGGCCAAAACGTTGGCATTGGAAACATCGCATGGGACTGGGAATATATGGGCGAACCTCAATTGCCTCATACCCAGCTTTGATCCTCTGAGGTAACTCAACCCGGTTGAAGGTGAGGAAGAGAGTACGGGTGGGCTGCGTTTCACCTTCCTTCCTAGCCTGTACACGATAGACCGATATGACTCCCTAGTCTTGCAGACAGCTCTGGATCTCCGAGTCGGACATCCCGTCTAACACAGTCGTAGTAATAACTCCGAATTTAAAGTTCTATGTGGCTCTACATGGATCGGATACCCGTGTAGAATTGTCGCCTTGAGCAATGAGTTAGTTTGCGGTATTCCAAGTGTCTCTACAAAAGAGAACCATTACGGAGACGTGTACATGTCTTCACTGGTCCAGAAATGCCATCAATACCTTTCTGAATCACAAACGGATTTACTCTGATGAATGACTGGCCATCCTCCGTACGACTAATTACCAAGAAACGAGCAAAGGGCTGCTCGGTCACTTCCTTTACATCCACTCTTTTCTTTTCATATGAAAATTATTTTCATGTACCATAGCGCATTCATCCTCCACCATTACACCTGTCTCCGATGGCAGGCTGCTTCCTGGGCGCCACCACGGGTTAGGTTAGTTGCCCTGGCCTGGAACAAGTAACCTCAGGGTCACACCTTCCTGGGTATAGACAAAGGGACCCAATCGCCTACAGGAAGTCTACAGCGCGCCTAATGGCCCCTCCTCGGGCCTGGCCTTTACCAGGGGATACGCTCATGCCCTACATGATGGCCCAGTGCTGGGAGTCACGCCCTTACCCAGTCACCTTTTTACAGGGGGCATCCATCAGACTAAAAGCAGGGAGGTTTAAAAGTAAAAAGTAAAATGGAGACAAACTAAAAAGGAGTCAAACGCGCTAAGCGCGGACCTGAGGGAACAGCTCGGCTGCCTCGGGGTCGCTACGCCCCATACCCAATAAATTGGGCCCCTGAGGGGTTAAGAAGCTAGAACATCTACCGGAAGTAGCAAAACTAATCCCCTACACTGACGACGTGTTATTACTACTAGAACGGGACAATCGGTTAGAAGTGGAGAAAAAGGCAGCTACAGTGACGTATGAGGTAGCCTTATGGTGTGACATTTCCAAATTACAAATCGCCCCTGACAAGTCTACATACATGCTCCTAAAGGGTGCCCTCAGGTGCCCAATTTTTTGGATACGGGGCGTAGCGACCCCGAGGCACCCGAGCAGATCCCTCAGGTCCGCGCTCAGCGCGTTTGACACCTTTTTATTTAGCCTCTTTTATTGTTTTATTTGTCTTACTTTCCTGTACTTCGTCTGATGGGTGTTTGACACGGTAAAATGTGACTGGGTAACGGCGTGACTCCCAGCACAGGGTTATCATGTAGGACGGGAGCGTATCCCCTGGTAAAGGCCAGGCCCGGGGAAGGGCCATTGCATGAGCTGTTTAACTTCCTGCAGGCGATTGGGTCCCTTTGTCATCCCACAGGAAGGTGTGACCATGATGTGATTTTTTGTCTAGGCCAAGATAGGTCACCTAAGCCGGGGTGGCGCCCAGGAAGCAGCTTGCCATCGGAGACAGTTGCAATGGTGGAGGAATAAATCGCAATGGTACTGGAAAACAATCCTTTACATTTTAAAGGTAAAAAAGGTATGCGAGAAGTCTTTCCCTCGATACTTGGTTATTAGCCGTACAGAAGAGAGCCAGTCGTTTACGACCGTAAACCCATTCAAAATTCAGAAGGGCATTGATTGATTGTTGTTTTAGGGGCGCACAACAGCTAAGGTCATTAGCGCCCAAACATACTAAAAACTGCGTCATAACTAAAATATAAACAGTTAACACAAATCAAGTCTGAGCAGCACGTTGTGCAACAAAATAAAAGCCCATAACAAGTAACAAGTGGGTGTAATGGTCAACAAAGGACTGGTATTAAAATAAGTGCAGTCGCGAAAACAACAGTCCTAAAATGGTCTAAAAAGGGTCAATAAAACCCAATAACCATCAACACAATAACATATAAAAACTGGTAGTAAAACACATCAGCAAAAGCTGAAAATAACCCAGAATTGTAAAAGTCTAAACTGGTAACAATAAAACCCCATAACAATAACAAGGGTTATATATAAAAACTCAATAAAAGACTGGTACTAAAAACGATGCATCAAATGCTTTAACAACAACAGTCTTAAAAGCGTCTAAAAATGCCATCATGGATAAAAAGAGAACATCTCACACCTTGCTCCAAAAACCACAAAAACGGATAAAACGGAGCACTCGCTCAACAGCAACCACATCGTCTGCAAGTATTTCCTCAATAGAGGAGGGCAAACCTAGTCTATGTCTAAAAGCTGCCAGATGATGGCATTCAATTAAAATGTGACGCACTGTAAAGGGGTGGTCACAATGGGGGCAAGCTGGAGCGGGTTGACCATTAAAAAGGTGAGAATGACTAAAACGGCAATGCCCAATTCTAAGACGAGCTAAAATTACTTCTTCGCGACGAACAGCGCGAGAAGAAGTCGACCAGTTAAAAGGGGCGGATTTACATTCACGGAGCTTATTATTTGGGAGTAATTGCCACTCCTCGCGCCAGCGCGAAAAAATGGCTCTACGTAATGAATGTATAAAATCCCTGAAATAAAAACGCTGCTCGTACTCAGCAGGGTCTAAAAGAGCGGATTTTGCTGCAACATCTGCGGCCTCATTACCTGCGAGTCCGACGTGTCCAGGCACCCATAGCAGTGTTACCCTTACGCCAGCGTCGAAAAGGGTTAAAACTACATTCTGGACCATCTGTACAAGGGGGTGGAGGTTGTACAGGTTTCTAAAACTTATTATGGCACTCAGAGAATCGGAACATACAACACTGTTCCCCAGCCCGTGATCAGAAATAAATAAAACCGCCCGATAGATAGCATAAAGCTCCGCCACAAAAATAGATGTTGCAACGTCAAGCCCATACGTAAAACTAGCCCCATTAAAAACAAAAGCACATCCTACACCTGTGTCACATTTAGAGCCGTCGGTATAGATAAAATTCCAGCCATTAAAAGAGGATTTGATCTCGCTAAAAGAACAACGAATAATATGTGCTGCGGTCGATGACTTTGGACAGGACGTAAGCCCGAGATGAACGGGGGCCTCTGCTAAAATCCAGGGGGGAGAAGAAGCCTCCCCGGCCAAGAAAAATGCAGGTAACTCAATGTCCAACGTCCGTAAAATCTCCCGAAAACGAAAGCCAGCGGGCTTAGGAGTAAAAGACCGAGCAGCATAAAAACGATCAAAAGACACATTAAAAAACGGCCCATTCGTGGGATGACGAGGTTGTGCAGCTAAGCGACAACCGTACGCAGCTAGTAAAACATCCCTACGATAAAACAACGTGGTTCTCCAGACTCCGCACATAAACTCAACACAGGACTGGTGGGGAATGCTCTAATGCCAACACGGATACCCCGGTGATGAATCTGGTTAAGGCGACGAAGCACAGAAGGTCGCGCCGAGCCATAAACCACACAGCTATAATCCACTTTCGATCGGATAAGAGATCGGTAAAAACGTAAAAGTATAGTCCGGTCAGCTCCCCAAGATGTGCCACATAAAACACGTAAAATGCAAAAAGAACGTTCACACTTGCCTTTGAGTTGCGCTATATGCGATGACCAGCATAATTTCCTATCGAACAGCAAGCCAAGGAACCTAACTTCGTCTGCGAAGGAGAGTGCGTCTGGGCCAAGATGGAGCGAAGGTGGAGGATACTCGTTGTGGCGCCAGAAGTTCATGCAGACGGTCTTCTCTGCGGAGAAACGGAACCCGTGAGAGACACTCCAAGCGTGAAGGCGGTCGAGACAGCATTGGAGGCGGCGTTCCAAGAGACAGGTTCTCCGAGAGGAAAGATAGATGGCAAAATCGTCCACAAATAACGACGATTGTATTCCTGGCGGTAAACACTCGGTGATAGAGTTACTCGCAATGGCAAATAGTGTGCAACTAAGTACCGAGCCCTGAGGTACGCCGTTCTCTTGAATAAAATTAGACGATAAAACTGATCCCACGCGAACATTAAAAACCCGGTCCTTCATAAATTCCTGAATAAAAACAGACATACGCCCACGTATGTTCAAATCGTGAAGCGTTCGGAGGATACCGCCTCTCCAGCAAGTATCGTACGCTTTTTCCAGGTCAAAAAATACGGCAACCGTTTGGCACTTGCGCACAAAACCGTCCATTACATGGGTAGTTAGAGACACCAGGTGGTCGATTGAGGAACGATGACGCCGAAAACCACACTGGGCGTTCGTTAATAATTGCCTCGACTCCAACCACCACATGAGCCGTCCGCTAATCATGCGTTCCATCACCTTGCAAACGCAGCTGGTGAGGGAAATCGGACGGTACCTGGAAGGAAGATGTGGTTCCTTTCCAGGCTTAGGTATCGGAATGACGTTGGCCAATCGCCAAGCGTTGGGAAATGTGCCATAACACCAAATAAAATTAAAAATTCGTAATAAAAAGGCTTTGCCTTCTGCTGGTAAATGCCGCAACATGGCAACGTGAATGTCATCTGGCCCCGGTGCGCAATGTCGAGAGGTAGAAAGGGCATGCTCCAGTTCCCTGACGGTAAAAGGAACGTTGTAGCTCTCCTGATGGTCGGAGGCGAACGAGAAACCTTTCCTCTCAAACTGCTCCCTTAATGCGCGAAATGTAGCCGGGTAATTGGCGGAACTAGAAACATCAGCGAAGGTTCGCCCTAAAACATTGGCGACGTCAATCGGAGTGGCGAGCACTCGATTTAAAATCCTAAGACCGGGTATAGGTGTAAACCTTGGTTTGCCAGCAACGCGGGGTAGCCGTTCCCAAACTACGGATGAAGGCGTTGTGCGGTTAAAAGAAGAGGTAAAAGAAATCCAAGAAGCCTTTTTGCTATCCTTGATGACTCGGCGGCATTTGGCGCGAAGTTGTTTGTAACAGATCATATTTGCTGAAGTAGGGTGGCGACGAAAAACTCGGAGAGCACCTCGGCGTGCACGCAATGCATCCCGGCATTCATCGTTCCACCAAGGAACCGGTAAGCGTCTGGGGTGACAAGACGACCGGGGAATAGCCTTATCTGCTGCTGTTATGATGACCGTACGGAGGTGCTCGATCGCGATGTCGATAGATGGAAATTCACACCCTGAAAATTCGGCCAAAGAGCGATAGAGAGTCCAATTCGCCTTATCAATGAGCCATTTTGGCGTGCGCTGTGAATGTGCGTTCGAAGAGAGTACATGGATCTGACACGGAAAGTGGTCACTGGAATATAAATCAGAGATGACGTTCAAGGTGAAATGTGAAGCAAGCGAGGAAGAACACATGGATAAGTCCAAGTGTGAAAAACTGTGAGTGCTGTCTGAAAGAAATGTAGGTTGTCCAGTATTGAGCAGTACTAGATGGTGACGATCCAGAAAGTCGGCTACAATGCTACCCCTCGCACACTCCGTGGCGGAACCCCATAGGGGATGGTGTGCATTGAAATCCCCCAAAAGGAGAACAGGGGGAGGTAGCTGAGACAAAAGATCATCCAGGTCAACTGTGGTGATGGTGGCGGACGGAGGTAAATAAACAGTGCAGAATGAAAAACTAAGGCCAGAAAAGTGAACTGTAGCTGCAGCAGCTTGTAAAGGAGTCTGGAGCTGTAATGAAGTGCTGTACACGTCGTTTCGAATTAAAAGTAAAACTCCGCCGTGAGCGGGAGTGCCATCTTCGGGAGGGAGATCAAATCTCACCGAAGAGTAACGGCGTAAATTAAAAGAATCACTTGGGCGAAGCTTAGTCTCTTGGAGACACACAAGCAAAGGGTCAGTAGAACGTAAAATTAACTCGAGGTCAGGTCGTCGACTACGGAGACCACGCACATTCCACGAAAGAATAGCCATTGTTAAAATTAGATAAAAGAAGCTAAAAATTTACCACCTTACTTTTTGGACGGTCCAGGACGAAACAAACGTCCTTTTTCAATCTCGTGGGGCTCGGTGGTTTTCCTGGAGCAGGTACATCCTGCTCCATGACCTCCTCAGAGGGAGGGCTCTCCCGCTGAGAAACATCCGCCGATTCCAACGCCTGGAATCGGCTGGATGTGGGTATAGGCGGCGACGGCGACCGCCTAGCGGGTTTGCTCCCATCATGGGAGCGGGACCTCCGAGGAGGAGAAGGGCTCTTTTTCTGCTCCACCTGAGTTGATGACTTTAAAAAATCTGTACGCGTAAAACTCGTCCTGAACTTAATTTCAGGGGCATTAAAAACAACCGCTTTGGGCTTCACGGTAGAGCGCTTCGGAGAACTAGGCGTAGGTTGGACCCGTGTAAACACAAGATCGCAGGTCTGCGTACTGCTATCGCACTTCTTGGGCGCAAAAGAAGCTGCTGCGCTGTAGGTGCAGGTCTTAGGCACGACAGGTTGGCGAGACTGGAATCTCTTCCGGGCTTCAGTAAAGGAGAGTTTTTCCTTCACCCGGATCTCCTGGATACAGCGCTCCTCTCGAAAACGAGGGCAATCGCGGGACGAGGCTGGATGTTCACCGCGGCAGATGACGCGGACAGGAGCGGATGGGCATGCTCCCTCGTGACTTGCTTGACCGCAGGTTGCACAGATGGATACGGCAGTTTTACACGATATGCGAGTGTGTCCAAAACGCTGACACTGGAAACATCGCAACGGGCTAGGGATATACGGGCGCACTTCTATCACCTCGTAGCCCGCCTTGATCCTCTGCGGCAAATCGCCCTGTCGAATGTGAGGAAAAGAGTCCGGGTCGGCTGTAATTCCCCCTCTTTCCTTGCCTGTACACGATATACTGAGGTGACCCCTTGGTCTTCCAGACAGCTCTGGATTTCCGGGTCGGTCATTCCGTCTAGAACATTTGTGGTAACAACTCCTCGCGACGAATTCATGGTCTTATGTTTCTCGACACGGACGGGATATCCGTGGAGTAGCGTCGCCTTGAGCAACGAGTTGCTTTGAGACAGGCCTAATGTCTCCACCAAAAGTGATCCGTTGCGTAGACCGGTACAGGACTTAACGGGTCCAGCTATGGCATCAATGCCCTTCTGAATTTTGAATGGATTTACGGTCGTAAACGACTGATCTTCTTCAGTACGACTAATGACTAAGTAACGAGGGAAAGACTTCTCGATTACTTCTTTTGCATCAACTCTTTTACGTTTAAAATGTAAAGGATTATTTTCCAGTACCATAGCGATTTATTCCTCCACCATTGCAACAGTCTCCGATGGCGGGCTGCTTCCTGGGCGCCACCCCGGCTTAGGTTACTGGCCCTGGCCTGAACAAAGTAACCTCAGGGTCACACCTTCCTGTGGGCTGACGAAGGGACCCAATCGCCTGCAGGAAGACTACAGCTCATGCAATGGCCCTTCCCCGGGCCTGGCCTTTACCAGGGGATACGCTCCCGTCCTACATGATAACCCTGTGCTGGGAGTTACGCCGTTACCCAGTCACATTTTACCGCGTCAAACACGGGGGCACCCATCAGACAAAGAACAGGGAAGTAGGACTAATAAAACAATAAAAGAGGCGAAATAAAAAGGAGTCAAACGCGCTGAGCGCGGACCTGAGGGAGCAGCTCGGGTGCCTCGGGGTCGCTACGCCCCGTATCCAATAAATTGGGCCCCTGAGGGGTCGAAGAAGGAAGCTTGCGTATGAGAGTCTTCTCAGAATTGTCAGAGAAAAATCCAACTTAACCACCATGGCTACCCTTGTTAGGGAGGACGGAACGTACACGGCATCCAGGGAGGAAACAACAGAGTATTTGCTAACCACACTGCTACCGAGTGATGACTTTAGTAATGAGAATGCATATCAGGCACTTCGCGAAAGGGTGTCACTACCTATCCGGAACAGGCAGGGAGTTTCACACTTTACAGAGGAAGTTGCGAATGCCATTTACGAATGAAGACCAAGGAGAACCCGAGGGCCTGATAGAATCTCGGCGGAGGTTCTTCAGGCTCTTGGTGGAAGAATCATTCCTCCTCTGATTACATTACTCAATGAATGTTTAGAACAAGGGAGAATATCGAATGTGTGGAAACAGGCCGATTTAGTAGCACTACGCAAAGGCTTAGATAGAAATCCCCAGTTTCCAAAGTCATACAGACCCATTTGCCTCTTGAGTAACCTAGCCAAAGTGCAAACGAAACTATTAATCAATAGATTAGAAATCTTTAGAGAACTTTATGAGAGATATCCCCTTCAATATGGGTTTCGTTCGGGGAAATCTGCGGAAGACGCAATAAATTATTCCATACGATTAATATCTACATCCCAGGCCAAATATGTGATAGGAATCTTCATCGACATAGAGGGCGCCTTTGACAACCTTTGGTGGCCAGCATTGTTCAATCAATTTAGGGAAATAGGCGTTTCTAGTAAATTATATAAGTTGCTTGTGGACTAATGCAAAGAAAGGTATGTAAATTACAACATTGCACAACGACGACTTACTAAGAGGTTGTCAAAGGGATGCCCGCAAGATCTATCTGTGGACCAGTTTCCTGAGACATTGGTATCGAACCCAGCTTAGAAAACTTGAAGAACATAACAGAAAGTCTTGCGTTGATAGCCTACGCTGATGATATCCTCATACTAATAGAAGGAAACTCTAGACAGACAATGGAATTAAAATGTAATGAAATACTCGCAAGTTTATAGAGTGCTCAAATCAAAAATTGAAGATCTCCGCAAACAAAATTAAGTATATATTATTTAAGGGGACATTGCAGAGATCTGCAATTGTGAGATTTGGAAATGCGAACATCCAAAGAGTAGGAAGCGAAAAGTATCAAGGATTATACCTAGATGAAAAATTAAATTTCACAACACATTTGGAAAATATTCTGGCACAGCATTTTTAATAATGAATAGGATCGCGAGATTATCAAGGGATTATGGGACAATTCCCTATAAAGCAATAAAATTATATAATAATGCAATTTTGGCAGCGGTTGTACGACATGGCGCAAGCGTCTGGGCGCACAGACTGCTATAACAAGGAGCTAGTAAGTCCCTAAGAAGTCCCCAAAGAAAAATCCTAATTAGGATGATTGGGGCTTTTTCTACAACTCCAACAGATGCGCTTTTGGTAGTTATGGGTATCCTACCCCTAGATTTGGAGGTTCGCAAAAGCGGAGTTCGATATTGGTCTAGGAAAAACACCTTTACAAAAGCATCCGAATTAACGGGATGCCAAGTTCAGGATGAGATCGAAATTGATTACAAATTAATAGAGAAGTGGCAAGAATCTTGCGATATAGGTACAACTGGGCGTAGATGATGAGTATTGTTTAAGGGGCGCACAACATCTAAGGTCATTAGCGCCCACACTAAAAACTGCACCAGAATTAAATAAATAAGTAATCAACACAAAAGCTGTGCAGAAGATTTATACAGTGGCCTTGTAGACGATAAAGTACAAACCCCAAAACAAATATCAAGGTAATAACAACAAACTAGACCTTACTTAAAACTCTGCAGCAAGGGCTGAAAACACACCAGTCATTAATGGTCCAAAAAGGAACCATAAAAACCCCAATAAACAAATAAGGGTAAACTGGCCCACAAAAAAATGGCACGTATTAAAACTCAGTCGCAACAGCGGAGAAATAAAACAATCCTAAGGCCCAAAGTTGGACAGTATAAAACCCCAAAACAATAACAAGGGCAATATGGTCAACAACGTGTAAAGACTGGAGGTAAAACGCAAGCAAGAGCTGAAAAATAAACATGCTTATAATGGTCTAACAATAAAATCCCAAAACAAACAACAGGGCAATATGCAACACAACAATTTAAAGACTATAGTAAAAAGTTTCAGCAAAAGCTGAAATAACAACAATCTTAAAAGTCGTGAGTAAAAAGATAAAACCTCACACCTTGCTCCAAAAACCACAAACACGGATAAAACGGAGCACTCGCTCAACAGCAACCACATCATTTGCAATTAACTCCTCAATACAGGGCAAACCTAGGTTATGTCTAAAAGCTGCCAGATGATGGCATTCAATTGAAATGTTACGCACTGTAAAGGGGTGGTCACAGTGGGGGCAAGCTGGAGCGGGTTGATCATTAAAAAAGTGAAAGTGACTAAAACGGCAATGCCCAATTCTAAGACGAGCTAAAATTACTTCTTCGCGACGAACAGCGCGAGAAGAAGTCGACCAGTTAAGGGGATGATTTACATCAACCAAGCTTATTGGCGGTTATTAAATCCCACTCATCGAGCCAGCGCGAGAGATTGCCTCTACGTAATAAATGGTTAAAATCGCCAAAATAAAAACGCTGCTCGTCCTCAGCAGGTTCTAAGAGAGCGGATTTAGCTGCGACATCTGCGGCCTCATTACCTGTGAGTCCCACATGTCTACGTACCCTAAATACTGTCTCCCTGACGCCAGCGTTGAAAAGAGTTAACACTATATCCTGGACCTACTGTACAAGGGGGTGGCGGTTGTAGAGATTTCTAAAACTTAAAATTGCACTCAAACAGTCAGAACAAATAACAGTATTCCCAACCCCGTGATCAGAAATATATAAAATAACCCGATAAATAGCATAAAGCTCCGCCATATAAATAGATGTTGTAACATTAAGACCATACATAAAACTCGCCCCATTAAAAACAAAAGCACATCCAACACCTGTGTCAGATTTCGAGCCGTCGGTATAGATAAAACTCCACCCATTAAAAGAGGACTTGAACTCGCTAAAATAACAACGAATAATATGTGCTGCGGTCGAAGATTTTGGACAGGTCGTAAGCCCAAGATGAACGGGGGCCTCTGCCAAGAGCCATGGGGGGGGGGGATTTCCCCGGCTAAGAAGAAAGCAGGTAACTCGACGTCCAACGTCCGTGAAATATCTCGAAAACGAAAGCCAGCAGGCTTAGGAGTAAAAGACCGAGCAGCATGAAAACGATCAAAAGACACATTAAAAAACGGCCTTTTCGTGGGATGAAGAGGTTGCGCAGCTAAGCGACAACCGTACGCAGCTAGTGAAACATCCCTTCGATAAAACAACGGAGGTTCTCCAGATTCCGCACATAAACTCAACACAGGACTAGTGGGGAATGCTCCAATGCTACACGGATACCCCGGTATCGAGGGGAAGACTTCTCGCATACTTCTTTTACGTCAACTCTTTTACGTTTAAAATGTATAGGATTGTTTTCCAGTACCATAGCGATGTATTCCTCCGCCATTACAACTGTCTCCGATGGCAGGCTGCTTCCTGGGTGCCACCCGGCTTAGTTACAAGAACAAAGTAACCTCAGGGTCACACCTTCCTGTGGGTTGACGAAGGGACCCAATCGCCTGCAGAAAGTGAACAGCTGATGCAATGGCCCTTCCCCGGGCCTGGCCTTTACCAGGGGATACGCTCCTGTCCTACATGATAACCCTGTGCTGGGAGTTACGCCGTTACCCAGTAACATTTTACCGCGTCAAACACGGAGGTAGCCATCAGACAAAGAACAGGGAACTAGGACAAATAAAAAAATAAAACAGGCGAAATAAAAAGGAGTTAAACGCACTAAGCCCGGACCTGAGGGATCAGCTCGGGTGCCGCTACGCCCCGTACCCAAAAAATTGGGCCCCTGAGGGGACTGGGGGTAGAGTCTATAGTTTTTACCCATCAATAGAGGAACGACTCCAAATGAAATTTTTACGGCCATCAAGGGGTCTTATTCACTACCTCACAGGACATGGACCATATCGAGAATACCTCCATAGATTTGGTTTGCGATTAGATAACTTGTGTGAATATGGACAAATACAGACACCAGAACATGCTCTATGGGAATGTGATTCAACCAGACATTAAGGAAAAAGGAACACAAAATAATACAAAATCAACAACTATTCAACCTAATCAGGCATAGAAGAACCTGGAACCATATCATACCAGTGGTTAATTTCTTTTCACGATTCTCCCTGAAAAGCTATAGAAATTAGCCAACACCAAATTTGGATTTTCGTGTGAGCTTGCTGACGCGCCGGGGATCCTACATTTGCTGGAGTACTAGAAGGCTCTTCTGAAGACCATGGAGGTGCAGTTCCTGGGATTTTCCAGCAGGCCACATAATATATCGATTGTGACTATACATATATATCTATTAGTAGTATGTTATTATTGATTTGTAGTAAACATACTAATACTTCATAAAGTAGAACTAACCTATCAGCAGAATTAAATGTAGCAATGAACATATTTGTAGAAGTAGAAATTGTATGTTACAAATGTAGAAGAAATAAAACACTGTAATACGTAGATAAGTAGTAGTTGTTAACTAATAGTAGAGTTGACAAATATGTATTAATGTAGTCAGCTAATGTACATTAGATTAAGAATAGATTTGAAGTAGTTAGGCACATTATATCACTGTGCCAATTTCTGTAGTTAGATTAAAATAATGAAAATTGTAAAAGATTGTATTGAAAGAAAAATAAAGAAAGATAGGACCTGGTTAAATAATAAGGTACCAGGTTAAAAAAGATATAGAAGCCATGGCTTTGTCGTAGGACAAAGTCATGGGTCTTTTTTTTTTGTCCCTATTTACTGGGGTTCGTCCCCTTAAAGAATATAGTGATTGTGTGTACCCCCAAGCCATCCAATCGTGAATTGAATCGTTGTCTTTGTGATCTTTAAGGGAAGCTCCCAGGTCCGCGTCCTGAATCCCGGGCAACAGGATAAATTCCTAGCTGAGGAGCTTATAAAATCGTAGAAGGGACTGATATGTGGAAAGGAGAGCCCTTTTAAGGGCCAATTGCGTTCTTAGGTGAAAAAACACCGAAGAAAAAAGGTTAGATATAAACAATTTTTGGGCAAATGCCCACATACCACTCCCCGGCGAGGTCGGGCAGGAGACCTCCGCCGAGGGGATCACCGCCTGGACGGTCTCCATCCAGAAGGTCCCCCGCGGCGGAATCACCTCCTGCTTCGGCTCACGCCTCTACAGAGCGAGCAAAGGAAGTGATAATGATACCCGGTCCAGAGGACCCAGTGGAAGGTTTCGAAAACCTTCTGCTAAGGGAAAATGTCGAACCGGTACAGGCGACCGAAGTTACTCCTAATCTTGTAAAATATATTACGGAACTGGATACAATCCTCAGTACACATGACAGGACAACAAGAGAAAATAAAATTAGTAAAGGAAAAGTTTATTCTGATAGCCTCCAGGGTAACTTTTGCCTACGGGAAAATAAACGCACTTGAGAAAGAAAACAACAGATTAAGACAAGAAAATCTGGAATTGAAAGAAAAACAAATGCCGTCACAACTGTCCTTTTTGACGGTCACGGCAAAACCAGTAATCTCAAAGGGTAAAACTGGTAAAGAAGAAAGAATTGCACAGTCACTGAACAAACAAACACCGATCGTCTTTTACTCATCCAAATCAGGAAAGAGTATGGACGAAATTAGAAGGAAAATTAAAGGAACCGTAAATCCTGCAAAGGATAAAATCAGGGTGAAATCCTTAAGACCTGCAGGAAAGCACGTTATGATTGAAGTAGACTCAGAGGATTTTTTTTTTTGAGTAGTGTTTAACGCCCGTTTTCACTACTGAGGCACCACAGGCGGTTACTCAGAGGATGACGTGACAAAACTAATGAATCATGAAAAGCTAGGACAGGACATTTTAGTAGAAAGACCAAGGAAGTGGAGACCGAAATTGATAATTTATGACGTTCCAAAATGGATAAACAAAGAAAAATTGACGGAAATGGTATACACGCAAAACCTAGAAGAGATGATGGATGCAAATGAATTCAAAGAAGGATTTAATCATAGGTTCCTATCCGGACCTAGAAATGACAAAAGTGCACATCATGTGATTGAAGTAAGCCCCAAAATTAGGAACGCGTTGTTAGCTAATGGAAGGCTATATGTAGACTTCTCTTCGCTGGCAATAAAAGACTTCATTATAGTCTTGAGATGTCATTAGTGCCAGGATCTTGGGCATCTGATGAAACATTGCAAAGAGGATAAACATGTCTGCGGCCATTGCGGCGAGTAGGACCATTTGAGAAAAGATTGCAAGAAATCGAAATTAGAGGCGACATGCATCGCATGTAAAAATAGGGGCAAGAAAGTATGCAAGAAACCGAATTCGAATGACTGCGAGACGTATAAATTTCTATTGAATCGGATAATACAGAAAACCGACTATGAACAGTAAATCCTTGAGCAATCTTTCGGATGACTCTCTTGATCGTAGGGGATGACCACAATTTGTCCGAGGAAAAAACTGGAGAGTGGCTGGGCTAAATATCTGCCTCTGCTGTGTGGGGAGGCATAAACCTTCCTCCATAAAGAGGCGCGATGCTAACAGGGCCAAAGCGTACCGTGCCAAACTGGCGGTACTAAGCCTCGATACATCCAGGACTGATTCCTCTACCCAGCCATGCGAATTTGGCGAGGACATAAATCCTAGCAAAATCGAAGAAAATGGTGGTACATTTTTAGACCGAGAGGTCACCAAAAGTCGCAACAGGATATGACAAGCGAAAGCGAAGACGTGAACTTACACACACATTACCAAACAAATGACCATAAAACACAAGAGGTTACATTGTCACAAACAGAATTAGCTAGCGAGGAACAGACGATCACGTGACTGATGACGGTAGGATAGACCCTAATAAAATATATAAAGATATAGAGTTAAACCACAAACTATCTAGGTTGGAGGAAATTAACACTTTGTCAATAGCCTTGCGACACGTAGTAAGAAAACTTCACCCTAGGGGAATACTATTACCTTCCCTAGCCCTGAAGCTGTGGATAGAATAAAATTTAAGATCCCTAGCTCTACCCTCAGACCCCGGGCAGTTGCTGGATTTACTTAATCTAGCATTTAGACGCGAGACGAAATATTAGATTTAGAAGAAACATATAAAGACTTCTCGCTTACTCATGGAAGGATAGCGTTTGACGCCAGGCAACCATGGCCCCAATGTCATATACATCTTAGATCCCCATAGGTACGTTTCTAAGGGTAGGTCAGTTAAACATAGCGAGAAGTAGGTTAGTCACACAAGAAATCCGAAGACTATCTGAGGAGATGAGGTTACACATTTTGTGTTTGCAGGAGCCGTATCATATAAATGGAAAAGTTCCCTATATGCCTGCCTTTTCTAGGGTTGTTACAGGAGACAATGTCCCTATGGCCGCAATGATTGTACTAAATAAAAATCTTACCATTACAAATATTTCACAATTTTTGGATTCGCATTGCGTATGTGTCGAGATAATTTTTGCCGTCAGGACATCGATTCTATCCAGCCTGTATTTTCAACCGAGTCTAGATATTAACATAGGGCTCAATAAGATTAGAGAAATTGAACAGGTATAGAAATAGGGCAACTGTTTACTGTTTAGATGCTAATGCCAAATCACATCTATGACATAACGGAGTACTGGACGAAAGGGGGGATCACATGGAGGGTGTGCTAATGGAATTGCAACTTGAAGTGGTAAACAAACCAGGGTACTCACCAACTTATATTGGAAGGGTGGGAGTACAATGTAATATTGACATTACAGTATGAAATTCTCACGCAGCAGATCTAATCCATGATTGGAAAGTCCTCCAGGAACAGACTGAGAGTGACCACAATGTAATTAGCTTTAATTTAGACTGGGGAAATTATGGGAAAGTATAAGCTTCTGCAAGTTAAATTATAAGGAAAGCAAATTGGCAAAAACTAAGAGATAGCTTTATTCCTCCTAAATGTATAAGGAAAGGAGGGAATGTCAACCAAGCCGCGAAGGAATTAACCACCGCAATAGTTTCGTGGATGCAGGTAGCTATACCCAAAATAAAAGGGGGGACTCAAAATTACAGGGGGCCGTGGAACGACAAATTGCAAGTTTCCGCAGAAATGTACGGAAGGCTAGAAAACTGTATGAACAATCGTTGACACAGCAGGAAAGGGAGACACGTCTGGTGATTTATAGCAGAAGGAAGCTAGCGTACGAGAGTCTTCTAACCAGGACTAGAAGATCTAGCTGGACCAAGTTTGTGGACGATTGTCTGACAAAAGATGTATGGGGTCTTCCTTACACAATTGTCAGAGAGAAGTCCAACTTGGTAACCATGGCTACCCTGCTTAGCGATGACGGATCGTACACAACATCCAGGGAGGAAACTATCGAGTATTTAATATCCACACTACTGCCAAACGACGACACAACTAATGAAAACGCAAATCATCAGGCAATTCGCAAAAAGATGGAATCTCCTGTTCGGAACAGGCAAGAAATACCATTATTTACAGAGGAAGAAGTTGCGAATGCCATCTTTGCGCTAAGACCAAGAAAAGCGCCAGGGCCTGATAGAATCTCATCGGAGGTTCTCCAGGCCCTTGGAGGAAGAATCATTCCACCTTTGGTCTCTTTATTAAACGAATACGTTGAGCAGGGCAGAATACCAAATATGTGGAAACAAGCAAATCTGGTAATATTAAGAAAAGGAATAGATAGGAATCCCCAGCTTCCAAAGTCATACAGACCCATTTGCCTCCTGAATAATCTAGCCAAAGTACAGGAAAAATTATTACTGAATAGAAGAGAGATCTTTAGAGAACTTAATGGGAAATACCCCTTGCAATTTGGGTTTCGCCCAGGGAAATCTGCGGAAGATGCAATTAATTATTCGCTACAAATTATATCAGCATCCGAGGTGAAGTATGTAATAGGAATCTTCATTGATATCGAGGGTGCCTTTGATAACCTCTGGTGGCCGGTGTTGTTTAATCAATTTAGGAAATTAGGTGTTTCCAGCAAATTATATACCTCAATGGTAGATTACAGCAAAGAAAGATATGTTAACTATAATATTGGTCAACAACGACTATCCAGAAAGTTATCAAAGGGATGCCCACAAGGATCTATCTGCGGACCAGTTTTCTGGGACATTGGGATCGAACCCTGCCTAGAAAACGTACAAAATTTGACAGAAACCCTTGCGGTGGTGGCCTTCTAGACTGAATATTGCACTAAAATGTAAATTAATACTCGCAAGGTTATCCATGGAGTGTTCGATCAAAAATTGAAGATCTCGGCGACCAAAACAAAACATATTTTGTTTAAAGGTACAATGCAAAGATCTCCAATTTTAAAATTCGAAAATGCAAACATTCAAAGAGTAGGAAGTACAAAATACTTAGGTATTTATTTAGACGAAAAATTACAAAAAAAATACTTAGGAAGTACAAAATACTTAGGTATTTATTTAGACGAAAAATTAAATTTTAAAACACATTTGGAAAATATCGCGGCAACGGCTTTTACCTTGATGAATAAAATTACGAGATTATGAAAGGATTATGGGACAATTCCGTATCGAGCGATAAAATTATAGAACAATGCAATTTTGGCTGCAGTGGCAGGTTATGGTGCAAGCGTCTGGGCACATAGGCTTTTATTGCAAGGAGCTAGTAAGTCCCTAAGAAGTCTCCAGAGAAAAATCCTAATTAGGACGACCGGAGCATTTTCCACAACTCCAACAGACGCGCTTTTGGTAACAATGGGTATCCTACCCCTTGATTTGGAGGCTCGCAAAAGAGGAGCTCGATATTGGTCCAGAATAAACAACTATATTAGAGCATCGAAACTAACGGGATGTCAAATATCTGACGAAATTGAAATAGATATCAAATTAATAGAGGAGTGGCATGACTCTTGGGATGTAAGCACGACTGGGAGAAGAGTATATAGTTTCTTTCCATCTATAGACGAACGTCTTAAAATGAAATTTTTCCAACAATACAGGGGTTTTGTACACTACCTTACAGGACATGGGCCATATCGAGAATACCTCGATAGTTTTGGTTTACGACCTGTGCGATTGCGGACAGATAGACACACCGGAACATGCATTATGGGAGTGTAATTTGACCAAACACTTTAAAAAGAACAAAAATTGTTACAGAATCAACAGCTTTTTCACATTATCAGGCATAGAAGGACCTGGAACCAAGTGGCTGACTCCTTTTCAGGGTTCTCCCTGAAAAGTTTCAGAGGTTAGCCAATACCCGATTATGGACATAAGTGTGACCCTGCCTATGTAACGGGGATCAAACACTTGCTGCAGTTCCAGAAGAAGCTTCTGATGACCAAGGAAGTGAAGATCCCAAGGATTTTCCAGCAGGCCATGCTGTATACCCGACATGTAACATTCATGTTATATTAGTATTATATTATTATTAATCTTGATTTAATTATTAATTGTAGTAAGCATGTACTAATATTTGTTAAAGTAGAATTAACCTATGAAAGAAAATTAACCGTAGTGATGAAAATGTTTTTGTAGAAAGTAGATAGTGTATTAAGTGTAGAAGTAGGAAATATAAAACAGGAAAATGTTGCAGTACATAAATAGTAGTTTGAAATAATTCAATTCAATTTATGTAGAATGCTAATCACTAATGAAAATTGTAAAAAAAATATTGTAGTAGTAATTAGGCACACTAATTACTGTGCTATTATCTTGTAGTTATAAAATAATAAATAATGTAAAAGATTGTAAGAAAAGAAAATAAAGTGAAATAAGAGGACCTGGTTTAAAATATAAGATACCAGGTTAAAAGATATAGAAGCCGTGGCGTTGTCGTTGGACAAAGTCACGGCTTTTTTTTTTGTCCCTATCTACTGGGGTGCGTCCCCATGTGAGTATATTTTGAAATTGTGCCCTAGTACAAGTGCCCCGAGTGTAAACTGTGACCTCAGTTAGTCTTTTTCAGGGCTCCGGCCAGTTTTTCACCAGTGGTTTTTTCCAAGCTCACATGGGGTAGCTGCACGTCCACGCCGTGCACCCTGGGCAACGTTTACATTCATTCGTAAACGGCTGGGAGCAGCTTAAATAGAGACAAACAAGAAATTAACGGAGGGAAGCGAGGTCTCCTCGCTATCACCAGTAACCCAGGGGGTTCCCCCTGGGGACACAGCCCGAGATGTCAATGGAAGAAAACATCAGTACCAAAGTTAAAGGAACAACCCAATCGCAAAAATTGCTAGCAGATATAGAGATGCACCCAGCCAGGAAGGAAGGGAAGGACCATCCACGGATGCGAAGAAATACCACATCAGCAGAAAGAGAGGAACCTACCGACAGCGTCGGGAAGAAGGAAGGACCCAAAATGAGGAAGACCATCACCGTCACCCTAGATAGCCAGAGCTACCAACTACGATGGGAAATGAACGACCAGAGGAAGAGAACCAGGAACAGACATGCAAAAGCACTGTGACTACTACAGGGAAGGAACCACAACCAGAAAACACCATTATAAAGGAAGGGGCGAAAACTAGGAAGAACACCAATATCGTCCAAGACAACCAGCCAATCGATGAGGAAGAACCACCAGACGCCAGAAACCGAGGAGTAGCAACAGATGAACCAACAATGGGAAACAAAAGAACAGAGACATCATCTCCTTAATGACAGACGTAAACAGCATAATCTCTAACGAAAAGATCACAGCCCAGAAAAAGACCTTCATCTTCGAATGTCTAGGAAAATACAACAGCTATACAACGAAGTCCAAAGGGAAAACATCACACTGCGTACTGAAACGAATACACTTCGGGAAGCTCTGCAAAAGATATCAACCACACCAATCAAAACCTACGCTAAAATGACAACAAAGCCACAATTAAACGACAAAACGCAACAACTGCAGAGGATAGTGGAACAGAAAAGACATACTCTAATCGTAACATCTACAGAGGGAAGAAGCGTCAGAGATGTCCAAGAAACAATTACGAGAAATCTGAAACCAGCACAAGAAAAAATAAACATAAGAAGCATAAGAACGACTCCTAGAACAGTTATACTGGAAACCGACACCGAAGAAGACCTGCAAAAAATCATAAACAGCCAGAACCTAAAAGACAAGAAACTGAAAATGGAAACTCCAAGAAAAAGATATCCGCTCATGATCCTCTACGACGTTCTCGTAGGGGAAGAAGAAAATCAACTAAAGGACTTAATATACCAAAAAATTTTCGAGGAAACATTGACCAGTGAGGAATTCGATCAGCAATTCACATATGAGATTTAAGACAGGACCGCGGGATAGAGCAACAGTGCACTATGTAGCGGAAGTCAGTGCGACCCTAAGGAAACAGTTTTTGGCAAAAGGAAGGTTATACATTGCATTCACCTGAATAATTATAAAGGACTACATCGTGGTGGCACGATGCTCCAAATGCCATTACCTAGGACATGTAGGAAAATACTGTTATGCAGAGAAAAGCTCATGCCAGCACTGTGGCGAACAAGACCACAACAAAGAACACTGCGAGAAGAAGGACCAACAAGCCATATGCATCCCATGTCACGTAAGGAAAAAGACGTGTCAAGGAAAGAAGGATTGTCCAACGTACAAAATGTTCTGGGAACGATTAGTGGCCAGGACAGACTATGGATAATGAACATAAAGAAACGCCGGAAACACAAAGAAACGGCATCCACAAACAACAAAGAGGAACAATCCAACGCACAACGCAGCAAATTAGTAATGGCCGAAATAAGAAAACTAGCGGCAGAAATGAGACTAGACATTGTATGCGTGCAAGAACGGTACTTCATCAAGAACCAACCTGCTTATATACCAGCACGAACAAGATATATCTCTGATGGACAAGCGCCAATGGCAACCATAACGATCTTCAATCAGGAAGTGCAGGTGGTCAAAATAAGACAACACTCAGACTCTCACACCAATTGCATAGAGGTAGCCTACAAAGGACTAGAATGGATAATCACAAACCAATATTTCCAATACTCGGAAGAAATCGACTATCTGGAAAGGATTCGACAAATAACTAACGACTTCCCACAACAATCAATTATATATACAGCCGATTTAAATGCCAAATCTCCCTGGGGGCATAACGATCACAGAGATGAAAGAGGAGAAAGGCTTGAGGAAACCATAGCGGAACTCCAACTAGAGGTGCTAAACCAGCCAAATAACCCACCAACATACCACAACAAAGCAGGAGCTAGAAGTAGCATTGACGTGACCCTAACAAACAGAAGAGACACGGACTCATTTCAAGCTGGAGAGTCAGCCAGGGACTGACAAACAGTGACCACAATGTCATCTACATGGACATCAACCCAAGACAACAGACCACAGATTTCCCCGACACAAACAGGAAAACGTACAACATCGCAAGAGCAAACTGGAAAAAACTTAAAAATGACTTCATTCTCCCCTCCCCGATTACGTTAGGCGGGGACGTAAACAAGGCCATTGAGCTCAGAAGTGCAATTCAAGCAGCCATGCATAAAAATATTCCACGACACAAACCCACAAATTGTTCGACATCCCCCTTCTGGAATGAAGCTCTTCAAAAGCTGCGAGGTCAGGTAAGGAAGACAAGGCAACTATACCAAAATTCGATTATCGCCACAGAGCGAGACAAACATTTAAGTAACTATCAAAAACTGAAGAAAAGGTAAACAGAAAAAATAGAAGAAAGCCGGAAAAACTCATGGGAGAAGTTTACGGAAGAAAATCTAACGCATGGGGTCTACCATACAAAATAGTTGCTGAAAAGATACGCTCACCAGAGACAATATGCACACTAGACAAAGGAGACGGCACAATGACAAGAGGCTGGAGAGACTCTATAAGAACCCTGATAGACCGACTACTACTAAATGACATACAGACAGACGACCACACAGAACATAGGGACCTAATTTAAAAAGCGAAACATTCGGCGGGGGAATAACATTTTCCTTTGATGTAACAGAAGTTCAATGCGCAATAAGGCAACTTAAGCCCAAGAAGGCGCCAGGCCCAGACGGAATTCCCTCCGAAGTACAACACCTAGCAGAGATAGTATCACCATATTTATGCTCACTAATAAATGAATACCTATGGCAAAGTCGCGTTCCCTACAACTGGAAAGAGGCACAGGTGGTGGTGGTGATCCTAAACAAAGGAAAGGACAAAGACCCACATCAGCCAAAATCATATCCATCCGCCTGTCTTTTGAATACGCTAGGGAAGGTACAGGAAAAATTGATCATAAGAGACTACATGAACACAGAATAATGCAAGGAATGAACGAAAAGCAATACGGCTTCCGAAAGGGAAAGTCCACAGAGTATGCTATCGCAAATGCAATGATCACAGCAATGACGGCAAAAGGGAAATATGTGTTAGGAATTTTCCTGGATATAGCAGGAGCGTTTGACCACCTATGGTGGCCAGCTCTTTTCGACCGACTAAGAGAAATAAAGTGCCCCGACAGCTTATACAGAACCATAATTGACTACTGCAAGGATAGCAGAATCAACATAACCGGACAATTAACGCGAATTACCAAGGAAATAACTAAATGATGCCCCCAAGGATCCATACTTGGACCAGTATTCTGGGACATATGCATGGAACCTTTACTTGAGAAGCTCAATAACAACCACAATACGAGAGAGGCAATTGCATACGCCGACGACCTGCTAGTGATGATAGAAGGCAGAAACCGACAAGAATTAGAACGGAAAGCAGCAGAAACTACCTAATTAATTAGTAGGTGGTGTCAATCGGCCAAGCTTACAATCACCCCAGAAAAATCCACATTTAAGATGCTCAAAGGAACTTTGAAACGAGACCCTAAGATCAAAATAAACAACAAGACAATAAGAAGACAAACGGAGAATAAGTACCTCGGAATCCACCTAGATGAACAATTCAACTTTAGAACGCACGTGGAACGAGCAAGAACGAAAGCAAAAATGATAATGATGAAAATAGCAACTTTGGGACAGAATACCTTCCGAATACCAATTCAAAACACAAGACTTTACCACATGAGCATCATGACATCGATAATAGCATATGGAGCGGGTATGTGGGCACACCGCGCTAGAGCAGCAAACATTAAAAGAATACTGAGAAGTGCACAAAGGAAAGTACTTTTGAGATATACTGGTGCGGCAGGCACAACCCCAACAATGACCTTGCTAATAATAGTGGGGATCTGCCCAATGGACCTGTTAGTAAGACTAAGAGGAACGTAATACCGGCTAAGAAAAAAAGGAATATGGAAAAGTTAAGGAAATAATAGGATCAGATTGCAAAACGAGATGACACACTAAAGTTGCTCTCATACACGAATGGCAGACACAATGGGACAATATTATGAGGGCAGAAGAACCCATGAAATTTTCCCCAGCGTTATGAACTTAAGACGGAAATGGTTTAACCCCTCCCAGGGCTTGACCCAATATATATATGGACATGGACCATACAGGACTTACCTGAAAAAGATAAACAAGACACCAACAGATCAATGCCCACAATGTGAGAGCAGGGATACCCCAGAGCCCGTCACTTTTGAATGCCCCAGATGTGCTGAAATAGTGGCAAACGAAAGAAATGAACTACGAGGAAACCAAATACTTACCATACTAAATACACCCTCGCAAACCATATCCCTGAACTAACTAACGAACACAATCTCCAAAATAGCATTCCAAGAATATAAAACAAACAGGAGACCAGAACGAACGAATACCCAACAACAAAACGCACCCACACAACCGCAAAGAAGATCGCAAAGACTAAATGAATCTTCAGGAAAGGAAATACAACCTTTAAGGACGAGGGACCAATATCAACACCAACTACCCGAAGTGTTGTATAGAAGAAAACACTACTGGATAACAACCGGTAGGCTCGAATGGGCAAGGAGAGGATCCCGGAATGAACCCACACCCGATGCAGAATTCAACTGAAATGAACCCTAACTTAGACTTGTAAATAATTACTTAGCATGATAAAACCTACTCATAATCTCCTAGCATAAGCTAATAACTTAGGGAATAAAAATTTATGTAACCTAGCTACTAATAAAGTTATAACAAAATTAATCAAAACCTTACCAATAACGTTGTTTGTCTTAACAAAGCAGACACATAGAATAAGTAAATGAAAGATATCAAAATAAATAAAATTGAATATTGTACACACAGTTTATAAGAATTCTAGTATGTAAGGATTATCTGCAAATTATTATATAATCAATTGTATAAAATAAGATGTCCATTATTAAAGCTTCACACACGTCCTGCTCTAGCCCCTAGGTAGCAGGATATAAGAAGCAGGGTGTATTTTTTTTGTCTCTATCTACTTCAAGAACAACAACAAGAAAACAGGAACAAGGACAACAAAGCAGCCCAAGTCGAGAGGACATTCCAGAGGAAGAGGCATACGCTGTTTATCTCGTCTACCAAAGGACAAACCACCAGAGATGTACAAGAAATTATCACGAAGAACCTAAATCCACCCAAAGAAAAAATCCGAATCAGCAGTCTCCGGACAACACAAAAACCGTCATCATAGAGACAGAAAACCAAGAAGACCTGGAAAAGATAATGCCACACGACAAACTAAAATCCAAAGACATCAAAATGGAACTACCGAGAAAGAGGAACCCCCTACTCATTCTATACTACGTTCTAGAGGGTGAAAAGGAAGAAGACATCAAGGAGGCACTCTACCGACAGAACTTCGCAGAACATATATCATGCCCAGAATTCGACGAGCAATTGAAATTCCGCTTCAGAACTGGACCACGAAATCGAGCTACAGTACATCATGTAATCGAAGCATCAGCACAAATTCGAAAGCAACTTGTAACAATGAATAAATTATACATTGGATACCAAGCGATAACCGTAAAAGACTATATCGTCGTACCCAGATACCAAAACTGTCATGATCTCGGCCACATTGAAAAATATTGTAAAAAACCCCACCATAGCTGCGGACACTGCGGTGAAGACCATCCAAAGTAACAATGTATCAAAAAGGACCAGCTACCGGCATGCACCATAAGGAAAAACAGTGCCTCGGAAGAGAAAAGTGCCCCACCCACAAAATGCTGTGGGACCGCCTAATAGCACGAACGGATTGTGGATAATACGTCAGTTTGCGAGACAAGCCACACAGGAATATTAGTCAACACGAGGAAAGAAACAACGGCACAACACACAGAACTACGAATCGCACAACTAAATGCACAAAGGAGCAAGACCGTAATGGCAGAAATTCGAAACCTCGCAGCCGACATGAAAGTAGACATACTCTGCCTTCAAGAGCCACACTCTCACCACCAAAAACTAGCTCACGTACAAATAACACATAGAACAATCCACGATAGCGAACTCCCCATGGCAGCTATAATAATCTATAACAGAGACTTACAAATCACAAAAATTACACAACACTGCGACTCACACACGAACTGTATCGAAGTACGACATCGAGGAGGCAACTTCATACTCATCAACCAATACTTCCAATATGGAGAGCCCATCGAGACATACCTAGAAAAGAGCAGAGAAATACAGAAGATATACCTACAGGAACCCATCACCCTCACTGCGGACGCAAACGCGAAATCCCCATGGTGGCACAGCAAAATCAAGGACAAAAATGGAGAAAAACTAGAGGAACTTATAGCGGAAGAACAACTCGGAATCGCCAACGAGAAACTCAACCCCCCCAGCTTCCAAAAAAGCGGGGGCATCATCCAATATACACGTAACCTTGTACAATATACTGGCAGCACATATGATACACAAGTGGAAAGTAGGCCAAAATCTCACCACAAGCGACCATAACATTATCTACTTCGACTGCCACCTAAAGAAAATCCATAGAATGAAATGCACACACCCACAATACCGATACATCAACAAGGCGAATTGGCAGAAACTCAGGGAAAACATGAAACTCCCGGAACCTGTCAGAAGCGGATAACATCAACAAAAAGGCTATGGAACTCAGGAATGCCCTAAAGATTGCCATGCAAAAATCCATCCCCAAAATGCAAACAAAAGATGCCGAAGATAGAATATGGAACGAAACCCTCTACAAATTGCGAAGCAGGCTAAGGACTGCCAGATCATTATATACCAGAAATCCATCATCCACACCGCCAGGGAAAGGAACTTGATAAATACCAAGAACTGAAAGAACGATACAGAACAAAACTGGAAGAGATAAGGCAAAGATCATGGGAAACTTACGTAAAATGAGAACTGCAATCAAACCATGGGGAACGCCATATAAAATCGCGGCAGAAATAATGCGAGCACCAGAAGCGATCTCCACGCTAAAGAAGACAGACGGCACAATGACTAATAACTGGACGGAATCGTCCAGATTACTCCTTGACACGCTGCTACCGAAGGATGCAGGAAGTAGTTTGCCCATTCTCCCTAGAGGAGGTTCAACAGGCGATATGAGAACTGAAAAAGAAAAAAGCCCCAGGCCCCGAAAAAATTCACGGCCAGATAGCGCAAAAACTATCACCAACAATCGCGCCATATATCCGTGATTTAGCGAACGAATGCTTAATACAAGGCCGCTTCCCACATTGATGGAAGGAGGCCACGGTTATTATCCTCCGTAAAGGAAAGGACAGAGACCCCAAATTGCCTAACTCATATAGGCCGATATGCCTATTGAGCATATTAGGGAAAATAAACGAAAAATTCCTATGCAAGAGACTAAAAGAACACAGACTTCTAAAAGGACTCAATGAAGCCCAGTATGGGTTCCGAAAAGAAAAATGTACCACAGACGCCATCCACCTAGCCATGAACACGGCCAAAACATCAGACCGAAAATACGTGATCGGAATATTCTTCGATATCGCAGGTGCCTTTGACAACCTGTAATGGCCAGCGCTGTTCCATAGACTGAAAGAATTAAACTGTCCGAGAAGTTTATACCTATGCCTCAGAGACTACTGCAAGAACAGGAGTGCACACATTCACGATGATTATGGTTTTGGGGGCGCACAACATCTAAGGTTATTAGAGCCCAAGCACATAAAAAATGTACAAGAATTAAATAAACAAGTAATTTACAACAGTTTTGTATAGAAAATTAACACATTAGCCCTATAGGCATTATAATGTAAACCCCAAAACAAATAACAAGGGAATAAACATAACAACATACTACACCGTTACTAAAAACCCAGCTACAAGGGCTGAAAACACAAGTCTTTAAGGAGCCAAAAGGTAACCATAAATTGCCCTAAAAACAAATAACAAGGGTAAACTTGTCAACAAACAAACGGCGGGTAATAAAACTCAGTCGAAGAGAGCGAAAAAATATAACTATTCTAATAGCCCAAAGTTGGACAGTAAAAACCCCAAAACAAAAACAAGGGATTTATGGTTAACAACGTGTTAAGACTGGTGGTAAAGCACAAGCAAGAGCATTAAAACTAACTTACTTATAACGGTCTAAAATGGCAAGAATAAAATCCCAAAACAAACAACAGGACAATATGCAACACAACAACGTAAAGACTGTACTATAAAGATGCAGCAAAAGGTGAAATAACAAGTCTTAAAATAGTCTAAAAATGCCGTAATGGGTAAAAAGATAAAACCTCACACCTTGCACCAAAAACCACTAAAACGGATAAAACGGAGCACTCGCTCAACAGCAACCACATTATATGCAAGCATCTTCGCAATGCAGGAGGGCAAACCCAACGAAAGTCTAAAAATTGCCAAATGAGGGCATTCGAGTAAAATGTGACGCACTGTAAAGGGGTGGTCACATCGTGGGCAAGCTGGAGCTGGTTGACCATTAAAAAGGTGACGGTGACTAAAACGACAGTGTCCAATTCTAAGACGAGCTGAAATTACTTCTTCGCGACGGATTGCGCGAGAAGAGGTCGATCAATGAAAAGGGGTGGATTTACATCCCCCAAGCTTATTGTGGGGAATGATATTCCTCTCATCACGCCAGCGCGAGAGAATTCCTCGACGTATACAATGTTTAAAATCCCCCATATAAAAGCGTTGCTCGTACTCAACAGGGTCTAAAATGCCGGATTTAGCTGCGACATCCGCGGCCTCATTACCCGGGAGTCCCACGTGTCCAGGTACCCACAGCAGAGTCACTCTAACGCCAGCGTCCAGAAGCGTGGATACTGCATCCTGGACTTTCTGTATAACAGGATGGATGGTAGGTGTACAGGCGTTTAAAAGATAAAAGGGCACTCAGAGAATAAATGACATTGTTCCCCAGCCCGTAGGCAGAAATAACTAAAATAGCCCGATATATAGCATAAAGCACCGCCATAAAAATAGATGTCGCAACGTTAAGACCATATGTAAAACTCTAGCTCCATTAAAAACCAAGGCACATCCTACACCTGTGGCGGATTTAGTACCGTCGGTATATATAAAATTACACCAAGCAAAGTATGAGAAAATCTCACTAAAATGACTAAGAATAATAGGTGTTGCGGTTGAGGACTTAGGACAGGCCGAAAGCCCAAGATGGACGGGGGCCTGTGCTAAGAGCCAAGGGGGAGAGGAGGTTTCCTCGGTTAAAAAAGCAGATAAGTCCAAGTCCATTGTCCTTAACAGCTCCCGGAAACGAAAGCCAGCGGGCTTAGGAGTAAAAGACCGAGCAGCATAAAATGGGGCGAGAAACACATTAAAAAAACGGTTCATTCGCGGGATAACGAGGTTACGTAGCCAGTCGACAACCATACGCAGAAAGTAAAATATACCGACGATAAAACAACGGAGGTTCCCCAGACTCCGCACATAAACTCGACACAGCACTGGTGGGGAATGCACCAACGGCGACACGGATACCCCGGTGATGAATGGGGTTAAGACGACGAAGAACGGAAGGTCGCGCTGAGTCATACACTACACAGCCATAATCCAGTTTGAACCGGATTAGAGATCGATAAAAACGTAAAAGAACACCCCGGTTGGCTCCCCAGGAGGTGCAACTTAAAAGGCGTAAAATACACAGAGAACGTTCACACCGGCCTCTGAGTTGTGCTACATGCGAAGACCAGCTTAACTTTCTGTCAAAGATTAAGCCCAGGAATCTATTTCGTCGACGAAAACAAGAGCCTCTGGGCCAAAATGTAGAGATGGTGAAGGATACACCTTATGACGCCAGAAGTTCATGCAGACGGTCTTCTCTGCGGAGAAACGGAACCCATTACGTACACTCCAAAGGTAAAGGCGGTCGAGACAGCATTGGAGGCGGCGTTCCAAAAGACAGGTTCTCCTGGAGGAAAGATAAATCGCAAAATCGTCTACAAATAACGACGATTGGATTCCCGGTGGTAAACACTCAGCTATGGAATTGATGGAGATGGCAAACAGTGTACAACTAAGAACCGAGCCCTGCGGTACACCGTTCTCTTGAGTAAAACGAGAATATAAAACTCACCCCTCGCGAACGTTAAAAACCCGGCCCTTCATAAACTCCCGAATAAAAACATACATCCGACCACATATATGCCAATCATTAAGCGTACGAAGGATACTGCCTCTCCAGCAGGTAATAGAAGCCTTCTCCAAATCTAAAAATACGGTAACAGTATGGCACTTTCTGACAAATCCGTCCATTACATGGGTGGAAAGAGACACAAGATGGTCGATGGAACATCGATGACGACGGAAACCGCACTGGACGTTCGTCAGTAGGTCCCCCGACTCCAACCACCACATAAGCAGTCCGTTAATCATTCGTTCCATCACCTTGCAAACGCAGCTGGTGAGGGAAATCGGACGGTAACTGGAAGCAAGATGTGGGTCCTTTCCAGGCTTAGGTATGGGAATGACGGTGGCCAATCGCCAAGAGCAGGGAAATATGCCGTTGCATCAAATAAAATTAAAAGTTCCTAACAAAAATGCTTTGCCTTCTGCTGGTAAATGCTGCAACATGGCAACATGAATGTCATCTGGCCCCGGTGCGCAATGTCGAGAGGTAGAAAGGGCATGCTCCAGTTCCCTGGCGGTAAAAGGAACGTTGTAGCTCTCCTGATGGTCGGAGGCAAATGAGAAACCTTTCCTCTCAACCTGCTCCCTTAATGCGCGAAATGTAGCCGGGTAATTGGCAGAACTAGAAACATCAGCGAAGGTTCGCCCTAAAACATTGGCGACGTTAGCTCGGAAAGCACCTCGGCGTGCACGCAATGCATCCCGGCATTCATCAGTCCACCAGGGAACCGGCAAGCGTCTGGGGTGACAAGACGACCGGGGAATAGCCTTATCTGCGGCCGTCATGATGACCCTACGGAGGTGCTCGATCGCGATGTCGATAGATGGAAATTCACACCCTGAAAATTCGGCCGAAGATGGATAGAGAGTCCAATTCGCCTTATCAATGAGCCATTTTGGCGTGCGCTGTGAATGTGCGTTCGGAGAGAGTACATGGATCTGACACGGAAAGTGGTCACTGGAATATAAATCAGAGATGACGTTCCAGGTGAAATGCACAGCAAGTGAGGCAGAACAAATGGATAAGTCCAAGTGCGAAAAGCTATGAGTGCTGTCAGAGGGAAAAGTAGGTTGACCAGTGTTGAGAAGTATAAGATTGTGATTTAGCAAAAAGTCAGCTAAGAGAATACCTCTTGCACACTCCGTGGTGGAACCCCATAGGGGATGGTGTGCATTGAAATCCCCCAAAAGAAGAACAGGGGGTGGTAACTGAGACAAAAGATCGTCCAGGTCAACTGTGGTGATGGTGCCGGACGGAGGTAAATAAACATCGCAGATTGAAAAACTAAGGCCAGAAAAGTGAACTGTAGCTGCAGCAGCTTGTAAAGGAGTCTGGAGCTGTAATGAGGTGCTGTACACGTCGTTCCGAATTAAAAGTAAAACTCCGCCGTGAGCGGGAGTGCCATCTTCGGGAGGGAGATCAAATCTCACCGAAGAGTAACCGCGTAAATTAAAAGAATCACTTGGGCGAAGCTTAGTCTCTTGGAGACACACAATCAAAGGGTCAGTAGAACGTAAAATTAATTCGAGGTCAGGTCTTCGACTACGGAGACCACGCACATTCCACGAAAGGATAGCCATTGTTAAAATTAGATAAAAGAAGCTAAAAATTTACCACCTTACTTTTTGGACGGTGCAGGGCGAAACAAGCGTCCTTTTTTGAATCGCGTGGGGCTCGGTGGTTTTCCTGGAGCAGGTAAATCCTGCTCCATGACCTCCTCAGAGGGAGGGCTCTCCCGCTGAGAAGCATCCGCCGATTCCAACGCTTGGAATCGGTTGATGTGGGTATAGGCGGCGACGGCGACCGCCTAGCGGGTTTGCTCCCATCATGGGAGCGTGACCTCCGAGGAGAAGGGCTCTTTTTATTCTCTACCTGAGTTGACGACTTTAGAAAATCTGTTCGCGTAAAACTCGTCCTGAACTTGATATCAGGGGCATTAAAAACAACCGCTTTGGGCTTTACGGTAGAGCGCTTTGCAGAACTAGGAGTAGTTTGGACCCGTGTAAAAACAAGATCGCAGGTCTGCGTACTGCTATCGCACTTCTTAGGCGCAAAAGAGGCTGCTGCGCTGTAGGTGCCGGTCTTAGGCACGACAGGTTGGCGAGACTGGAATCGCTTACGGGCTTCAGTAAAGGAGAGCTTTTCCTTAACCCGGATCTCCTGGATACAGCGCTCCTCTCGAAAACGAGGGCAATCGCGGGACGAGGCTGGATGTCCACCGCGGCAGTTGACGCAGACAGGAGCAGATGGGCATGCTCCCTCGTGACTTGCTTCACCGCAGGTTGCACAGATGGGAACGGCACTTTTACAGGATATGCGAGTTTGTCCAAAACGCTGACATTGAAAACATCGCAACGGGTTCGGGATATACGGGCGCACTTCTACCACCTCGTAGCCCGCCTTTATCCTCTGCGGCAAATCGACCCTGTCGAATGTGAGGAAAAGAGTCCGGGTCGGCTGTAATTCCTCCTCTTTCCTTGCCTGTACACGATAAACTGAGGTGACCCCTTGGTCTTCCAGACAGCTCTGGATTTCCGGGTCGGACATTCCGTCTAGAACATTTGTGGTAACAACTCCTCGCGACGAATTCATGGTCTTATGTTTCTCGACACGGACGGGATATCCGTGGAGTAGCGTCGCCTTGAGCAACGAGTTGCTTTGAGACAGGCCAAGTGTCTCCACCAAAAGTGATCCGTTTCGTAGACGGGTACAGGACTTAACGGGCCCAGCTATGGCATCAATGCCCTTCTGAATTTTAAATGGATTTACGGTCGTAAACGACTGACGCTCTTCAGTACGACTAATAACTAAGTAACGAGGGAAAGACTTCTCGATTACTTCTTTTACGTCAACTCTTTTGCGTTTAAAATGTAAAGGATTATTTTCCAGTACCATAGCGATTTATTCCTCCACCATTGCAACCGTCTTCGATGGCGGGCTGCTTCCTGGGCGCCACCCCGGCTTAGGTTACTGGCTCTGACCTGAACAAAGTAACCTCAGGGTCACACCTTCCTGTGGGCTGACGAAGGGACCCAATCGCCTGCAGGAACTCTACAGCTCATGCAATGGCCCTTCCCCGGGCCATGCCTTTACCAGGGGATACGCTCCTGTCCTACATGATAACCCTGTGCTGGGAGTTACGCCGTTACCCAGTCACATTTTACCGCGTCAAACACGGGGGCACCCATCAGACAAAGAACAGGGAAGTAGGACTAATAAAACAATAAAAGAGGCGAAATAAAAAGGAGTCAAACGCGCTGAGCGCGGACCTGAGGGGGCAGCTTGGGTGCCTCGGGGTCGCTACGCCCCGTACCCCAAAAATTGGGCCCCTGAGGGGGAAACACTGGAGAGGAGAAAGGAGAATTGGAAGAACGAAGCAAGAGGAGCAACCATCCTGCTAAAGACAACACCTGTAATACTTATAAATAGTCAATAATTATAGTTAGATAGTAATAAATATACACATATATGTACCTTCTGCTAACCATAATAGTAAATAATAATACTAACCTTAAAGTATGCAATGGAAACTTAGCTTATAAGAATACCTAGTTTTTAGAAAACTCTGCGAATGTACTATGCAACAATATCATTTGGAAATTGAACAAATAAACGTGATGGCACACTATAGCCCTGCTTTAGATTCCAAAAGATAGCGGGGCTAAGTAAGCAGACTTTATTTTTTATTTTTTGTCCCTATCTACTCTCTGCAAACTCTACAATGAATGCCTGATACAAAACAGGGTTCCATACTGCTGGAAGGAGTCACATGTCATCACTATAAGTAAAGGAAAAGGAAAAGACCCCACACAGCCAAAATCCTACCGCCGAATTTGCCTACTAAATACCTTGGGAAAAATTCAAGAGAAATTACTGTGTAAAAGGCTACAGGAACACAGGATGCTAAAAGGACTCTGCGGAAAGCAATATGGCTTCCGAAAAGGAAGATCCACTGAAGACGCAATTAACCAAGCCAGAGCAGCCACACAAGAAACACACCACAAATACGCAATAGGAATATTCTTTGACATCAGCGAGTAATTCGACAATCTGTGGTGGCCGGCCCTTTTCAACAGGCTACGAGACCAAAATTGCCCAGAGTCTCTACTTAGAACTCCGAGACTACTGCACCGACCGACGATCACACTTAATAGGCCCGCACTACAAACTTACAAAAGAAATAACAAAAAGGATGTCCTCAGGGATCCATTTTGGTACCCATATTTTGGGATATTGGAATGGAACCGCTCCTAGAAGAACTAGACAAGAACCCAAACACGCTGGAGGTAATCGCATACGCGGACGATCTAATGATCATAATAACAGGCAACACAAGAAAAGAAATAGAGCAGAAAGGAAGAACAACAGCGTCCTACACACAAAAAGTGTAGAAATGTGAAACTGGAAATTTCCCCAGCAAAATCATCTTACATGATGTTAAAAGGAAAACTAAAGAGAGACCCGATAATCCGAGTAGAATGGCAGAAAAACAAGCGGACACAGCAAGCCAAATAATTGAGCATTTACCTGGACGAACAAAACAATTTCAAAAGACACGTGAAAGAAACAAGAAAAAAGGCGGAAAGCGTAATCATGAAGATCGCCAGAATAGGACAACAAAGAGTCTACATTCAACTCCACGTAATAAGAATATACCATAACAGTCTCCTAACGGCAATTGCATGTTACGGAGCAGGAATATGGGCAACCAAAGCGAAAGAAGCACTTACTAAGAGATACCTGAGAAGAACCCAAATAAAAGTTCTACTCCGCCTAACCGGAGCAGCGAAAACTACCCCTACAATGGCCCTCTTAATCATAACAGCAGTTTGGCCTCTAGACCTACAGATACGACAAAGAGGAGCAAATTTCCGGCTAAAAAGACTACAATAGGACAAAGTGAAAGAAATAATAGGAAAAGAATGCGGAACTAAAATACAAATAAGAGACGCATTACTGCAGGAATGACAATAGGAATGGGACACCATTCCAGAAGGACGTAGAACATACATTTTCCCAAACATAAAAGAAAGACTAACAAACAAAAACTGAATCCCTCACAAGGACTTGTTCATTATTTGTCTGGACACGATTCATACGGCAGCTACCTATCAAAAATAAACAGAACCTCAAGCGACATATGCCAGACATGCTACAAACAAGACACTCCTGAACACGTCACATTCGAGTGCTCTAAATAAGATCAACTGGCACATAAGAACGACGCCAACTTCAAGGACTAAGCATCATACACATACTGCAACAAGGAGAATATCTAGTAGCACTACAAAAACTAACGAATAGCATATACACAAAAGCTATAAAAGAAGAAAGAACCCAGCCAATGCCAAACGAATCCGACCGTCAGACAAATCAACCAGACACGACATTTCGAAGAAGATCGGCCCGCGTCCAAGAGCTCAGAACCCCACAAACAGTGGAACAGGGGAAGAAGCAACTCAAAACTCCCAACAAGACCTGGAGGACACACTACCAGCAAGAAGGAAACACTACTGGACGTCGCAAGGACGTGCAGAGTGGGGCGAAAGGAGAAGGATGCATCCCAAGAGACATCCCGATGAAAAGTGGAACAACTACAAAGAAAAGAATACGCAGCAAGATCTCAACCACCACCTCCAGATCACGACACCCAGGCTCCTAGAGTGCCAGAACTCCCTAACTAAACTTGTATATAGTAGATTAAGTTAGTTAATACTAGGCTAAGAATATATAACCAATGTATGTCACAAACAACTAACCTCCATTCACTTACCTATGTAACACATACTAACACCAATTGAGATTAAGTACCTATCTGCAAATATAATAATGTATCACAAATGTAAACAATTGAGGAAATAAAGATTTAACGAACATAAATCTGAAGTCATGCGTTGCGATATAGCCTCTAGGAGTCGCGACACAAGACTGCAGATCTTATTTTTTTATTTTGTATTCTTTTATTTTTTCTTATCTACTGGGGTGCGTCCCCTTGCGAGTTATATTGTGATATTGTGCCTTAGTACAAGTGCCCCGAGTGTGAACTGCGACCTTAGTTGGTCCTTTTCAGGACTCCGGTCAGTTTTTCACCAGTGGTTCCCAAGCTCACAAGAGGTAGCTACCACGTCCACGTCGTGCACCCTGGGCAACGCAGCTTAGAGACTTATAGAAATTAACAGAGGTCTCCTCGCGACCACCAGGCACCCAGGAGGTTTCCCCCTGGGGGACACGTAAGCATCAAGCAGGAAAATGGATCCCGGAGCCAAGACCAAGGAAACCATTGGACCACAGCAGGCGATGGCAACCATGGAGGCAGAAGTTCACGTCGACTCCTCGGAGAAGGAAGGATGCAAAACTAGGAGAAATGCACCCTCTGCCGAAAGAGAAATGGGCATGGATGCCCAAAGCAAGGATATCAACAGACAGCGCAGAACTGCCATCCAAGATCCAGGACGGAAACCAATGGAAACGCAGTCACTGAAGTCATCTCAGCACAGAAGGAGTCTACTACACGAAAGAAGTCCAAGGACGTCGAGGAAGCCCGAATCCCGAATGGACCAACAACTCCACAGCAAGACAACGCTGCAATCTTTGCGGCACTGATGACCGAAATGAACACTATACTAGGAAACGAGAAACTATCGGCGCAGAGGAAAACAATACTCTTCGATACACAGAGATAATCAACCAACTATACGATGAACTAAGAAAAGAGAACATCATCCTAAGGACGGAAAATTCAGTAATACGTGAAACAATCCTTCCAGCAAGATCTATGGAAACACCAGCACACCTACGCCGGAATAACATCAAACTCAACTATGCCACAAAGGACAGAACAAAAACAACAACTTCAAAGGACCACGGAAGCATCACACCTTATTCGTAACTTCAAGCAGCGGGAAACCCGGGAAGGGAGTTCAAGAAACCTTCACGAAACACCTAAATCCAGTAAAAGAAAATATAAAAAGAAGTATCAGAGCAACGCCAAACACACTAATACTAGAAGCAGAAACAGAAGAGCTCCACAAAATTATGAAAAGTGAAAACCTGAAAGACAAAAACCTTAAAATGGAACTTTGAAGACAAAATGACCCTAGAGGAATTCGGAGAGAACTTCAAAATCCACTTTAAGATACGTCCGAGGGAGAGAGCCACTGTTCACCAGGTGGTGGAAGTAACAGCCAAGATGCGAAGATTAATTTTGAAAACTGGAAGACTGTATATAGGATTCTCATGTATTATTGTCAAAGACTACATCGTAGTTGCACGATGCGCCAAATGCCACGATTTAGGCCACGTGGCCAAATACTGCCATAAACAAACACCAACATGTGGACACTGCGGAGAATTAGACCATGAAAAATCTAATTGTGCGAGAAATAATGCACCAGCGACCTGCATTCCATGCATGATAAGAAAAAGGGCCTGCCAAGGAAGAAATGAGTGCCCAACGTACAAAATTGTGTGGGAGAGATTAATATCAAGAACAGACTATGGGTAATAAGAACAAGGAAACAGGGAACACGACTATTAAAAGAGAACCACACATACTGCGGATTGGGCAACTCAACCCACAGAGAAGTACACTCGTGATGACAGAAGTAAGGCAAATTATGGCGGAATTGTTTTTAGACGTTGTTTGTATTCAAGAACCGTACTCAATACATGGAAGACCACCTAACATGCCAAAAATGGCAAGAACAATAGAAGGAGATACACCGATGGCACAAATCATAATAACCAACCCGCAACTACAAGTAGTAAAAATATCCCAATACTGTGACAGTCACTCGATATGCTTGCACATTACACACGGACAAGACAGTTGGATAATTATACATATATACACATACTGTCAATATAGCGATGACATCACACCTTATATAGACCGCATCCAACAAGTATACAACAATTACCGACACTTACCGGTGATATGTAAAGCGGATGCAAATGCAAAGTCTCCATGGTAGGGAAATGACAACAGAGATCCCCGTGGAAAATCTGTGGAGGAAATGGTATGCGAACTGCAGCTGACAATGCTAAACGGAAGAGACAATAAAACCGGGCAGGAGTCAGCTCAAATATAGATATAACATTAGCAAACTCTAGAGCATACACCAACATTCAAGAATGGAAAGTGACACAAGGACTAACAAGTGACCACAATCTAATATCTTTCGAATGGAAACAAGGAATAAACGGACATCTAAGGACACAGACGAACAATGGATATAACACTAAGCTAGTTGATTGGAAAAAATTAATACTGGAATTAAATCTTCCCCCATCTGTACGAGTATGGGACGATGTAGACCGGAAAGCAGAGGAACTAACAAGATCAATTCAAAAAGCAATGAAAGTTAGCATACCAAAATACAGATCCACCAAAAGACTATCCCCCATATGGAATGAAGATCTCCAAAACTTAAAAAGCAAAATGAGGAAAGCACGTAGGACGTACAAGAAGACAATAATTGCATCTGCCAGAGAAAATAAATTTACGACTATACAGAGAGGCGAAGTACAGGTTTAAAGACAAATTAACCACGAACAACTAGAAATCTTGGCAACGATTTGTTGAAGAAAATCTTACCAAAAATTATGTTTGGGGCACACCATACAAGATCGCCGCAGGAAAAATCAACCAACCAGAAGTTGTAAACACAATAAAGAAACAAGTTGGTACCATGAGTAAGGACTGGGATTCAATTAGGGAGTTACTACAAGAAGACAAATGCACAGACGAGACGATTTTTTTAATGATTTATTTGTGGACGCTCTTTAACAACTCAAGTAATCAGCGTCCCATTCAACTGAGGGTGTGAAACGGCCGACAAATTTTGCTCAGAGGCCTCTCTTTCAGGCTTGAGGTTCTTTTTCGTGCCGTAAATGTACGATACGGGACCCATGGTTTTACTTCCCTTCCGAAGGAAGCCATACTTAGGATTTTTACGCCCCGAAAAAATCCATCGGTCCTGGCCGGGTTCGTACCCGCGATCTTGGGTTTAGGAGGCAAGTATGGTAACCACTACACCACCAGGATCGACACAGACGAGACGGAAGAACAAACACGACTGAAACTGAAACTCAGCAACCCCTACTCAAATCAAGGAATCTTATATCCATTCGCAGAAGCAGAAGTGTACGAGGCAATAGCACAACTAAAAATCAACAAAGCACCGGGACCAGATGGAATCAAACCAGAAGTACTACAACATAGAAACAAACACATAGTACCTGATGCCGACTACTAAACGAGTGTCTTTGGCAAGGACGAATACCTAAATGCTGGAAAATTGCTGAAGTGAAAATACTGCACAAAGGAAACTGAAAAGACCCCCAACGTGCAAAATCATAGAGGCCCATATGTTTATTAATACCCTCGGAAAAATCCAAGAAAAACTTTTAGGTAAAAGAGTTAAGGAATACAGAATGATGAAAGGACTGAGCGAACAACAATATGGATTCCGAAAAGGAAAATCGACTGAAGGTGCCATTCTGGACGCACTACAAACAACACACACTAATCAAAAGAAATATGTACTAGTTATATTCTTTGATATAGCTGGAGCTTTCGATAATTTGTGATGGCCAGCACTTTTCAACCAATTGGGCAAAATGAAATATCCAAATAACAAATTCTGAAGGACTATTGCGAAGGAAGAAGTGTGCGGGTCACAGGTGCAAATAGAACAATAGACATATAACAAAAGGATGTCCACAGGGATCGATCCTAGGCCCAATATTTTGGGATATCGGCCTGGAACCGTTATTAAACCACCTGCAAACACATGAAGAGGTAACTAAGGTGATAGCCTATGCAGATGATCTTCTTATCCTCAAAGTTGGTAAAAACCGGATTGAAATAGAACAAAAAGCCAACATCACAGACGTCATCCATAGTTGGCGCACCAAATTAAAACTAAAAATAGCACCACTAAAATGAACGTATATGCTTCTAAAAGGACAAATGAAGAGAGAGATCTTATCATCAAGATAAATGGACAGACGATTAGAATACAAGAAGACATACGCTACCTAGGTGTACACTTAGACTCGAGGCAGAACTACAAAGTACACGTGCCAAAGGTGACCACCAAAGCCGAGAACATCATTATGAAGCAAGCAACTATAGGGCAAACGCGCTTCCAGATCCCACTCACAATAACTCGCACATACCAAAACAGCATCACGAATGCAATTATTAGCTACGTGCTTCAATTTGGGCACATAAAGTTTAACAATCACACATCAGGAGACAAATGCGAGCGGCACAAGAAGGGTACTTTTACGCTTCACCGGAGCTACTACAACCACACCTACTTTAGCACTCCTGGTGGCAAATGGACTATAAAGTGATGGAAAGAGGAGCTATCCATTGGATAAAAAAATAAGCGTCAGGACAAAGTTACAGAGATAATTGTAGCTGAATGTCCAACCAAACACCACCTACGACACATACTACTGCAAAAATGCAGGAAGGAAGGACATATAAACTTTTCCCGAACGTACGACCTAGTAAGTAATATGGAACCTATCTACACAAAATAGGAAAAATCGACACAAACCGATGCTTAAGATGAGATGCGCAGGATACACCAGAGCACGTAACGTTTGAATGCCCAAAATATCAGGAAGAAGTGAGTGAAGAAAGAGCCAAACTCGCGGGACAGACAATTGCACACATACTCAAAAATGCAGAAAAAACAAATTCTAAGCAACCTCACAAACAAAATTTCCACAAACGCAATAAAAGAACATAAAGAGGGCCATACCAACAACACTCGGATCAGACAACATCAAGGAGCTACAAACACTCAGCCCACTAGAAAATCGGGTAGACTAGCAACCCCTGCCGATCCAAGGACTGCACTAATCCAATAAATACAGAACAAGAGATTCCAGAAAATATAAAACCACCAAGCAGGAAGAAACAATTCTGGCACAATACAGGAGAGAGTGGCGACGGCATAAAAAACTGGTACTCACTCCAAACCCATAACTAAACAACCAAACTAGACCTTGCACATAAATGTAAATCTCACTATAACAATTCTATTCATATAACATTGTAATAGTTAGCAAAATAGATTCACTTGTAATACATAAATACAAGCTAGGATAAGAATCCATGTAATCAGCATAGAATAAGCTATATAATCAATAATACTTAGAATATAAGTCTCTAGGTTAAGTAATTCTGTGAACCAATGAAACACACAACAATGTATTAAACAAACAATAAAAATGTGACATCTTTCTTTTGATTCCAGGTAGCAGAATGGACGTAAGCAGACCATATCTTTATTTTTTTAATGTTTTTTTGTTCCTATCTACTGGGGTTCGCCCCATAAAGTTGAATTATGATTTGTGTGCTTTGCGCTGTGCTCATAATTCGTTATCGTTTACGTTATTTACTTTAAGGGTAGCTCCCAGGTCCACGTCCTGAACCCCGGGCAACAGGTGAATTATCTGGCAGAGAGGAGCTAACATAGTGTAGAAAGGGACAAATAGGTAATAGGAAAGCCCTTTTCAGGGTTATTTGGGGAAGTATTTCTCAAAAAAAATGCAAAAGAACAGGGAATTAAAATCCTTAAACCGGGGCCATTCCCCGGGTATGCCGACCCAACGCTCCACGACGCGGTCGGGCAGGAGGCATCTTCCAAAGGGCTCTCCTCCTGGACGGTCTCCGCCTAGTAGGATCCCTGCGGCCAATTCGCCTGTTGCCTCAACCAGCGCGTCACCTGAGCGGTCGCGTGAGCTTATGACACCAGGGCCCGAAGATCGCATGGAGGGATTTGAGCACCTTTTGTTAACAGAAAATGTAGAAACGGTGTCTACTACAGACGTAACTCCTGACTTGACAAAATATGTTCTGGCATTGGATGTAATTCTAAGATCGCACGACAGAACAACCAGGGAGAAGATAAACCTGGTGAAAGAGAAATTTCTAAAGATGAGCTCAAGATTTCATTTTGCATAGGGCAAAATTAGAGAGCTTGAATTAGAAAACACTCGCCTTAAAAAAGAAAATGCTCAATTAAGAGCAAAAGAAACACAATTAACACCGACATTCTCGTTGATGGTTGCCAGGCCAATCAGTGCTAGGAGCAAGACTGGCAAAGAAGATAGCACAGGTGATAAACAAGTAACCCCCAGTGATTTTGCACGTCTAAAACTGGAAAGGGAACAGATGATGTCAAACGGACATTTACGAAGACGGTTAATCCTGTCAAAGATAGAATTAAAGTAAAGGGAATAAAACAGGTTTTGGTACACGCCGATTCAGATGAAGACATCCAAAAGTTGATGCAACATCCCGATTTGGCCAAAGAGATTACTGTGGAACGTCCACGGAAGTGGATGATCTTACTGAGGCCGAATTTAAAGAGGAATTTACTCACCGGTTTTTTTTACCGGAGCGAGGAATGACCGCTCTACACATCATGTGATAGAGGGCAGTCCAAGAATGAGGAAGTTACTTCTTGCAAAAGCAAGGATATATGTCGATTTCTCTTGTCTCTCTATTAAGGACTTCTTAGTGGTCCCTCGTTGCCATAAATGCCAGGACTTAGGGCATGTGGCTAAATACTGCACTCAGGACATACAGGTTTGCGCTCATTGCGGAGAGCAAGATCATTTCCGCAAGGAGTGCAAGAAATCTAAATTAGAGGCAGTATGTATTGCTTGCAAGAGGGGCAAACAAATTGTAAAAAGCCAAATCAAAATGAATGTGAAACTTACAACTACCTTTTCAATAGACCAATCCAGAAAACTGACTATGGACTTTGACACCTCAAATAAAGTAACCGGGGACATTCCTGACCTGGAAAGGGATCATAGTTTGTTGGAGAAGGAAGGAGGATGTAGAATGAGAATTGCTGAACCTAGTATCTGCTTTTGCTGTGTGGGAAGGCATAAGCCTCCCTCCAGGAAAAGACGAGATGCTGAGAGAGCTTTGGCCTACCGTACCAAGCTTGCGTTTAGGAGTCTCAACACATCCAAATCTGATTGCTCCACTCAGACAGCCACCTTCGTTGACGAGAGGTCCTTACACTCCTCAAGAAAGTGGTTTAAGTGGCTCTTACTTAGATCGAGGTCTCAACGGGATTTATGAGGTTAAGACTGACTTAGACAACGTCCAAAACAATACGACATACGACTTGATACTGGACGAGGTTTCTGAACACATTACAACTGAACAATCTACCTGAACTAAACTTTCTTCAGAAGTTACACAGTGTGCAATAAAGCAGGGAGGTAATATAGATCCTAAATCGATCTATAGTGATTTAGAACTAAACCATAAACTGTCTCGTTTAGAAGAAATTGGCAAAATGACAATAGCCCTTCGTCACATTGTTAGGAGGTTTCATCCTAGAGGGAATACTGTTACCTTCCCTAGTCCTGAAGCTATAGATAGATTACAACTTAAATCTTTAACGCTACACTGATTCCGAACAGTTGTTGGATCTAGTGCTACTAACGTTTGAAAGACGTGAGAAATCATTTGACCTAGATTTAGTCTATGCAGACTTCTCGCGAACATACGGAAGAACAGCTTTCGATGCCAGATTACCCTGGCCACAATGTTATACCTATCTGAGAACTCCTGGAACCCCTTGAATACAGTTTTAAGGGTGGGGCAATTGAATGTCGCGAGTAGGTTAGGTATGCAGGAGATCCGACGATTGTCCGAGGAAATGAGGCTAGATATGTTGTGCCTGCAGGAACCGTTATCATATCAATGGAAAGTTACCCTATATGCCTGCCTTCTCACGTGTAATAGTTGGGCCAATATTCCTATGGCTGCTATAGTTATTTTGAATAACAAATTAACTGTTACTCACATCACGCAATACACGGATTCCCATTGAGCGTGTATTGAATAACATTTAATGAAGGATAATAATCTTATCAAGTTTGTATTATCCACCCAGTCAAGAGATAACCGCAGGGTAAGATAAAATAAGGAATATAGAGAGGAGGTATGGTAATAGGGCCACAATCTATTGTTTAGACGCTAATGCCAAAACTCACCTTTGGCATAACGGGGTGTTGGATGACAGGGGGACGCCGTGGAGGGACTGTTAATGGAGTTACGGCTCGAAACAGCTAACAAACCGGAAAACCCACCTACGTACATTGGTAGAGTGGGTGTTGAACGTAATATTGACCTTACAGTGAATAAATCTAAAGCAGCAGATCTCATCCATGAGTGGACTGTAGCTCAGGAACAGACTGAGTGAATTCAATTTAATCAGTTTGTGTATTGGCTGGGAATTTGGGGGGAAAACATCGGTTCCCTTAAGGTGCAATTTCAGGAGAGCTAATTGGGACAGGTTAAGAAATTGTTTCATTCCTGCTAACTCCATTGCTAGAGGAGTAAATGTAAATCATGCAGAAAAAGAGTTAGCCGCCGCGAGAGTTTCGGCAATGAGCGCTTCTATACCTTTTGGAAAAGGGGGTTATCAAAATTTTAACTGTCCATGGAATGATAAATTGCAACGCTTCAGAAGAAACGCTAGTAGGGCTAGAAAGCTATACCAGAAATCTTTAACGCCGCAGGAAAGGGAGACGCGCCTATTGATGTTTAAGAGACGGAAACTAGCGTACGAGTCTCCTGGCCAGGACCAAAAAGGCAAGTTGGAATAAATTTGTAGAAGATTGTTTGAACAAAAACACCTGGGGTCTACCATATCGCATTGTCAGGGAAAAGTCCAACTTGTCAAATATGGCCACCGTGGTCAGGAGTGACGGTTCGTACAGTTTCTTGGGAGGATACTGTCAATTGCCTGTTGGGTACCTTATTGCCCGCAGATAACCTGGAGGAAGAATGTGAATATCATCGGGCTATCCACAGGGAGGTGGAATCCCCCGCCCTTATCACACGGGAGGTTCTTCCCTTCACTGAAGATGAAATAGCCCAGGCAATCTATGAGCTGAGACCGAGAAAGGCGCCGGGGACTGATGGAATCCCTGTTGAGGTTCTCCAGGCGCTGGGGGGAAGACTTTTCTCGGTCCTAACATCGCTAGTCAATGAATGCTTATGTCAGGGTAGAGTACCCAACTCTTGGAAAAGGGTAAATCTGGTCATCTTGAAGAAAGGTTTCGATAGAGATCTACAACTCCCTAAATTATATAGGCTAATGTGTCTCCTAAGTACTTTAGCGAAGGTCAGGAAAAATGGCTAGTTAAGACTGGAAATATTCGGGGAAATTAGTGGTAGGTATCCTATGTAATTTGGGTTTCGTCCCTGCAGATCAGCAGATGATGATTATCATTATTGCTTAAGGGCGCAAAACACCTGCAGTCACCAGCGCCTAAAAACACCAAAACCGTGCCAGAATAAATAAATAAAGAAATAATTAACACAAATACAGCGCACAAGTTAGTTAACAGTAGCACTTTGTGCAATAAAAGACATCCCCACAAATAAAAAGGGTAAACAGTGATATGCTGCAAACAAAAGACTGGTACTAAAACATGGCCGCAAAATCGGAAAACACAACAGTCTTGAAATGGTCTAAAAATGTATCAAAAAAACCCTAAAACTAACAACAATTGTACTCTTGACTATAACAAATAAAGACTGGTAGTACAAACATCACAAGAGCTGAAAACAAAACAGCCTTATAGAAGTCTAAAATGGTAGCTATAAAACCCCAAAACAAATACCAAGGGCTATACGCAACACTACCATGAAAGACCGGTACTAAAACATTCAGCAAAAGCTGAAATAACAACTGTATTAAAATAATTTAAAATGCCGTCATGAATAAAATGGTAGAACCTCGCACCTTGCTCCAAAAACCGCATACACGGATAAAACGGAGCATTCACTCAACAGCAAGTAACTCCTTAATAGACGAGGGCAGACTTAGGGAAAGTCTAAAACCTGCAAGATGATGGCATTCAAGTAAAATGTGACGCACTGTAAACCGGTGATCACAGAGAGGACAAGCTGGAGCTGGTTGACCATTAAAAAGGTGACGGTGAGAAAAACGGCAATGCCCAATCCTTAGACGAGCCAGCGCCAGAGAATGTCTCGCCGTAAAGAATGTGTAAATAAAAACGTTGCTCGTACTCAGGGGGGGGGGGGTAAAAGGGCGGATTTAGCTGCGACATCGGCAGCCTAATTACCTAGGAGTCCCACATGTCCAGGTACCCATAGTAGTGTCACCCCGATGCAAGCGTCGAAAAGAGTTAATACTATATCCTGTATCTTCTGTACCAGAGGGTGGTGGTTGTACAGATTTCTAAAAGTTAAAAGGGTACTCAAAGAGTGAGAACAAATAACGGTATTCCCCAGCCCCTTATCAGAGAGAGAAATAAAATCACCCGACAAATAGCATAAAGCTCCGCTATAAAAATTGATGTCGTAACGTTAAGACCATACGTAGTTTTTTAGGAATGGATCGTATAATGGCATAGGACTGATTGGGAATGGTCCAGTGGCAACACGCATACCCCGTTGATGAATGGGGTTAAGGCGACGAAGACGAAGATGAAGGTCGCGCAGAGCCGTAAACAACACAGCCATAATCCAGTTTGGACCGGAGAAGAGAGCGGTAAAATCTAAAAGAATAGTCTGGTCAGCTCCCAAGGATGTGCCTCTCAAAACACGGAAAACGCAAAGAGAACGTTCACACCTGCCTCTGAATTGCGCTATATGCGATGACCAGCATAATTTTCTATGAAACACCAAGCCAAGGAACCTAACTTCGTCTGCGAAAAAGAGCGTCTGGGCCAAGATGGAGCGAAGTTGGAGGATACTCCTTGCGGCACCAGAAGTTCATGCATACGGTCTTCTCTGCGGAGAAACGGAACCCGTGATTCACACTCCAAGCGTAAAGGTGGTAGAGACAGCATTGTAGCCCGCGTTCCAAAAGACAAGTTCTCCTCGAAGTAAGATAGATAGCAAAATCGTCAAATAACCACGATCGTATTCCTGGCGGCAAACACTCGGTGATAGAATTAATAGCAATGGCAAAAATTGTGCAGCTAAGTACTGAGCCCTGAGGTACACCGTTCTCCGGAATAAAACTAAATGATAAAACTATCTGACGCGAAAATTAAAAACCCAGTCTTTCATAAATTTCTGAATAAAAACTGACACACGACCACGTATATGCCAATCGTAAAGTGCCCGAAGGACATCGCCTCTTCAGCAGGTATCATACGCCTTCTACAAATCAAAAAATACGGCGATCGTCTGGCACTTCCGCATAAAACCGTCCATTATGTGGGTTGAAAGAGACATAAGATGTTCGACAGAGGAACGATGACGCCGGAAATCACAATGAGCGTTCGTCAATAAATGCCTCGGCTCCAACCACCACATTAACCGCCCGTTCATCATGCGTTCCATCACCTTGCACACGCAGCTGGTGAGAGAAATCGGACGGTAACTGGAAGGAAATTGTGGGTCCTTCATAGGCTTAGGTATAGGAATGATGGTGGCCACTCGCCAAGCGCTAGGAAATGTGCCATTACACCAAATAAAATTAAAAGTCTGTAATAAGAAAGCCTTGCCTTTCGCTGACAAATGCTGCAACATAACAACATGAATATCGTCTGGCCCTGGTACACAGTGTCCAGAGGTCCGGAGGTAATGCTCCAATTCCCTGGAGGTAAATAGGACATTAAAGCATTCCTGTTGGTTGGAGGCAAAACAGAAACCCTTCGAATCTTACCTGCTCCATTATAGTGCGAAAAAAATGAGGGTAATTGGCGGAGCTCGAAATATCAGCGAAAGTTCGTCCTAAAATATTGGCAACACCATCGTAGTAAGCACTCGATTTGATAACCCAAGACCAGTAAAGGCGTAAACCTAGGTTTGCCCACAACGCGGCGTAGCTGTTCCCAAACTATAGATGAAGGCGTTGTGCGGTTAAAAGAAGAGGTAAAAGCAATCCAAGACGCCTTTTTGCCATCCTTAATGACTCGACGGCTTTTGCCGCGCAGTTGTTTGTAGCGAATCATATTTGCTGCAGTAGGCTGGCGACGAAAATCTCTGAGCACCGCGGCCTGCACGCAACGCTTCCAGGCATTCATCAGTCCACCAGGGAACTAGCAAGCGTCTGTTTTGGCAAGACGACCGGGGAACAGGCTGATCTGCGGCATTAAAGATGACCGTTTCGAGGTACTCGATCACGGAGTCAATGGATGGAAAAGTCAACCCTGAAAATACGGCCGGAGAGCGGAAGAGGTGCCAATTCGCCTATGCAAAAAGCCATTTTGGTGCGTCCTGAGAATTTGGGTTTGAAGAGAATGTATGTCTGACACGGAAAGTGATCACTAGAATATAAATCGGAGATGACGTTCCAAGTAGAATGTACAGCAAGTGAGGCAGAACAAAAGGACAGGTCCAAGTGAGGAAAAAAATGAGTGCTTTCAGAAATGAAAGTGGGATTTCCAGTGTTGAGCAGAACGAGCTGGTGGCGGCCTACAAAGACTGCCAACATGCTACCCCTTGGATACTCCGTGTTGGAGCCCCATAGAAGATGGTGCGCATTGAAATCCCCCAAAAGGACAGAGGGTGGTAGCTGTGAAAAAATATGATCAAGATTAGCCGTGGTGACCGCACCAGACGAAAGCAAGTAAATACTGCAGATGGAAAAACTAGACCAGGGAAGTGTACTGTAGCTGCAGCAGCTCGTAAAGAAGTCTGGAGCTGTAATTAAGTGCTGTACACGTAGTGTCGAATTAAAATTAAAACTCTGCCGTGAGCGGGAGTGCCATCTGCAGGAGGAAGATCAAACCTCACCGAAGAGTAACCGCATATAGTTAAAGAATCTTGTGGTACAAATTTTGTCTCTTGGAGACACACTAGCGGAGTCAGTAGAACGTAAAAGTAACTCCAAGTCAAGTCTTCGACTGAGGAGTCCACGCACATTCCACGAAACGATAGCCATTGTTACAATTAGATAAAATAAGCTAAAAATTTACCACCTTGCTTTTTGGACGGTCCAGGGCGAATCAAACGGCCTTTTTTTCATTCGCGTGGGGCTCATTCCAGCACCTGTAATCGGTTGGATGTGGGAATAGGCGGTGACGGCGACCGCCTAGCGGGTTTGCTCCCATCGTGGGAACGGACCTCCGAGGAGAAGGACTCTTTTTCTTTTGAACAGGGAGTTGACGCTTTAAAAAAGTAAGTTTTCGTGTACCTTGGGAGAACTGGGCTTCGTAGGGACTCACGTAAATACAAGGTCGCAGGTCTGCGTACTGCTATCGTACTTCTTGGCCGTAAAAGAAGCAGCTGCGTTGTAAGCCCCGGGCTTAGGCACAACCGGTTGGAGAGATTGAAAACGCTTTCGGTCCTCAGTAAAGGAGTTTTTCCTTAACCCGGATCTCCTGAATACTGCGTTCCCCTCTAAAACAAGGGCAGTCGCGGGACGAGGCTGGATGACTACCGCGGCAGTTAACGCAGACCGGAGCGGATGGACATGCTTCATGACTTCCTTGACCGCAGGTTGCACAGATGGAAACGGCATTCTTACAGGATATGCGAGTGTGCCCAAAACGTTCACACTGAAAACATCGCATAGGGCTCGTCGGGATATAGGGGCGCACTTCAATCAACTCGTAGCCCGCTCTAATCCTCTGCGGCAATTCGACCCTGTTGAAGTGTGTAACAGTCCGGGTATATTGTAATACCCCTCTTTCCTTGCCTGCACGCGATACATAGAAGCGACCCCTTGGTCTTGCAGGCAGCTCTGGATTTCCGGATAAGACATCTCGTCTAGTACATTGGTGGTAATAAGTCCTCGCGACGTATTCAATGTTGTGTTGCTCAACACGGATAGGATAACGGTGGAGTAGCGTCGCCTTGAGCATTGAGTTTGTTTGAAACAGTAAGTCTCTCCACCAAAAGCTAACCGTTACGTTGACAGGTACAGGACTTAACGGGTCCAGTTTGGCATCAATGCCCTTATGAATTATAAATGAGTTTACGCTGTTGGACGAATGACCATCCTCAGTTACGCCGTTACCCAGTCACTTTTTACCGTGTCGAACACGGGGGCATCCATCACACGAACAAGGAATGATGATGATTGATTAAGGGCGCACAACAGCGAAGGTCACTACGGCCCAACTACACTAAAAACTGCGCTAGAATTAGAGGAAGAAGCAATACACACAACAGATGTGTAGAAGATAAACATAGTAGCCCGGTAGGCAATAAAATACAAACCCCCCAAAAATAACAAGGGTAATAAAGATAACAAAAAACTAGACCCTTACTAAAAACTCAGCTGCAAACAGAACAGTCCTTAATGGTCCAAAAGGTAACCATAAAAACCCCAGAAACAAATAACAAGGGAAAACTGGTCAATAAACAAACGGCAGGTATTAAAACTCAACCGCAAACGCGGAAAAAAACAAAACAATTTTAATAGCCAAAATGGGCAGTAAAAACCCCAAAACAAGAACAAGGGCATTATGGTTAACAACGTGTAAAGACTGGAGCTAAAGCGCAAGCACTTATAACGGTCTAAAATTGTAATACTAAATTCCCAAAATAAACAACAGGGCAATATGCAACACAATATAGACTGTACTAAAAGGAATCAGCAAAAGCTGAAATAACAACATTCTTAAAATAGTCTAAAAATGCCGTCAATGGTAGAAAGATAAAACCTCACACCTTGCTCCAAAAACCACAAACACGGATAAAACGGAGCACTCGCTACACAGCAACCACATCATCTCCGAGTAAGTCCTCAATAGAGGGCAAACCTAGTTTATTTCTAAAAGCTGCCAAATGATGGCGATCGATTAAAAGGTGACTCACTGTAAATGGGTGGTCAGAGTGGGGGCAAGCTGTAGTGGGTTGACCATTAAAAAGGTGACAGTGACTAAAACGGCAGTGCCCAATTCCAAAACGAGCTAAAATTTCTTCGCGAAGAACAGCGCGAGAAGTCGGCCAGTTAAAAGGGGCGGGTTTACATTCCCGGAGCATATTGGCGGGTATCAAATCCCATTCATCGTGCCAGCGCGAGAGAATGCCTCTCCGTAAGGAATGTTTAAAATCCCCAAAATAAAAACGTTGCTCGTGCTCAGCAGGGTCTAAAAGCGCGGATTTAACTCCGACAACTACGGCCACATTTCCTGGGATTCCCACATGTCCAGATACCCATAGTAGCGTCACCCTGACGCCATCCTCGAAAAGAGGTAACACTATATCCTGGATCTTATGTACAAGAGGGTGGTAGTTGTACAGATTTCTAATACTTAAAACGCCACTCAAAGAGTCAGAACATATAACACTGTTCCCCAGGTCCTGATCAGAAATAAATAAAACCGCCCAATAGATAGCATAAAGCTCCGCCATAAAAATAGATGTCGCAGCGTTAAGACCATTGGTAAAACTTGCCCCATTAAAAACAAAAGCACATCGTACTCCTATGTGAGATTTCGAGTAAAAGACCGAGCAGCATAAAAACCATCTAAAGACACATTAAAAACCGGCACATTCGTTGGATAACGAGGTTGCGCAGCTAAGCGACAACCGGAAGCAGAAAGTAAAACACCCCTATCCCTACGATAAAACAACGGAGATTCACCAGACTCTGCACATAAACTTAACACAGGACTAGTGAGGAATGCACGAATGACACACGGATACCCCGGTGATGAATCGGGTTTAGGCGGCGCAGAACAGAAGGCCGCGCAGAGTCATAAACAACACTGTTGTGTTGTGTCGACCTGTTCTTTAATTAAGCGAAAAGCAGGTAGGAAGGTGGCGGAGCTCGAAAACATCAGCGAACGTGCGTCCTAAAATATTGGCGATATCAACCGGAGTAGTATGCATTCGATTTGATATCCTAAGATTGGGTATAGGTGTAAACCTAAATTTGCCTGCAACGCTGGGCAGTTTTGCCCAAACTGCAGAGGAAGGCGTTGTACGGGTAAAAGAGGAGGCGAAAGCAATCCAAGACGACTTTTTACTATACTTAATCATTTGACGGCATTTATCGCGCAGTTGTTTATATCGAATCATGTTCTCCAATGTAGGGATGGCAACGAAATACTCGCAAAGCATCCCGGCATTCGTCCGTCCACCAAGGAACCGGAAAGCGTCCGGGGTGGGAAGACGACCGGGGAATAGCCAGTGGAGCGGTTTTGATTTTGATCGATTCGAGGTGCTGAACCGCGGCGTCGATGCATGCTAACTCACTCTGAAAGGTGGCAGAAGAACGGAACGGGTGCCAATTCGCTTTGTTAATTAGCAATTTCGCTTTGGGAATGTGCAAGTGTAGATAGAAGACATACTTGACAAGGAAAGAAATCACTGGAGTGCAAATCTGAGATGACGTTCCAAGTAAAGTGTACAGCAAGCGTGGCGGAACATAAGAAAGATAAGCGAAATATAAGTCTAAATGAGAAAAACTGTGAGAACTGTCAGAGAGAAATGTGGGTTACCAGTGTTCAGCAGAGTACGATGGTGGCGATCCAGAATTTTTTTTATTGATTTACTTATGGACGCTCTTTATCATCTCAGGTCTCAGCGTCCCATTCAACTCAGGGCGTGAAACGCCATACAAATTTTGCTCAGAGGCCTCTTTCAGGCTTGAAGTACTTTTTCGTGCCGTAAATGTACGACACGTGACTCAGGGCTTTTCTTCCCTTCCGAAGGAAGCCGTTTTTATGCCCGATAAAATCCATCGGTCCTGGCCGGGTTTGAACCCGCGTTCTTGGGTGTAGGAGGCAAGTATGGTAACCACTACACCACCAGGACCGACGCGATCCAGAATGTCTGCCAACATGCTGTCACTGGCACACTCGGTGGTAGAACCCGATAGGGGATGGTGGCGCACCTCAACGACCTCGTAGTCCGCTTTTATCCTCTGTGGCAATTCAACCCTGTTAAAGGCGAGGAAAAGAGTTCTAGTAGGCTGCAATTCGCCCCCTTTCCTCGCCTGCACTCGAAATACTGAAGTGACCCCTTAATCTTCCAAATAGCTGAGGATAACCGGGTAACACATTCCGTCCAGTGCATTGCTAGAAATAACTCCTCGCGACGAATTAAGTGTGCGTTGTTGCTCAGCACGGATGGGATAACCGTGGAGAAGAGTCGCCTTTAGCAATGAGTTATTCTGAGACATTCCAGTGGTCTCCACCAAAAATGATCCATTACGGAGTCGTGTGCAAGATTTTAACGAGCCCAGCTATGGTGTCAATGCCCCTCTGAATGACAAACGAGATTAACCGGGGAAACGATTGGCCGTCTTCTGTTCCACTAATTACCAAGTATGGAGGGCAAATCTTCTTGGTTACTTCATTTACATCCACTCTTTTGCTTTTCATATGTATGAAATGGTTTTCCTTCACTATAGCGATATTATCCTCCACCATGGCAACCGTCTCCGATGGCATACTGCTTCCTGGGCGCCACCCCGGCTCAGGTGACCCGTCCTGGCTTAGACAGTCACCTCAGGGTCAAACTTTCCCGGTTAGACAGAGGTACCCCAAATGCTTACAGGAAGTTCACAGGTCATGCAATGGACCGGCCTTTACCAGGGGATACGCCCCCGTCGTACATGATAACCCAGTGCTGGGAGTTACGGCCGTTACCCAGTCACTTTTTACCGTGTCAAACACGGGGGCACCCATCAGACGGAGAACAGCGAAGTAGGACAAATAAAATTAAAATACAGGAAAAATAAAAATGAGTTAAACACGATGACCGTGGACTCGAGGGAGCAGTTTGGGTGCTTCGGGGTCGCTACGCCCCCGTTTCCAAAATATTGGGCCCCTGAGGGGATTGTCCCTGGGAAAAATAACTGACCCAGGCCTTAAAATACATGATTCTATCATTGTTAATAGTGGCCCAGATATTTTAAATTATCTGGGTACGAACATTAACCCATGGGCTGGTAAGATATACCAGGCCTTTAAAAATAATATTATTGAAATAACAAAGAGATGTCGCAATTTAGACCTGAAACCTTGGCAAAAACAATTGTGTAGTGGCCATATTATACCTAGATTCTTATATATGTGTATTCTGGAACCACCTTCTCTAACATTATTATAGGAGATAGATGATCAGATTAGACTAGTAATTAAAGAAATTATTACCTTACCTGTACAATCCATATCAGCCTTCTTCTATAGTCGAAGGAGAGATGGTTGCTTAGGACTCCCTCCCTAAATTAGCACATTTGATACCATTGGCCTTCCTCAAGCTAGGAAGAAAGTTACAGAGCTGCCCTGATCCTATTATACAGGAAATACAAATTGGCAAATTATTTATAAGATAAGTGGCACATGGTCTAGGCTTAAGTTGGCCAATGAATTTTAACGATATTAATGCTCATAAACAAATTCTCAAAAGCAGATATTGGCATGAGTGGAGTATGTGCCACTCACAAGGCAAAGGCGTCGCAGCATTTTATGCGGATCCTATTGGAAATAAATGGCTTTTGCGACCCTAGATTTTAAAATCTTCATGGTTTACAGACGGAGTAAAGCTAAGAACAAATACTCAGGCATGTAAAGTGGTCGAAGCCACGTACAAACCTAATTTTCATGTTACATGCAGGACGTGCAATTCTGCTCCCGAAACGGCTGGACACACATTCGGACTATGTATTGAAACAAAATAAGCCGGAATAGCTAGGCACGATACAGTGGTTTAAGAGCTAAATCCACTATTGAACACAACAAACCTACAGAAATGATCCATTATGAGCATTATTTTAAAATTGATGAACACACATTATTAAAACCTGTCTTAGTAATCATCCAGGAAAATAAAGCAACAATATTAGACGTAACAATAAGGTATGAGGATGATTATTCACTGACCAAAGCCGAACTAGAAAAAATCAATAAGTATAAACTCTTGAAAAACCACCTGCATTTGTTACACAATGAATTACAAGAAATAACTATTGAGCCTATAGTATTTAGATGTAGAGGGGTCGTCCCACCCAGACTATTTGAAAGCTTGGGGATGGTCAAAAAATAAAATAGAGGGGATTGCCATTTTTATTTTAAAAGTAAGTTTAAATATTTTAAGCTGTTTTAGGGACTACCATAATTAAATGATAAATTAATTAAAAAAAGAATGATTTAGTTTTATAAAAAAATTTTAAAAATCACAAATCTACTGTATAAGTTAGGGTAAATGAAACCACAAATAAGGATAATAACTATAAGATGAATAAATGACCTTAGTATTTTAGGGATCTAGAGTATAAATATAAATTAATAAACGAAAAATAAATATCCCAGATCAGGTCACGGTCACCAAAGCCGGAGGTAGGACAGTAGTCCCAGATTTTAGCCAAATGCCTCTAATTAGTGATGCGCATGAATGGATTAATGAGATTCCATAATACCTTGGAGTGACACTCAACGAACAACTAACCTTCAAAGGCCACACAGACAGGGTTCGACAAAAAGTGGAGGCAGTGATGATGAAGATTGCCCGCATTGGACAATTCCGACTGCTCATAACGGCGATAAGCACATACCATAACAGTACACTAGTGGGAATTATAGGATATGAAGCAGGCGTCTGGGCCCATAAACCGAACCAGCAAACCTATAAGAGGCTCCTCAGAAGAACACAGAGGAAGGTGCTGTTACGACTAACAGTCACCACAACACCAACAATGGATCTCATCACCGCAGTAGGAGTATGGCCTCTAGACTTACAAACTGACTATAGAGGAGCGCAGTTCTGGAGGAAAAAGCGCAACCAGCACATGCTCAGGGAAATAATCAGGCTGGCATGCTACACAAAGGCGCAAACACGGAATGCGCTCCTGAACGAGTGGCAAAAGGAAATGGACGAAGCAACAGAGGGGCCAGACGGACTCACAACCTTCTTCCCGACATTAGGACCGGAACAAGACTCAAACACTTCAACCTGCACATGGGAATGCTTCACTATTTAACCGGCCACTGGCCTTTTAACACATATCTCAATAAGATAGGCAAATCAGCACAAGTCACCTGCCCTATATGCAATACCGTGGACACTCCAGAACTTGTCACCTTCGAATGCACCAAATATGAAAACCTAGTAAAGGATTGGAGAGCGGAACTACAAGGCACGCAAGGAAGACAAATACTTCACAATCCAAACTCCTTCCATATCCTTAATCGAATGCCGGACAAAATCTTAAACCAGGCCATGAAAAACTACTTAACGAATCCCTACGAACCAAGATCCCAACGAACGAAACCAACATCCCGACCGGAGAAAATTCTCCAGAATACAAGTGTGTAAGGCTAAAGTTGACAGTGATGATAATTATCGTGGGGTTAGACGTTTTCAACGCATTCAGAAGGAGAAGGCGTTAGAATTGTGCCAACATGTAGGATCGCGCGATAGTGCTTTCACTCTGCAGGACGTTGAAAGTTTTGCACGTAAACTGCGGGAATATAACATTACCGTGTTTGCAGATCATTCGGGAAAGAACGTGTTGTACAAGTGGAATGCCAAGTCTGAAAAACACTTAGACTTAATGTTGCATGACGAAGCTTTAACGCCATAGTCAATCTTCACAGAGCATTTGCGTGCAGTTTTACTGCCTCAGTGAATAAAAAAGAGACACCGCTGCGATTTGTAATGCACCAAATGTCACCTGGAGTGCAAATCGACAGATACTGTAATTACGGAGTGTCACTCGTGTCACAAGAGATTTAGGGGCGAGGAATGTTACAATAATCATTTATTGAAGGAATCATATCCTAAGGATGTATCTGTTTGCGACGTTGAAAAGGTGTCTATCCTGCAACAAATTGGTTAATAGCAGACGTAGGAAGTCGTCGCATGTGCAATGAAAAATTTTGTAACGCGTGCAAGTGCCATGTGGATGAAAATCACTTCAACCTTATAAATCTGATATCGCTAGTAAGAATAGGTTTATCTTTGTTTATAGATTTTGGATACACGCAAAACACCCCGTATATGAGTAATGTTGATACTTTTGAGCACGTACCAAATTTATGCGTTTTGTACCAGGGATGTTCTGTATGCATGGACGTGATGCATAAAATGAACTATTGTTCGCAATGCGGTATAAAGGAGTGGGTATTTAGAAAAGATCCGATTAAGCAACTATTTGATCACATTGCCCAGAGTAGGTTCAATTTCTGGGACGTCACCGTCATTGCCCACCTCAGATCTTATGATGGTCAGTTTATACTCAAGTACATTGTTGGGAACCTCAGGTGGACACCGGAACTAATTATTACCGGTACACGCATATACAGAATGAAACACGAAAAGATAACGTTTTTGGACTGGCTCAACTTCATTCCTATACCTTTGGCCAGATTTCCAAAAACGTTTTATCTCGCCGATAGCAAGGGGTATTTTCCTTATTTATTTAACATCAAGGAAAATTAGAACTACGAGGGTCCCATTCCCGACCAAAAGTATTACTGTCCCGAGGGCATGTCCGTTCACGGGCGTAAGGCCTTTGAGGATTGGCACGCGGAGAAGCTATCCTCCGATTACGTGTTTAACATATAAAGGAAATGGTGTCATACTGCAAAACGGACGTGTTTCTGCTATACGGAGCAGTGTCCAAATTTAGAAGGGAACTCATGGATGAAAACGATATAGATCCCTTCAGAGAATGTGTTACAATTGCACATGCGTGCATGAACGTGTACAGAAAGCGCTTTATGACGCCAAATACAATTCCCATAATACCCGTAGGTGGATACCGTCTGGCAGATAGACAATGGCGAATAGCATGTATTTGGCTGTCGTGGGTGGAGCACCAGCAAAACGTGGTTATTCGGCACGCATTTCGCTGCAGGGAAGTGAAAGAGATGGGTCACAAAGTAGACGGATACAGGGAGGATAAGTGCGTGTGCTGCTGCGCGAGTGCTGCCGGGAGAGCACCCATCTTGTTTTGTCTCCCTATAAATATCGCGGTGGTCGTCGCCTCAATTATTATTAGTTTCGATGAAGGCAAAAATACGAAAACTAACCTCCCCCTCTCATCGCAAAACAACGCCAATAATGTAGTCGCCTTCAGCAAGGCCAAACCGGCCGCGCGCAAAATTATGCTCAAACAGGCAAGCCCCGAATTGATCAAGGCAATCTCGGAATGCGTGTACAACGTTAATAAAGGGCGGGCATGCATTTCTCCAGTGTGTAACAAACACTTAAAAAGACAAAACCACGTGGAGAAAAATTAGTCAAGGTTTTGTTGAACATCCTGACGCAAAAGGGAGGATTCCTACCTGCTTTTCTTCTCCCCGTGCTAGGTTGGATAGCTAACGCGTTGATATCGTCATGAGGCATGCGAAGCAAATAATGCTCCTACAGTCTCAACCAGAGAGCGCAAAGAGATTGCACGTCATAGACAAGGCCATAACGTCCATTTCCAGAGACATCGCTCAATTGCAACGCTCCAAACTGACCCCGCTGAAAAAGTGGAGCTTCCTGAAGTACAAGTTGGCCAACTATTACGATCTGGTTTCAAAACTCAGGGCTCCGCACGAAAATAAACATAGGGAACGAGAGGTGGACGGAAGCTATGATTTCAACGAGTCTCCTAACAGACGCGTTTGAAGCAAAAAAGATGCCAAAGACGGAACACTCTCCAAAAAGGTTACGCTGCCTCAGGATTCTGCAGAAAAGAAGCAGCTTAAAAGGGCTCGCAACGTTACTCATTTCACCAACAGGTACGGACTCAGACCGCGATCCGGTAAATCAACCGCACACAAGGAAGAGGATCTAGAGTGGGAGACGCCGTACTAATTATGGATTTGCAGGACATTTACAATCACATCGATCATTACGCGGGGCTGGGCACTGCCGAGAAACTCCGCAGGGGCACAGGCATTCCCAAACGTACAATAGAGGCCTTTCTCAGGGGAAAGGAATTACACCGTGCACAGGCAGGCGAGAAAGAAATTTACCACAAGAAACTATCACGTCACAAACAGCGACGACCTGTGGGACGCGGACCTAAACGTCATGACCGATATTAAGCGATACAACGAACCTTACGCTTACATCCTCACCGTGATTGACGTATTCCCCAATTATGCGTGGCCTGTGCCTCTGAAGGCCAAGTTTGGGGAAAACGTTGTCATGGTGTTCGGTTCCATATTCGCCAAGCACAAGCGAATCCCCAAGGTATTGCAAACTGACAAGGGCACCGAATTCACCAACAGAACGTTTCACGAGTTTCTCACACACCACGGCGTCCAACACTGCACAACTAACAATATGAAGGCCAGTGTAGTGGAACGCTTTAACCGAACCTTAAAAACCAAAATGTGGCGCTACTTTACGCATAAATACTTCTTCGCGTACATCAACGTGCTGCCCGCTCTCTTACATTCGTACAATAGCTCGCACCACAGATCCATAGATGGCTCCGTCTGACGTCAACGAAGCCAACGTTTTCAGAGTGTATCAAAATCTGTACGGCAACAGCAGCAGACCGCGGGCTCCCCCAAAAACAAAATTTCGCAGAGGCGGTCACGTTCCCATATCTAGGGAAAGGATGAAATTTGACAAGGGCTACGATTAGAAATGGACGGACGAAATATTCCAAATTTACGACGTTGTGCTAAGCACCCCGTGGTCTATAAGATTAAGGACTTGGCTGGTGAACACGTGCAGGAAAATTTTACTCTCAAGAACTTCAAAAGGTCGACATACCCGAAACCTACAAAGTCGATAAAATACTGGCTACTGGGGGGCAGGGGCACCAGTAAACAGATGCTCGTCAAGTGGAAAGGGTATCCGGACAGATTCAATTCCTGTGTAAAGCATACGGACGTTACATCGACATGATCAGGCAAAAACCGTTTTCCACCACGATCGCTAGCAACGCGTCCATGGAGCGCTATGGCGACCCACGTCTCGCTTTTCCAACCTGTTACCGGAAAGGGTGGTATTGCGCTGAGAGTGGGAGGTGGCTATAACCAAGCTTCGATATCCAATCAGTTTCTACGACCTCAACATCTGCGTCTTCCGCGGAAAGCACTCCACGTACGTGGACGGCGTACCCCACATAATAGATGTCCCTTTCTGGTTTCGTCTCAAAAACGAGATACGCATGGACACGGCTGAAATGGTACAGACCTTCAACCGTGCTTTTCAAAAGGGCGAAAACACAACCAACGTCTTTGGCTTAAAGGACGGTAGCGTCGTTGTCAACCGCCAGGTCATCGAACAATCTAACCGGCCTATCGTCAACGCCCTACAAGATCAACAGTTGCGACTTTTGAACGTGAACGAAGAGCACGTCACACCGTTCCAACTCTTAAACGTAAACGAAGAAGCGTCCGATCAGCCTAGGTCCGATGCACCCAGGAAACCCAAACCGCCCCCACCCCTGAACCTGTTGCCAAGTCACCCACAAAACCAAAACCACGCCTACCCCCACTCCGCCGTCTTCGGGATCCGCGCCGCCCCCTTCCGTAACCGATACGAACCCGAGCGTATTTCGACCAAACATCCCCAAGCACATACCGTGCTCGCGCAGCTCATTTCTTCACCTAACGTGTCCAAAATGCTCGGATTTGTTCCCCACGTCGACATCGTACATTATATGCCGGCGTATGACGCGGACCAGTTCATGGGATTCCCTTACGAAGTCTTCGTCTACTGCAATCTGATCGCCCCGCAAATGCTGGGATACACCTTCACCCAGGTGGTGGACAGCACGATTTTGGAATTCGAATCCGAATCAGTGAAGAGACTCACGGTCGAAAAATCTTTTCTTTCCTTTCAACTGGGTACCGTTGCTCCAACAGGATTTCAACGCCATTACCGTAGATTTAAGGGACGGTTTTGGCGACCAGCCATTTTCAGACGGATTTTCCTCTGTTTTAGTTCTCTCCTTCAGATCGAAATACAACCATGTCATCTATCAATACTATTTAAATCAGGTCGGTAGCGGATTAGACAATCGCGACTTCGTCCTTTACAGAGGCAACCGTTACCAAAAGGGAAGCGAACTTTTCGGCGCCCTAGGCGGAGTGTTTCGATTCCTAATCCCCATACTAAAGAGCGGTGCCAAAGCCGTAGGAAAAGAAGGCCTCATAATGGGTGCAAATGTCATCTCCGACGTTACCAAAACCTCCGCCACGCCCAAGGAAGCCTTCTGAAACCGCCTTAAGGGGGCCGGCAGTAATCTCAAGCGAAAGGCAGACGTGGAAGAAATCGCCCCACAATAAAACTCGCTACAAAAAAAGAGTAAGGCTAGACCTCTAAACGCAAGACCAAACGGGTGCAAGCTCAAACGCAAAACCAAGCAATGGGTTCGTGATGGGTACCGTGTACATGAACTCGGAATTGGACATCTTTCGCGAGCTGCCGGTCCAAACCAACATAGAGGAGTCGCTCTCAACCCTCTCAGCCTCAACCCTCAAAACAGCATATCCCCAAACTCGCCCATAACTTTCCATTACTATGGAAATGGCGATTACCTGGACCTGTATTACGTCATTCTAGAAGCATTCGTCAAAAACGTTGAGGACGGCACCGATATTTCCGATGCCGGCGACGTCACCTTCGTCAACAATTCACTCAATTCCCATTTCAGCCAGGTAAGCGTGTCTCTTAATGACGTCAACATCTCCATGTCTCAAACGGGGTATCCGTTCAAAACCTATCTGAAAACGCTACTCAATTATTCCTCCGACGTCATGAACGGGAGATTGCAATCGTCTGTTGGCCCTAGACACCCCTGGCAAACTAAACGATTTCGATAACGAGGGGATAAAGTGGTGAAAGGAATATACCAAAAACAGCAGCTCGTGGGATGCCTCTCTAGCGGAATCTTCATTCAAAACCTTCTGCTATTCAATAACGTCAATCTCACCGTCAAACTCGCCCCTTCCACACCGTTATTCCACCTATTCTCCAAAAACCCCGTTTTCAAAGGATATACCAAAATCGTATCCACTAAACTCCATCTCAAGCAGGTCAGACCCAGCCCCACCATCAAACTTGCCCACCAGACAGCTCTCGCCAAAAGCAACGCCAAATATCAATTCAAGGACGTCGACTTTCAAACCCTCAATATACCCAAGGGAAATGCCGGAGCACAATTTAACGACGTTCTCGTCGGAAAAATACCGCGCAGAATCATCATCGCCATGACCAGCGATAAGGCCTACACCGGTGACGTCTCCAAAAATGCCTATCATTTCCAACACTTCGATCTCGCGGCGCTTCAACTCTTCGTCAATAATCAACCGTTCCCCTCTCAACCACTACACCCAATTTCGACAAAGGGTACTTCCTCGATTGCTTTCAAACCCTCCAAGACGGACTGGGCATACACTTCAAAAACTAGGGCAGTCGCAACAGACCCGCATATCGAAACGGTTACACCATCTTCGCTTTCGACCTAACCGCCAACAAAGACTATGCTTCCGGCCTTCATCACGGTAATGTCTAAAAATGAACTTTCGCAAGGCTTTGCCAGAACCAGTGTGCATACTTCTCATGTCGGAACTCTACAGAACCTTGGAAATCGACTTGCACGGATCCATATTAATATCATGAACACCAAACACACAAACGACATTCTCAAAAAAACACAAACACTTCGCAGAGGTATTCCCCTCAGATCGTTTACCTCCCACTTTCACCAAATTAACCATAGCTCTCGTTGCAAACACCGATCCTAGCACTCGACCGGTAAAGCACTGAATTAGCATATTTATAAACAAAAACGGACAGGGAGAATATTTTGAGTGTTACGATTTGACCCCGCTCTTACCCGCCTTCCAACATTTTCTCGCACGAAATGCGGCAACATATGGACCTACAATTCCCATTGCCTGCAAGGCGACGACAGCGCAACGTGAGGGTACTTGGCCGTCGCATACGTATCCCACCGATGCTGCAACTTACCAACATCTCTTCTATCCCAAGTTCAGAATCCGACATTACGACTACAATGACCGCCTAATCCTACAAACGACATGCGCGGTGCATCCCTGCGCATCAAACCTGCCAGCCTCTGAAAAAAGTCCATATGCTCTAAACGCACCGCCCCTCGCCCGCACTGGGCCTGCAAACAGCAAGCAGAAAACATGTAAGTACCGTTCCTGTCATACCTATTTTTCTCCCCACCACTACCCTACCAAACACAACTCTTTATTTCATTTTTTTCAGGTGCGCCGGACACATACACCTCATCAACGACAAGGATTCCAAGTTTCTCTCCATTGCCGGACCGCCAGGAGCCCACGTCATCACCAAATCCAAGTGCGGCAAAGATCAATTCGTCACCCTCCAAGGTGTCGACCAGTGGACCAAACTAGTGGAGGAGCTCGGACCGCAAATAATGCAACATTTCGACCGTATCACCATCACCGACAACGCGGAGAAACACACTCGTCGCAAAGTCAAAATAAAAATCAACGATAAACAAACGTTGCATTTCGAACACGTGTTTGGAACCCCTGCAATAAATCTTCAACAGCATAGAAAAAAAAACGGCATCGCCATATTTCTACAGGAATGGAATAACATCGTCAAACTCCATTACAAATATGTCTCCTCGTGGACATTAACCAACAAACCAGTAACAACGAAAACGCGTCCTAACACGTTACCACGTGCTCACAGTTGCACCACATTACACCATTCTCTCCCTAATGCTTGCGGTTCACGTGGCTTTCCTTCAACCAATCACAAACGCTCACCCCCTCCTTTTCACACACTTTATACCCGGAAGCACGACATTTAGTGACATGGAAGACTGGGGTGTGTGAAAATGATTTGGTAGGTTGTTAGTGACTCTTTGTCGTTATGGTTAAGGACGAAGATTCCAATAAATGTTTGTCTCAGGGTTTGGACAGGAAGTGCAGTTGTAGGATTTTATGTGACGAGATGTTGACCGCCTCGTGATTTTTTTTTAATGATTTATTTATGGACGCTCTTTAACAGCTTAGGTCATCAGCGTCCCATTCAACTCAGGGCGTGAAATGGCCGACAAATTTTGCTCAGAGGCCTCTCTTTCCCGCCTCGTGATGTCCTCTGCAGGTCTTGTTGTCCTCACTCCTGTACACGTTGCTTTCCTTGCTCCACTTAGATGCGAGAAGAACCTCCTCGCTGCCTCGGCTTAGATGTGTGTGCTAGTACCTTTTTGGGGAGACACCTAGGGCGCTCCTCGGAGATAAGAATTGTCATGGTGTGAACAAATGAGAACTCTGGGTCAGTTAAAACCCGGAATAGATTTATACGTTGTTTTATTTAAGTATATTTACTGCTAGGGAAACCACTACTATTTGTGGGAATTCGAATCGTAATCTCGCTCTTCGAGAATGACTTTGATAGCAGTGACACCAGGGATAAAATGGTGAGTTGATATAATATTCATGAACTAAAAGTTACTTAAGTTCGTGCAGTAACCACGTTTACGAAGGTTCTTATTACTGTGACGACTCTGACCAACGCTACCTGGATACACCGACCGTCTTATCTGATTCACTTTACGGACCACTAATTCACTAATAATCAAGAATTAATAGTTCTTACGATATCCGCGAATCATTCCTAACTATCAAGTGCTTCTACGGCTCCATATGACTGTTAACTGCGGAATGCCTACTACAACGGCGTGCTGCCTACTACCTTCGAGATGTCTTCAGAATTTTTTTTTTTTTGAGTAGTGTTTAACGCCCGTTTTTACTACTGAGGCACCACAGGCGATGGACACTGATGATACATGAGATGAAATGATAAATTGGGAAAGGATTTTTTTTTTTTTTTTTAAGGAAGGAAGCGTTCCAGGCCTAAGTTTAGGTACCTCCCCGGCATTTGCCAGTTATGAAGACTGAGGAAAACCTGGAAAAAACCCCAGTCAGGGAGGACGGTCCTGGCGGGATTCGAACCGCAGACCTCCCGCTCACGAGTCCGTGCCTTAACGACCTCGGCCACCCGTGGCGGTCATGTCTTCAGAATGCCAACTACCTTCCCAATACCGTCAGAATGCCTAATATCTTCCAAATGCCGTCAGAATGCCTCGAACACGCGGCGTTCCCATAATTTTGTTCAGCTCGAGTCGGTCGGTCACCGACGGTATGATCATTTTAAAGTTCGCGAAATTCAAACTTTTTGATTGCAGTCCATGCCCTCTGATTGGTGCTTTAAATTTCGCGTTCGGCACTTGTTGCTGAAATTTTCTACCCTAACCACGCAACGAATGCCAGAGGGGTTGCTGCGATGTCCTTCTAACCTAACGTTCATTGAAACAATTTTGTTTTTCTCCCCTTGGGTTTTATGAGCGGTAAAACACCTATCGCAAACAAGTTCTACTTCTGCGAACAATTCGTCCTCCACAACAATAAACTCACCCTTACGTGCAGGACTATGGATCAACAGCAACAAAATATTTGTCTCACAACCTCCCAGTTTATCGTCGTCGTCAAAGAGTAGCAAACGCATTTCAGTGCAATATGTGCTACCTACGTCATATACTCGACTTGTATAATCTCCTTTGCATCATTCAGAACACTCTTCTATCACCCATTTCCGTATCCCTCTGTATCAATGTATTAATCATGTATCTGTACTTATCCTAATACAATTATCTGCATCTGTAATGTATAATTATATGTATTCCAATATATTATGTATCTATATCGTGTAATTGTATGTACTCAATCAATATCCTACAATTATATGTAGTCGTGCGCTTTGTATACATATATTAATCATGTATCTGCACTTGTAATATTATATGTACTCCAATATATTATGTATCTATATCGTACAATTGTATGTAGTCTAACCATGTAACCTTCAATAAAAATATTAAAAAAAATACAAAGAAATTACAAAAACAAAATAAAAATGTACCCCTCGGCGGACGCATTACAATCAAAACGTCACATCCAATATACAACTCAAGGCATCAGCAAACTCAAACAGGATGTGACAATTAGGCGTCCGCCGCGGGGTACATACTACTCATGTGGCAAAATACTGTTCCCAAGATAGACAGGTTTGCGCTCATTGCGGGGAACAAGACCATCTGCGCAAGGAGCGTAAAAAATCTAAATTGGAGGCAGTACGCATCGCATGTACGAGGAGCAAGAAAAACTATAAGCCCAATGAACAAGACTGAGAGACACACAAATATCTCGAGAACCGATTAATATAGAAAACTGACTATGAACCTTGAAACCTCAAATGAAATAACCGGGGACATCTCTGATCTGGAGAAGGGTCATAGTTTGTTGGAGAAGGAAGTTAGGTGCAGAACGAGAATAGCTGGGCTAAGCATTTGCTTTTGCTGTGTGGGAAGGCATAAGCCCCCCTCCAGGAAAAGACGCGATGCTGATAGAGCTTTGGCATACCGTATCAAGCCGCCGGGTATGAATCTCGAAACATCCAAAACTCACTCCCCCCACTGAAACAGCCACTTTAATTGAGGAGAGGTCTTACACTCAAGAAAATGGTTCAAGAGTTTTTTTTTTTTTTTTTTTTTTTTTTTACCTAGATCGAGGTCTCATCGGGCCTCACAAGAGTTTAAGACAGAGTTTGATAACATACAAAACAATGTGACAGAGGACTTTGTATTGGACGAGAACCCTCAACATATTACAACTAATCAACCTACCCTAAATTATGCCGAATATTTTTCATAAGTTACGCAGCTTGTACCAAGGCAGGAAGGTAATATAGATCTAGATCTATAATGATCTAGAATTAAATCACAGTCTCGTTTACAGGAAATTAGCACACTAACAATAGTCCTTCGTCAAATTGTTAGGAGACTTCATCCTAGGGGAATGTTACCTTCCCTAGTCTCCTGAAGCCATTAACAGATTGCAGCTTAAATCATTAGCGTTAGCCGTGAAAACCGTGGAGTAGCGCCGCCTTCAGTAATCAGTTGGTTTGAGACAGCTCAAGTGTCTCCACCAAAAGTGATTATTACGTAGACGGGTACAGAATTTAACGGTTCCAGCTATGGCATCAATGCCCTTCTGAATAATAAATGGGTTTACCTTAGTAAACGATTGACCATATTCGGTACGACTCGGCACTAAGTATCGAGGAAAAGACTTCTTGCATACTTCCTTTACGTCAACTCTTTTTCGTTTCATTTGAAAATGATTATCATCACATGCTATATCGATTTAATCCTCCTACATTGCATCTGTCCCCGATGGCAGGGTCTTCTTGAGCGCCAACCTGGTATAGGTTACTTGCTCTGGTCTGAACAAAGGAACCTCAGGGTTACACCTTCCTGTGGGTTGACAAAGGGACCCAATCGCCTGCCGGAAGTATAACACTCATGCAATGGCCCCGGCCTTTACCAGGGTATACGCTCCTGTCCTACATGATAACCCAGTGCTGGAAGTTATGCAGTTACCCAGTTACTTTATATTGGGTCAAACACCGGGGCACCCATCAAAGAACAGGGAAGTAGGAAGAATAAAAAGTAAAATAGAGGCGAAATAAAAAGGAGTCAAATACGCTGATCGTGGACATGCGGGAGCAACTCGGGGGCCTCGGGGCCGCTACCCCCGTACCCAAAAATTGGGCCCCCGAGGGGAAGTATTTCGCGAATACCCACACCTCCCATTTATATGCGCAATCGATGCCAATGCCAAATTCCAATTGTGAGGAAGAGACATAAGGTAGTCCCGAGGGAATGATCTAGAAGGAACGATAATGCAACTATTAATTCTTAATGAAAACACAACCCTCCAACATTAGAAAACGGAGTCGGTGCAACATTAAATATAGATATAACCCTCACTAATGCAAGAGCCTAACACAGACCTCACATAATGGAGTGTGAAATCAGGAATGACCATAATCTCATATGCTTTCACTGGAAATCCGGACAACAAAATGAACAACTACACGCAGAAATAACAGATACAAAATTAAAAAGGCCAATTGGGACAGACTAACACAGACACTGAGCATCCCATTGGGACAGCATAGACCACAAAGCAGAACCAACTAAATCCATACAAAAAGCAATGCAAACGAGCATTTTGTAGTACAGAACCGCAAAAACCCAAAAACGGTTATGTAGTAAAATGAGGAAAGCCCGCAGGATATGTCAAAACACAATGATCGCCACGGCTGGCAAAATTACCGCCAGATAAAACAGATACAAGGAAAAATTAAGTTTTTCTTTTTCTTAACAGCATAGTAAATCAATTTTCCTTAAGGCAACACCATATTTATTGTTATAGGGTAGCAGAAGACAGTATAAATGAATTTATGAGAAGTCGCAAAACAGTCAATATGACCGAAACATCTATGTAAACCGACCTTTAGTTAGGAGATACTAGAGAAGTCGGGTAGAGAGAGAGAAAGCATGGAAGTAGTAGATATCCTAACAGACAGGGTAGAACCGATAGTACAAGAAACAATATCTTTAATGAAATTATAATAAAGTTAGATACAAAATTAGATAAACTAGAACTAGCTCAAGAATGGGCAAACAGAAAGAACATTTGTATACCTGAAAGGAATTTCTTTCCCAGCTATACAAGCATGCCGTATCACCCATGGTCTTCTTACGTGATTAATGAAATCAGCCCACCAGATTTTTTTTTCGGAGAACCCGGCGACAACCAGAAAAAACATTAAAAAGATTTGGAAGAATACTTTAAAATAAAACAAGTGCAGGAAGAGATGACAAACATTACCCTCAAAAGATGTTTAAAGGGACAAGCTTCCAGTTGGTATCATTCGACACTATGATTGCTCTTCTTACGAGCATTTCAAAGTTGTTTTTGGCCCGTTATTGGAATTTGGCACATCAAAATTTGATCAGGCTTCATTTGTCAAACAGCAGATTTGACCCAAAACTAAGACGTTACAATGCTCAATTATTTCTTGTCTTTGGCAAAACGAAGCAAAATGCTCAAACTCCTATGAGCGATAAAGAATTAATGAGCCTTGTATCTCACCATATCCGCAATCACCTAATTGTAGTGAAACCCAACTCTCTTGCAGACATGATTGAGTTGCTTTCCGCATTTGATCTATGTAGAAACAACCACCAGAATTAAGTCGGGAGGGAGGGGGATGTCCTTATGTACCCAGGAACCTTAATTAACGAGAGCGGAGAGAACGGGACCACTTTCGCGGGGACGGGGCTCTTCATGGACCTAACCCTAATCAGCATATAGCACTAAAATTAGAGACCTCAAGTAAATCTGTTGCAGACGAGAAGTTCGATGATAGAAATACTCCTTAACCAACACGCCCTTACCATATAGAGGTAACCAAAGTGAACCCCGGAGAATGCCAAATTTCCAACCCAGGACGTGCACACAGCGAGGACCATCTCGACCAGCGTGGAGGAACGACTATAGACGTAAATCTCCGGGAAGGAGAACGCTTCCATCAATGCACAATTGAACACGAGAATTCTAGATCGCCTAACGTTACGAACCCATAAGACATAAATGAAAAATCACCCTGAAACGTCAGAATCCCGGAAAACCAGGATTCCAGCACAGTACGGGTTGCCTAGGGCTGGAAAATGCTACGGGATTAACGGAGTTTCCCCGGATAATGGCCGGAATGACTCACTCAACTCAATTCAGAAACGGAGTTAACAAACAACGAACCAGATAACTTCGATACTCCAAAAACCAAAATTAGTATAGATGATTTTCCGTTAAAATGCTTTAGTTGACACTGGTGCTTGTAATAAAGTATGTAACCACCCTCTGGTTGAAAAAAAGAAATAACAAAAACCTGCGGTGCTTACCCATTTTCGGAACGTACTGTTCTGTAGCCGTAAGAAAATGGAAAGAACGAATAAAATGCCAGCTTTTGTGCAATTTAACGATTGGAAATATGCCTTTTCACATTATGTTTCTTGTAGTACCTAGGCTCACAACCGAAATAATTTTGAGAAGTGACACTTTCTTCACCAGATTTTCGTCGATTTTAATAAATAATTTTCCAAATGGAAGATGAATCTGTCTCCTTAATTACTTCCTTCGTAGACGAAGATAGTTTATTGAATATAATGCCGTCAGAGGAGCACGAGGTTAGGTTAGTTTTTTTGCGTCGAGAAGATGGATGTAGGCGTTGAAAATTCATTAATTGAAATTAAAAATAATACAAGTGAAGAAAGAGGAAAATTATATTGTTGTGACCCTTTCGTTGAATGCCAGGATTGTCAAGAATTCATTAACTACATGAAAATTAGTACTCGCGACGACCGAAATCGAAGACCAGAGCTGGAAATTAATCACATAAGATTAGGCACAACTAGCAGGCTACTACAGCAGATTAAAGATAAAGTGAACCAAGCCCAAGGACTAAATCCTGTGGAAAAACAAAAGCTCGAGGGAATTTTAATGAAAAATTAAGATAATTTTTCTGATTCACCAGGAAAATCCAAAATGTACACACAGCGTTTTGAAGTGTAGGGCTTAACTCCATGTGTACAAACCCAGAATAATTTCTATTGCCTTACGCGATATGGCTCACTAGTTCATAGTCGACATGCTAAGGGATAGGATTATTTAAATATCCCAATCAAGCTTTATTTATCCATTATGCTGGGTCAAGAAGACAAATGGTAATCTTAGAATGACTATTCTGCTAGACGATTGAGCAGTCAACACAGATTCCGACTCATTTCGTACTGAAGCGATTGACCAATTGCTAATCCGACTATCACATGCGAAATTCTTTTCGAATTTGTATTCGACATCATTATTTTTACAGATACCTCTTCATAAAGATGTGAGACCTTTCACAGCGTTCTGCACAAAGTTCACAGCGAGTAATTTACTCCGGCATCTGGTATGGGATTTACTTCGAAGAAGATAAAGTCCGCGATACGCCCACCCACACATCACCCGGCCAAACAGGATTCGCCAGGAGAGGGCATTGCTTTTCTATCGTACTTCCAAAAAGCCATGCACAGAATTGGATGCCTACACAAACGCCACAACGTCAAATCCATCTTCAAGCCAATCAGACAAATCAATACATTGTTACGCTCGGCCAAAGACCACAGGGAACCGCTCGCTTCCCGGCGTCTACGGGATTCCTTGTACCTGCGGTGCAGTTTACATAGGCACCACTCAACGAAACATCAACACACGGCTCTCAGAACACAAGAGATGCTGCCGTCTGGGGCAGCCGGATTAGCCCGCGGTCGAGAACATGCAATGTGGGTAGATAGAGAACATATTATCCAGTATAATGAAAAAACTGTTCTCTTCGATACCATGCCACCACGTAGAATACAGGGAGAGCAATAGCAATCTAATAATTTCAACAGAAAGGGATTCTCAAACTGAGCAAAACCTGGCATCCGATACTAGCGCATATAAAACAAGCCCAAACTCACAAAAATCACGAGAACCAATCACCTATCAGAGCGGAGATGTTTTGCCCTCCGAGTACCACCCCCCGCCCCAGCCAGGCCAATCCCCTACGAGCAGCCCATATACAAATACAACACCTCCACTCTAGCGTGGGTAAGCATAGAGCAATACTTTCCCTTTCCCTCTCGCTTTCGCTTCCGGACAAACCACTAAACGACCCAGACAGACATTTCCTATTCACACCTATCCTTGCAGCCAGATAGCCCCCACTCGAGGCGCCAAGCGTCTTGACAAAAGATTCATTGATTTGAGTCTGTAGTTCGAAGAAACTGCACTGAGATGGTAATCAAATTACTGAGTTAAGCATGTCGCACATCTGTACAGCTGCTCCTATACATCACAAGTTTAAAAGCAACCAGAGGATACCGAAGCACATGCCTTTGGCCCCCGATGGCCGCAAAAGCCCAGAAAAAAAAAGAAATCAGTACCCAACTCGGACTCAACTAAGACCCAAACCCAACTAAGAGCTACACAAAAAGAGAAACTCATTAGATAGCAGCAAGGAGTCACGTCAACTCAGATAGCAGTTCTGATAGAGACAAGCATTGAGTCATTAACAGTACTTGGCCCAAAAGTTTGAACAACAGTCGAATCCAATAACATACAAAAATACACAACACCTAAACCTCATGCCACCTACACACTACATCATTAACAGTGAAAATGAAAAACAAACTCATACTATATAAAAAACCTAATATGAAACACCAACACTAGAAGGTGCGATAATTAATTTATCAAAAATCCAAATACCAAGGAAAAGTATGAAATTACCTTTAACTGTCACAGCAATGCCATTTTCTTCAAGCAGGCAATCCCTGCTCTGAAATTTGGCAAAAATGCCACATACACCACAGCTCTCCTGCAACCACAAGCTCAACCAAATGCTAAACCAGAACTTAAACATAAGAGAATGCTCACAGCCTTAGTGAAAGGAATCCCCATAGAAATTTCAGATGAAGAAATCTTGCTCTCAATAAATAAATAAACTACCCTACAATAATCAAAGTATCCAGAATTATCAGCAAGAACCAAAATACCTTCCTATTGCATGTATTCAGATGAACTCAACACCATAACCACATTGATATCCAATGGCGCCATAATAGAGTATGAAAAATTCAAAGTAGAAGCTTCCAGAACACACATCCCATGTAAGCAGTGCCAACAGTACGGGTATTCTCAAGAAATGTACACTAATGAGTAAAAATGTTTCTACTGCAGAAACAAATTTCTTTCAGTCCTACGTAAGCACACACAACACAACAAAACAAAACTCTTCTGTGCAACATGCAATAGGAATACCCACTACACAGGGCAAGTAAAGTGCCCGCAATATCTAAGAACAACCCCTCAAACAATGAACCAAATATCGGAAACACGTATCTTCCCACACAATAACCCCCCAGTCCCAACAAATCCACTGTCTCCATCTGAATGGACCTCCATGAATGGCCCAACAATACCAGACAACAAAGAACCAACCCCAGAAGAAACCATAAGCACATCGTAAATAACAATAAAGAAAACCTCAAGAGAATATGGGAGCAATTCAATACAGTCCAGCAAAACATCCATCAACACATTCAAGACACCATCACTCACACCATCGACTAATTAACACAATAGTGATGGCGCTGCATGAAATAACCCTACCCCCAAGAAGACCAAAGGTCATTAAACAGTTTAACCAAACAATACAAAAAACACTAAAACGAAAAATGCATGCACTGAAAATAGGCAACTAACTAGCCATCCATGTAAACCAGACCACAGAAACACAAAACAAAGAATAAAAACAAAAACCATTAATTAAAATAGGTAAAAATATATATATATATATATATAGATACAGAATTAAAGCAGCACCACAACATAACAATACTACACATAAACATAAATGGCATACAAATCAAAAAAGAAGAACTAGAAGAACTTATGCACTCACAACCCCAACATTATGACAATAAATGAAACCAAACTCAAAAAACACAACAAATTTAACTTCAACCCATACCAAACATACCGCCGAGATAGAGAGCCAAAAAGGTGGCGGAGTCAATATTAGCACACCCCCGCACCATAACAAGAGATATCCATCAAAGAACTCTTCCAAAAAGAAGCAGCCTTATTGATAAAAGAGTACAAACCCCCACAGTAATACTACATATAGCGATCGTATATATAAAACAGACAGTCAAGAGCAACAATTCTATTTTCCCGGACGCACTATTACACCATCTACAAGACAAATACCAAAATCTAATAATCGCCGACGACCCCAACGCACAAAACGAAGCCCTTTTAGCCACCATCACAAATCCACATGGCAGAAAACTATTGAAACTATTAAACACCGCCAAACTCCTCCTACCACACATACCAGGACCGGTTAGGATTGGAGGACCACAAAAATTCACTTCACCTGATAAAATATTGGCTTAACCGCCAGTGCATGATAAAATAATTTAAATAAACACTGACGCACCACCAAATTCCGAACACCTACCCATCATAACCAAAATAGCCACGAAAACATGGTACTCCGAAACCAAAAATACAATTGAAATACAACTACAAACTGACTGGGAAAAATACCGAGAAATATCAAACAACTGGATGACCACCAACGCAATTCCAAACCACCTATCACTAAATGATATAGAAAAAACAACACGAACACTGACAGAGGCAATTAACGCAAGAAACCAATCAACACTGACGATGCAAATAAAACTGGACACCCAACAACAAAGGCTGCCCAGAGACATAAATCTTATAAGACACAAACGAAAGACACACCGAAAATATATGAAAACACACCATTTTGACGATAAGAGATTACTAAATATAATATCCCAAGCAGTCAAAGCCGCCATATATGAACACAAGCAAAACAAATGGAAATTAATAGACAAAATAAATGAAAAAAGAAAAAACGATTCGACAGCTTCCTGGACACTTATAAAAGCATCAAAAGGAAAACTACATCCACATATCCAATAAAAATGAACGACAGACCAATCCAGAAAACCGAACAAAAATTGTACACGTTTAAAGAACACCTAACAAAAGTTTATCAAGTTCCACAACACCCAAACTTCGACGATAAGTTCTACGACACAGTTAATAAACATGTAAATAGAAACCAACAAAAATATACATCGCAACAAGACGCAAAACCACTCCATAAAAACGACGAGTTAGAGAAGCACATCGCAAGAAATGATACCCTAGAAGTGCTTGAAACTCTGCTCCTGGACCAGATGCGATCACATACCAGATGCTGAAAGAACTATCATCCAGCATAATGCAATTAATTAATAAAATATACAATGCAATACTGACATATGGACTCCACCTCCTCAATGGCGGAAAGCTAAAATAATACTCATTCCAAAACCAGGAAAGGATCCAGCATCATCCCAGAACTACAGACCAATATCGCTCACATCCACATTTCAAAATTGCTCCAGAAAATAATCGTAAAACGTTTTCAGCCATACCTAACCAAAAGAAACATCCTTCCAAAAACACAAGAGAGATTCCAATGTGACATAACAATAGAAGACCAACTAGTTAAAGTAATGACATCATTCCAACATGCCTTCAATGAAAATAAATTCATCATAGCTTACACATTCAGACAGCGTTTGATAGCTGTTGGATAAATGGCCTGCTCTATTAACTACACCTATTCCAAATTCCCACCAGAATAGCACGATGAATAGCCAGCTTTCTAAGTCAACGAACCAGCACAATATTCATACACCACACCATCTCCGCACCATTCACAAAACATGCTGGCACACCACAAGGTAGCTATATATCAGGGTTATTATACATTGTATATATATACATACTATATACAGATGACACACCGCAGCCAATCCACCCCCAAGCCCATCTTGCACAATATGCCGATGATATAGCCTATTGGTCCATAGCAACCCAGTTCAATGGAGCAAAAACTGCAACAGAATCAAACAAAAAATTTTGAATGGGCCAACAACTGGCAAATCAAAATAAATGCACAAAAAACCCAATTAATAGTAATCAAAAGGAAGTTGAAACAAGAATGGGACACCTCAATTAACATTGGAACCAAACATGTCAGAGTTCAACTAGTGATCAAATATCTAGGAGTTAAAATCCACAACTTTCGTACCTGAACCATCACAAAGAAAAACTAAAACAAGCCAACATAGCATTATCGACAGACACCTAGCAACCACTAAAAAAGAAGGCCTAAACCCACAAGTACTAAAACACATACACGACTCATTCGATCGGCCACAACAAATGCAACCATAGCAATAGTCCCGCTGACACCAAGAACCACATTAAACAAACTCGAAAGATTTGATCGCAAAAGCATACATACGACTCAAAAACTACATTGAGCACTGAAGAATGAAGAACTTTACAGACTCACAAAAATCTTACCTCTAAAAGAATACCTAGAGAAGCTACAAATCAACTATACATAGCCAATACCATTACCCCCAGTACCAGAAAGAACTTATTAACACAGCTCAAACAATCCAACCAACTAATTACCGAAGAAACAGAACCATTATTGGCCCACCACTACTCACACTAATAAAAAAAACTATGACCAAGAACAAATCAAGCATGAGGACATTGTGAATTATCTGCGACTGGTATCATAAAGCCAACAACTCAATAAAAATACAAGAGACCTTGCTGCCCAAAAAATAATAATAATAAAAAAAAAGCTCTTTCCTATCACATAAAAACCAATATGCTAATCATGCCAAAACTTGGTCCACGCCCCAACTGACCAACTTGACCAGGACAAATTGACAAGTGCGCTTCTCCACTCTTCTGCAAACGAATAAATAAATAAAAAATAAAAAATAAAAAATAAAAAAAAAAAAAAAAAAAAAAAACTTTAGCCTGAAGAGGAACCAAATCCTGAAACAGCCTTGGCGTCTAAAAGCCCCTAAAATATTCATTCAGCTGGCAATTCAGGTCGATAGAGTTGGGCTGCAGCTGCGAAGAAAACACAAGCGGAGAACCGAGCGCACCCGAGCTCCGGAAGCGCTCCGAGGTGAGCAGAGCGACACCGCAAGTCCGGCGGCAGCGCCGCAGTATAGCAGAGTAGGGGAGCATGACCGCAGCCAACAGTCTTTGACTGGTACCAAAGTTGCCTTTCGGGGTTGGTCCGGTGCTCATCGAGCTTTTTGGCTTTCTCTAGCTGTTCTTTCTCTCATTCTATACTATTTTTCTCTTTTCTATCTTAGTGTATACCATTCTTCCCCAGTTAGGTTAATAAGCAAGTTGGGAGGTACTGCAACAGGACTACTTGCTCTGCGGTAGTTTATTAGGCTGTACATTCTTCTCTTTTCTCCTTTTAGATTTAGCGTTGTGTAATTTAGTCAATTTCAATGAACTAGCAATGGTCAAGAGAGGACGCGCTCTACTGACCCTAGGACTATCCAGACTAGGAGTACCACACAAACTAACAGCATGTTCAAGCAGGGTGAGTTCAAGGAGCCCGTGGAAGTTATACTGCAGGATCTGAGCGTGGACAGCGACTGCGGTCGACTCGTCATTGACGAAGGCCAAGCCTGCGGTCCCTGGCCCATCGTCTCGGACCACGCCTTTCACTGCGGAAGGTCAGCTGCCCGGCATGCCAGATGGTGTGGAAGGAACCCCACAAGATGACACCACGACATGATCTATCTAAAGTATATATACCAGATTACTACCCGCATAGTTTGGCGGCTTTAGCTACAGAATTTGATAGGGTCTACAGACCTTAATCTTATGAAGCAGCATACAGGGACCGTTACTATGAATTCAAATTCATCACAGTTGAAAACTACAATAACTTTGTCAGATTTTGAAAGTATGAAAAATGTACCCTTCCACATTGCTGGCCATCCGGAGCAGCCTAAAGTTCTTCAGCCTTAATGACGACACTACAGGGTTGTCATTAAGGATTGTATGGCGGCATGGCCGAGGAAGGAGTCAAGGCTGAACTTACAAATCTAAAGTTGGAAGTAATCAAAGTGACTAGAATGTTCTCTAGAAAATTCAGGGTACATTTGCCCATCTTCATTGTAGAACTAACCAACCAGACATGCTCCACGGCCATTAAGTGCATCACAGATCCTTTCCATTGTAGGGTGCGAATAGAGGATTACGTCGCCCCCGTACAGTGTGGCAGGTATCACCGGTTTCGGCATTTTACCCGAAACCGTGAAGGCACCAAGGTGTGTTCCCGGTGCGCAGATTACCATCACATAAGCAATGCAAGTGTGCTCTTTGTGGCCAAACGGACCACGGAGCGCGCTGGAGGAGCTTCCCAGTCTATTTAAGGCTCGCCAATCCTTCTGGCCTCCCCACACCAAGCAGAAGGCTGCCCTCGGCATGGGACTTGGTGTCCGAAGGCTGGGGCACCCACGCTGCCAGAACACACACCGTTACATCACCATAGTCCACACAGCCACCAACCACAGCACAAAGCAGCATCAGCACAACACAAGTACACGAGCAAGCACAACACTCAAACCCCCACATGGTACAGCAGCTACCCACTGATACACCCTCGCTAACTGAAACTGACACAAGCCATACTCACTCATAGACCAAGTCCAAACGTATCATGATCAGCTAACACACAACAGTGCCACCACAGACAATAACGCCATCCTGACAGACCCCTACTCTCATTCCCATCACTCCCACCTCCCTACTATGCTCACCCCCAAGCCCGTGTTAGCGGCTTAAATAAGATATATTCCCCCACTGCTGAGAAGTTCTTGCATCTCCTGGGCGATGGCAACAGACAAGCTGGGTACTTCACAGTATTATCGCAATTTCACGTACTAATGTTATACTTAACGCCTAATGTAGAAACCCAACCAGCGCATTTTGAGGCTATATGGAAGTACTTGCTCAATTTGCAGTCACTCTGGGAAATGACGCAAGTGGAACAAACACTACACTTCACACAGACCAACTTCCCAACAAATAAAAATAGATACCAAAACAGAATCTTCCAGTGGAACTGCAGAGGACTGCGATCTCATCTTAACGAGCTAAAATTTCACCTAACTGCCAATCCAATAGACATAATACAGCTCAATGAAATTGTTCTCACACCACAAACTCGGGTCTCCATCCCGGGCTATCGCATTTATCGATCAGACCAGCCAAATGGAACAGCCCACGGGGGCACCGCGATACACAGCATATAACACGAGGAAAAGAAAATACCGACACTAACAAGCATGGAAGCAACCGCAGTCACAGTCTTCACTTCAAGCCAACCGTTAACCATTGCTAGCGCGTACAACCCACCAGGGCAACTACATATACAAGACAGAGATACCATACTAAATTTAGGCAACAGCGTTCTGGCTGCTGCCGATTTTAATGCCAACCCATTAGCCTGCTATCTGCAGTTGGTAAATTGCTCGAAAAATTCATTTTGTCTCGTTTACAAAAATCAGTTTCGGACCAAGAGGCAATGTCTAAATTTCAGTTTGGATTTAGGAAATATTCAACGGAATTGCAAGTACTAAAATTTACCGATGAAGTTACCGAGCAATTTAAGAAGGCCTCCATCTTGGCACTGTTCCTGGATGTCGAAGCGGCCTTCCACAGATGCTGGCACGCAGGAATCCCTTATAAAATTTAGACCAGCTACCCAACCTTTGACCCTTCCTGGCCCTGCTAGAATTATCTGTCGGAGCGCCGCTAGTCCACAACAAGAGAGATCCATACAGGGGTGCCAACATGGCGCCTAATCTAATCTCCATTTACTCGAGGGACTTTCCTACAGACACAAGATGCAAAGTGACTATGTACGCCGACGACACGGTACTATACACCCATAACAAGAAATTTACTTATGCAGTCAAAACCCTTCAACGCTAGAGCAATCAATTTTTGGCCCAGCAAGAGAAATGAAAAATCAAAATTAATCCTCAAAAATGCATTCCGGTCTACTTTTCACAAAAACTCCACATCAAAATGACATGGCGGGATCACATCTAAAACAGTGCCAACAGTGGACGGCAGCGTCTGAAAATGTATGCCCCCATCTTCAGGAGCAAACAAGTTACGCTATGAACGAAAGTAATTTATTCTAAGCTACCCGACATATACCAGCACAGCCTGGGCAAATGTCGCCAAATCGACACTAAACAGAATACAAACCATACAGAATTTCAGCCTCGGGAAGCTCCTGTGCGCCCCATTATTGACCACAAACGCTACCACACATCGGGAAACAAGGATAGAACCTTTATTGACAACAAAGCTCCCAAACTCCGGGTAAAAATCCACGTCTTCCCGGATGTGATAGTTCGAAATATTGGTAGTGGCCAACCAACACACCGAAAGCACAAAACAGTTAAGGCGTTCAATTTGCAAGCGACATAGGTCGCTCATCCGTATATAGTGTACATAACAATACCTGTAGACTAGTTATAAGTAGGATAAGCTAGGCTAAGTCTTCCTCTGTACATAGTATTCTAATATATATATATAAATTACGCTACATTGCGACCAAAAATACAGAATCATAACACAGCCAATGATAAATAGCTCTCTTGGTTGGGCCCCGCCCAATGACTCTATTTATCACCCAGAACCCGCGAATGCAAATATGAACCAAACTTATAAAATGTAAACCTATGTAAAATTGTACCTCCAGCCCGCCCACTGTAGGCCAAGGTACTTATTTGTTAATAAATAAAATCTGATATCGTGCCTGAACCTTCTCCTGGAAGGCTGGGAACGCGCCACTGAAGATGTCCTCCACAGGTGGGGACGAAACATTTGGACACCTTAGCTCCAACAGACAACGGCTAAGCCCGGAAGAAAATTTTAGTTATAATTACTAAACAAATATAAATCTGGGTCACCTTCAGAAATTTATATGTTTTAGAACTTATGAAACCACTGTTCTAAAAAATGTGTGCTGAAACAAATGCATATGCTACAAAGCAAATGCACAATTAAGAGCGAGAAAAATAAACTGAAACACGGTGATAACTGGTTTGATATTATTCCAAGTGAGAGCTCTAGCATACTTTGCTCTAGTTATTCTGATGTCTCAAGTGCAAAGTCACGAGTTTGACTATACTGGAGTAGGACAAGATGTATTGAAACACCAATATTTGGAGAAACAATGAGCAGACAGAATAACATTGCCTGCAATTGAACAATGACAGAAATGAAGATCAAAATGATAAGTTAAAAAAGATTAAACCTATCATTCAACATTTATCTGTAAAATTGTCAGAATTTTATCTTTCTACAAAAGCCACAGATCTGGATGAAAGCCTAACAAATTCAGGAGTTGCCTCTCATACATGTAAAGTAATAAATCCAAACATACAAGATTTGGAATACAATTTTACCCAATTTGAAAATCTAGTTCTGGATATAGCTTATACTTCAAAATTTATGTAGGTGGTGACGTGGCAGATCCTAGTCTTCCAGCAAGTACAAATGCTGTACTACACATATGTGAACCATTGTTAGACATAGGCCACACATTGTATCTGGATAACTGTATTTGTCTCCAGATCTCTTTAGAATACTAATGGACAGAAAAACTAATACAATTGGTACCATCAGGTCACACATTGTATCTGAATAACTGTATTCGTCTCCAGTTCTCTTTAGAATACTGATGGACAGAAAAAACTAATGAAAAATGACGGACAGAAAAAACTAAACTACCATCAGAGCAAATAAAAAGGATATGCTACCTGATATCTGTCATAATAAACTGAAACATCGTGATTATGAACCATGGTCTGCAAAGCATATGCTATGCGTAAGGTGGAAAGATAACAAAGATGTTTATTTCCTATCAATGAAACATGAAGCTGTTGACATTAGAGCAACAGGTAAGCTGACAAGAAGGAAAGATGAAACATCCAGGGAGGGTAAAGAGTGCCCTTGAGTACTAGAAGGGAATGGGAGATGAAGATTTGCAAGATGAAGTGACAGCTTAGTTTCCTATATTGCGAAGAGCAGTTTATGTTACAAGAAAATATTTTTCTATTTGCTAGACATGTGCATACACAACTGTTTGATTTTGTTTCATGACATGATTTGTAAGAAACAGATTAACTACATGGATTTACAACCAACATCTCTCTTCAGCTGCTACAAAGTGTAACATTACCAGAGATCAACCTTCAGCTGGAAATACCCCATTAAGACTGCAAGCTAAAATATGGGCTCACTTTCCAATATAAATACCAACTACTGACAATAAAAAATAAATAAATAAAGATGTGTTGTATGCTACATTAGGGGGGGAAAGAAATGAAAGTGGTTGGCAATGAAAAAGTGTTATGTTGCCCTTCATTTGGAGAACTGTTTTCAGATCTAACACCCTAGCAATCATATTAGGCCATCAAAATTGTCCAATCATTACTTCCAGTGCAAAATTGCAGGAAACAAAATATATTGGTTGCTTTTATGTGCATTTTTAAACTTTAAAACATACTTATGCAGCTATACATGGATTTAAATCAGATTTTTGAGATAGTAATGAGGACATTTAAATACTATACCAATGGATTAAAAAGATAACCAGTTTTTTTAAGGTATATAGACTCATATGGATCAGAACTGCAGTTGTCGTCAGACAGAGTATGTAACTCAGATGAAAGAGCTTTAGTTCATAAAGCTGAAGATCTATGGTTTGAGTCCCAGCTGAAATCTAGCATTTTTCCTATCTGACTCTGATTACAAGCATAATTTTTGTGTTATCATAACTCAGTTTGCAGTTAAGAGAGCAGTGTAACTTACATTTTTTTGTATATTACAGGCTATTGGTGTGACACTTATTAATTACAGTGTGTTAGTGATGTAAAATTTACTGTTGTGTATTTAAATAGTATCATTAGAACAGAGTATTTTTATATATGACGCCTATGTGATAACAGGCTCAAGTTGGGAGGTTTGAAGGCTATTTGTAGAGAAATTCTCTGGTGATCCAGTTCCAGAGGGTTACAGTACGATACCTTGATCTTACATTTAGACTTATGGGAACACTATACAATAAAATTCCTAAGGGAAAGCATTATATTCTAACGGAAGAGAAACTATATGAAACTGAAGGAATATTATGTTCTGCAAATAAATCTCTTTTTTGCATAGGAAAGAGGTGTCTCAAATTTTTCAGCCTCAAAAGCTTCTGAGCTTTTAAAACTGAAATCTTACTTAGTGTCTATACTCCAAAAACACAAATGTTGTAACTGGGTTTTGCAGAACATTGCTAATGGTATAGTGAACATAGAATAATTCCCTCAGATGAAGCATGGTTTCCATTTACATAGTTACATTAATTATAGTACGTACTGGAGTACAGAAAATACCCTAGTACTATATAAGGTTCCATTACATTATGTAAAATTGGCATATGATGTGCTGTAACTGCAACAGGAATTTTAGGGTATATATATTTTTTAAGATATTGAATTTAAAGAGCTACCAAAAAATAATTAGATTGCTTTCTGTTTAAAAGGCTCAAGTTTCTTTGGAACCAATAATGCGACTTTTGCATGAAAGTAATTTCTAGAGGTTTATGGCCCACAGGTTTCATCAATGTTAAAGGCCAGTCATTAGATGTCTATTACATTGTACTGAGTTGTGAATTAAATTTGGATGCTTTATTCTTTAACGAGTTAAAGTAGTTCTGTGTGTTTTGTTTATTAATGAATGGAAGAAAACATTTACTTGACTGAGGTTAGAACCAGCCTGTATGTAGTTGGAGCATGCCCACCGTCTTGGGTTTAACTAAGAATGTACATTGATTCCAATGTTGGGGGGTGTGGATTGCAGGGAAAGTGCTAAACTTCTCAATGTTGCTGCAGGTGGATTTATTTTGTATGTCCTGATAACTTTAATTTAGTTATGGGCATGGCCATACTGCTAGCTGTACTATTGATTGTGCTTTGTAACTGATATTTGTAGGAATGATTCCTATAGTTTGGTTGTGAATTTTATCCAAGAGGCCCACATCCCATGCAGGGTACCTTGAATTTTGGCTTTGGTCTTTACTACTATTACAGTTGCCTAATGCAAGGACAAGAGCACTCTCGTGAAAAGGCATGGCCATACTGCTAGCTGTACTATTGATTATGCTTTGTAACTGATATTTGTAGGAATGATTCCAATAGTTTGGTTGTGAATTTTATCCAAGATACCCACATTCCAGGCAGGGTACCTTGAATTTTGGCTTTGGTCTTTACTGCTATTATAGTAGCCTAATGCAAGGACAAGAGCACTCTCGTGAAAAGGCAATTTAGCATAGAATTTTTTGACCTGGCATTTAATTTCCTCCTGGATGTATGGGAGGGAGGAGGTTTCATGCAGAAGCCTGACAGGAAAGCGGCGATAAACAAAATAGATGGCTCTAAGTCCTTAAAACAACCCAGAAGATTTTAATTGTTTTAATTACAACACTGGCTGTTTTTTTATTAGTGTTTAACGCCCATTTTTACTGCTGAGGCACCACAGGCGGTGGACACTGATGATACATGAGATGAAATGATATATTGGAAAAGGATTTTTTTTAAAGGAAGGAAGCGTTTCAGACCTAAGTTTCCCCGCACTGGCTGTGAAAGCCTAAGAAGTACTATAACGAACCTCTGCAGGGAGGAAGTTCACAGATGTATAAGTCATTTTGAAAAATTGCGTAAGAAGAGAAGTATGTTAATTTCAAGTTTGGTATTTTAAGCCCATGCAGGGACCATAATTGTATACCTAAATACCTACCAATATGTAGCAACATAAAAAGCACTGCTGCCAATAGGATTTATAATACAGCCAGTCGAGCACTCACTCGAGTACAAATTCATTCTACGAGATCTCAACTCGCCACTGTCTCCATGAAACTTCTAGAGCTACATATATATTTAGCATCGTCAATGTCATTACACACGTGAAACAAGATAGACTCAATTAAACTTAACTGTGCTGAACAACATGGCTCCAACGCAACAGAACGCCAAATGAAGAAATTCGATCAGCTACACCACAAAGAAACTAGGCCAAACTTGGACTTCAACAAACTAATTGCGAATTTTTCTAGCCACCAGCTGTATCCAGATGCAGTTTCACTCCTAGCTAAAGGACATAATTTTGTCTTAGTGCCTGAGAAGATTCCAAAGGAAACCATTATTACACAAGTGGAAAATGCTATTTGTGAGCTTCCAAAAGCTGATGCGAAGAGGTACGCTCAGAAGCATGCAGAATATTAAAGAAAGCAAAGTCTCCTAAGAATAATCTTAATAGGAAGGAAAGAGCACAACTAAAAACTTAAGAATGACCATATCATCATCCTGCAAGCTGATGAAAGCAATGCTACCGTAGTGATGGATACAGCCCTGTATGAGAAAAAAATGAGTTCCATATTAACACCAAACACCTACAAAATAGTACCAAAGCATTCAACTGCAAATGTAGAAAGAAAAACTGCGGCTCTTCTAAAAAGACCAAATGGAAACCCAAGGAAATAAAAAAAGCTACATTCAACTAATAGTCTACCTCCTAGACTGTATGAACTCCAGAAGATACACAACCAAATATTCCTTTAAGACCCATTGTTAATACAATTGGCTCACCAACATACAAATTAGCACCGTACTTGGCATCCTTGTTACGTTCAATAATAGCTCAGTCTGATCACCACTTCAAGAACTTAAAACACATTCTAGAAATCATTGATAGGATCAACATCCAGCCTGATGATATTCTTGTGAGTTTTGATGTTGAATCTCTATTCACAAATGTACCCATCAAAGACACCTTGGAACTCCTACAACTCCAATTCAAAGCAGCAGAACTTACACTATTTAAACATGTCCTAACCTCTAGTTACTTTCAATGGAGAAACAAATTCCACGAACAGATAGAAGGAGTACCAATGGGAAGTCCACTAAACCCTAGAGTAGCGAATTTCTTTATGCAACACTTCGAGAAGAAGGCTCTAGACACTGCTGAATACAAACCTTCTCTCAGGTTGAGATACATAGATGACACTTTTGTCATATGGCCACATGGACATCATAAACTACAGCTCTTCTTGGAACTAAAGTCTTCATGAAAATATCAAATTTACTATGGAAAAGGAAAGTAATGACACACTTACTTTTCTAGATGTCTTAGTTCTGAGAAAATAATCAGGAGCCCTTGGTCATCAAATTTATAGAAAACACACACTTACGGAACACTTACTAAGCCCAGATCGAATCATCATCCTGTACAAAAAAGAACCATAATCAAGACTAGTACACAGAGGAAAAACCATCACAGAACTGCAACATCTTAAAAATGAATTAAATTATCTCTCGATGTTTTCAAAGCCAATGGATACAGCAACAAATATATTGGCAGATCCATTCACCCTAAGCAAACAGCAACATCTATCATCTATTCAAACAAAAAAAAACCCAGGCTTTTCTGACGTACATAGAAGACGTTACTGTGCATATAGCACATATGTTAAAGAAAAAAGGCATACAATCTATCTTCATACCAACTGTTAAATTAGGGTAAATGATTAATAATGCAAAAGACCCTAGGTATCCTCTTGACACTACAGGAATTTATAAACTACCACGTGAATGTGGCAAAGTTTACATAGGCATGACCAGAAGATCAATTAAAAAAGGATTGGAGGAACATCAGTGACATCTTTGCATTAATCAACCTGAACGATCTGTGGTAGTAGAACATGCAATAAATGAATGCCATGACATACTTTAATAAAACAGAAGTGGTTGCCAAAACACAAGGCTTTTTCAATCTAGCCAGGAGGGAAGTATTGGAAATACAACAGCATCCAAACTACTTTAATAGAGATAACAGATATCACCTAAGTAGGACATGGAAACCGGTTCTTAAAAACAAACAACTACCACCCCTCCATCCTCCCCCCTCCACTTCTGCTGCACACACAATATCAATCGTCCTCAAAAGCGAGACAGAGATGGAGCAATACTGTTGTCTTGTTAACAGTTAGGTGTTGTTCATTGTCCACTGAAGATGCCAACTGAAGTAGTTGGTGAAAGCCATGGTAGCAAGTTAAACCATGGACCATGGCAAAACAGCCCGGAAGATTTTAACTGTTTTAACTATAACACTGGCTGTGAAAGCCTAAGAATTACTAATGGCTCTAGTCCTCTATTCTGCATCATTTGGAGAATTACCAGTCAACTATTGGAGAAGTACCAGTCAACTATCCGCACCCATGGCCTAAATTTTGCAAGCTTATAGCTGGACAGTGATTATCAGGGCTTTCAAAAAGGTGAAACTTAAATTGGGCAGGTACCGCCTTCGAACTGAACATAGGGAACAATTCAGCTATTGCTCCCAGCACCCTGTGAGCCTTTTCGGTGATATACCCCTTAAAAGTTACACCTTTATCAAGTGGCAAACCCAAATAAGTTATGGATTTTTTCCATTATATCCTTTGCCGATTGTAGATGAATGTGAGGGAGTTTAGGGGAATGTAACCTTTTGGGAACATAATGGTGTTGATTTTGCCAGGTTTATTGACATTTGCCAATGCCTACACCACCATTTGATTAGGTGTAGCAATCTTTGTATGGGATTTATGGCTCTGTTTAGATGTCTGTCTGCTTTGTGTATTAAGACATCTGCATTTTGCGTTAAGCTGATGTCTGATGCTGTGGGCAGTCTGACATGAAAATGTTAACGAGCACTGAGGATATTTCACTCCAGGACCAGAAATGATAGCAGATGGGGTTGCAACCAGCCTGTGTACAGTTGCTGCATTCCTACCCATGCTTGGGCTTAACTGCAGTGTTGGATACTGTTTGTAGAATGATTTTATGGTAGAGGGATGTGGATTATGAGAAATAGTGCTCAATTGAATTCTCCTGATGTGATGAATGGATCTAGTGTCCAGATATTTCCTGATATAGGTATGTCCTAATAACCCTTATTTGGTTTTTTGCATGGCTATATTGCTTTAGATTTTCTATTTAATTTAGTTTTAAGTGCAATTTATAATTGGAAAAGTTTTATTTCTATTGAAAGGATTTGAACTAATGTCATCCAAGATGCCAAATAAAGACCAGTCCTGAAACCCTGAATTTTGGCTTTGGCCTACCTTTGTAATCCAGCTATTGCCTAGAGAGAGCATGAGAGCACTTTCAGGAAATGTAAATTGCCGTAGAATTTCATTGACCAGCACCTAATTTCATTTTCTGTGTATGGAATGGAGGAGGCTTCATATAGTACAGGAAGATGTGATATACAGAGCAAATTACAGGAAGCTCTCTATTCTGCACCCTTTGAAGAAGTATCAACCAACTATCTGCTGCCATGCCCCAGATTTCACAGGCATACAGAATGAGGGGGTTAATCAAAGCTTTAAATAAGTGAAATTTTAAGTGGCTAATGCACTGGCATCACTTTTGAACTAAACACAGGGCTCAATTGAACAACTGCTCCCTGGGCCTCGTGAGCAGTTCTAGCAATATGTCCCTTAAACATCAACCTTTGTCTAGCTGAACTCCAAAATAAATTACAGAATTCTCCCACTGAATCCTTTGCCTATTGTAGGTGAATGTAGAACAAGTTGCAGGAATATGGCATTCAGTCAATATAATAGTGTTAGTTTTTGCCAGATTTATGGAAATTCTCGGCTTGTTCCACGTTATGATTAAATGTAACAATCTTTGAATGGGGTACATGGCTCTGCCAATGTATTTGTTTTATATACCAGTAAGTCTGCATATTGTGCTATGTTGATATCTGGCATGTGGGGGAAGTCAGCCATGTAAATCTTAAAGAGAGTTGGTGAAAGAACAGTACTCAGCCGCAGATCTGTCTCAGTGTAGAACAGTAAAAGTTCGATGTGTGAGTCTGGAGTGTAATAATTGTATATAAGGATGTGGAAGCCCAAGGGAAATAAGTTTGTATAGGTGCCCAGCATGCCATGTTGTAGAGAAGGCCTTTTCTATATCCAGAGATACTGCGGGGGTTAACACCTTGCCCTGAAAACCCAGCGCTGCAGCCTCCACCACCCTCAGCAGCAGTTCGGTTATAGTGTCCAGGACAGAAATCAAATTGATGAGGTATGGCTTGAATGTTCCCCCAGGAGGGGTAATAAGTGGACCATTAAAGATCTCTCAAAGACTTTCCAAATGTCCAGAGGAGGCTAATGGAGCAGTAACTGAAAGAATGTACCGAGTGTTTGCCTGGCTTCAATTTGCACATCACTTGGGCCTCCTTCCACTCTCATGGAAAGTGACCCATGTGCATATGTTATTACTTGAGACAAAGGCTATAATATTCAAATCAAAGCTCCAAACATTCATTGATATCTTTTTAATCATATAAATTTAATAAGTTTATTTGCACATGCTTTTATATTAGGTAAGGGCTTTAAATTTCAATTCAAATAACAAAATAATTGTTGGTAATACATTTTAATTTGAATAAATCTAAATAAATGCATTTGTAATGAAATACAGATTTCATGTATCAGATAGGGCTATTATAATGTATGTTTTAATGTTTGTTTGTTGGTTTTTATGATAATACCTAATAATATAAATGTAACAGTTAGGAACACATACATAGTCAAGATTATGAAAAGAATAAAATAAGATAAGAAAATTATACTATTATATTATATATACTATACAAGACGGATTACTGGGACTAAATAGAAATTAACAAATTTCATTTGCTTAATATACATATGTTGATAATATAATGTATTTTAATGAATAAAATTATTGTAATAAGTGACTATATTATAAATTTGTTAGTTATGTGTTATATTCCATGGAGAAAAGTTATGTTTTAAATTTCATTAGCAAAAATCATAGTTCGTACTCCGTAAAGTGAAGCTACATTTTAACATTACATTAAGATATGTGGTGATTAATATTACATGGAACAAATTGCAAAATTATTATTTGTGGTGAATGAAAGGAATTACGAGTTGAATTATTATCCATATAGGAAAATAATATACGAGTTATGACAGGACTAAAAGCAGTTTTCAGGGGAGAAAGAAAAGTTCTATCATGTCTGTCTTGTATTCAGTCTGCATCTAATAATATTCTCAGAGCATATCATAATTATAAAAGTGTACTGTTGTGTGGTAGTAACAAAACATTAATAAACTCTGTAGATATCTATCTGTGTGATTTTGTTATATTTAAAACCACACTTCTTTCACCCCAAAAGCATCAACCTGAAAAATCCTGAACTAGCGGAGCATACTGTGAGATACATAGAAATGACCTCAATGTCTACAGAGGCATTGCGCTTAATTCAGCTACAAGCATTAACTTGAATACATCACATGGTGCCTATGATGTAATAATGAAACTGAGTCATGAGTAATTAGTCATGAAAGTCATTCAAGAAGGTTCCGTTGTAGATGAATTTGAAGCATTGGAAAGAAATTATCTTCAGTGCTTACTCATTATTTTGTAATAAGCAAAGTGCTTATTTTGAAAAGGCCAAGTCAGACATGGTTTCAGATTCAATATATATTCTTCAGGTATACTTCAGTGAAAATCTCAACACTGTTCAACAGGATGAAGAGCAGAGCTCACACTCTAATAGTGGCCAAATTACAATTATACTGCAGCAGCCTGTACAGTTTCTGGCACTATTTCATTTGCAATAATTTCTGATTATATGCAGCATGACAAACTAGCAGTATATGCATTCAATCCAAACTTTGTATTAAAAGTAATTGAAGTTCTTTCTGATGGTACCAGCCAACAGTATTAAAATTTTGCAAAATATACATTCTGGCAAAAAGACTACCGGGCATTTGTGTCAATTGGCACTTCTCTGTTTAAACCCACATTATTTATTTCATAAAAATGACCTCCCACTTCAACATGTTGCAGTTCATTAGTGAAATGAATCAATATGAATGTAAAATGAATCATATTATGTTCGATGCAAAAGCAGTTTTCAGTTTGTATGCTGCAGCATTAAACACAATACTTGTTCCTTTTCCTCTTTATTGCCTTTATACAATAGCATTTTAAGACCAGCATTTACAAACTATTCCACCATTTCATGTTTAGTGCGTTTTTGGGACGGTAATTGTGAGTTTATATAAAATAGTGAATTATAAGAAAGTATACTGTACATACAATTAGTTAAGAAAGTTTACAAACTCAAATAGTCATTAGCTTCTATGGAAATGAGATAAAGCATAATAAGCTAAGAAATATTAGAAACAAGAATGTGGCAGTGAGTTACATAACACCATTCAGTAGCTCATGGAGAGTGTCTGACGTCAGCTGCATGCCCCAGCTAGCAAGGTAGCAAGCTCAGGTGAATAATATCACACTTGATGTAATAAAGTATTAATTGCGGTAGCTTATAACACAAAACTATACGCAACAGGAATGGTTGGGAGGGTCTTCTAAAAATGAAGCATGGAAGAAAGAGAGGTATTCTTACCTCAACATTCATTAGGCCACCGGGCAAAAAAGGAGTTAGAGCAAAATGACATGGTAATAGGGAAGTATAAATAGACAAAAGGAAGGGTTTGGCAATGGAGAGTGATTTATAAAGAAAGAGGAAACAAAATGAAACTTTGATCTTGACATGAAGCCTATGGAAACCTTTGTAGACATTATAACTGAAATTAACATGCTTAGTGCCAAAGAGAAGATCAATATGGATAAGAAGAGGTGAAATATCATCGGGATGCTGAATAAAAAATAGTAGTATATAATAAGATGGACAAGAGCATGTTGCCGTTTTTAGATATAAAAATTAATAAGAATCATGAAAATTTAGCATTTGGAATCTACAGAAAAGATACTCACACAGATAACTATATAAAATCAAATGGGTTTAACACCACAGCTCACAAGCACTCAATTTTCAACAGCTTAACATAGACTAGCGAATTACCAATCAGTAAAGAGAAGTACAAAAAAGAATTTGAGAAGATACAGGAGATTGTAATTATAAATTGCTTTAACAAAAATTTAGTAAGCAAAAAACTTAATAGATTCCTAAAGAGGAAATTGATCAAGAATATCACCATACTATTAACTGAAAAAGAGAGACCTCTCATCCAGTAGCTATGAATAAATTCCAATAAATTTTTGAAGATATTAACATTAAATTGGCTCCTGTTAACAGATACACTCTGAAAAATGCTTCAGTGGACAACAGTTTTAACAATATTCCACAGGAGAAAAAGTCACGCATCTACAAAATAACATATAAAGAATGTGATAAGATTGGAAAAACTAAAAGGAACATAGGAACATCGTTAAAGGAACATCTCAGGAACGTTAAGTACAAACAGATTGATAGGTTAGCAGTGTCACACCATTTTTGGAAATATAAGTACAACATAAAAAGAGAAATAAAGTTACTTAAAGAAGTACACAGTTGTAAGGAATTGCACACATGGGATAAGTTCTTAATTATCTAGTGAGTTGATTTGATAATCTTATTCTCCACTTGCTGTTGAATTAAACTGGCCCATTGAGCTGATAATAAGAGAAAAAATTTATATAAAAAAATATGAGGATAAGGTTATGAACTATGAGATCCCAACAGAAGACAAATTAATCCAGAAGTTCATAAAATGTCCATGAGAGCTCAGCCAACCAATAACGAAGCCCACAGTCGACTCTCAACTGAAGATGCAGGCAAAAGCCAGCAAAAGTAGTTTTGCATAATTCAACAGTAAGTGGAGCAACAGATTATCGTCCAATCACTAGATAATTAAGGACATAATAGTTGCTTCACTGTATTGGTTCCGACACGAAATTAAATGTTATATTTAATGATTTGACTGTCAAGTCTACGGGAACAAAGCCAGCAAACATCAACCTGGAAAGAAATGGACATCAAGAAAAGAATTAAAGAAAAAACTCACATTTCCATCAATCATACATTGAGAAACACAAAGAAAATGTTCAAAGAATTCTTGAAATGAAATTGAAAAGAAGATTAATCACCATGGACATTAAGTTTTTGAAAGCTTGCCTAAAAAAGAACGTTGCACCAAGATTCGTCAAAAAACTGTGAAATCCAACCGTAATAGCAAGAAACTAACAGCAGTAGAAAGAAAAATAATATCATCGGAGAAACACAAGCACTATAAAAACCTTTTGGAAATAATTTAAAAATGCATGAGTTAAATATATCTAATGAAAATGTTGGGAAATTATATCTGGGATAATTTAAGTTCAGATCTTTTCGGTACATCAATTTTAACGGAAAAAGAAAGCTGAAAAGCAGCAAAATAAACTAAAGAAATTGCACCAAGAAACAATCATGAAGAATAATGGAGCACATATAACACTCGAACATCCGGACAACAGTGTTGTCAACTTATCCAAAGAAATTTTCAGTAAGGAAGAAATGAAGTTTCTAAATAAAGGGCTTAAAAGGTGTGTAAATTATTCTAATAACATACAGGAATATGGGAATGGGGGCGGCGATCAACGGGCTTAGTAACGACGATATGAACTAGAAAAAAAGGAGAAGAAATTCTGAATCACATCAACAAAAGTAAGGTTAGGTTTAGCACACAAAAGCAACTTCTCCAATTGCTCAACAAAAGACCGGTAGTATACAAAAAAGCAGACAAAGGAAACAAAATTGTAATAATGGACAAGGCAGGCTATAAATCAATGATGGAGGAACTTCTCAGGGGGAAAGAATACATGAAAATAAAAGCAGAATCTTTAAAGGGATGCATACAGGTCATAAACAAATCCGTCAATAAATGCACAATCATACTATCCAAGGAGAAACCAAAATTAAAAGCAGACAACACCTCATTAGCAAGGATACACAGTTTACCAAAAATACACAAACCAGGAAATCCCATGAGACCAATAAACAATTATAATACCTTCCTACCAACTAGCAAGATGCCTCCTCCAGAAATTTAAAAAATTTCCAAAAAAATGTAAAGAATTCCGAAAAGCAGGTGGAGAAAATCAAAGGTTTGTCTCTCGAAAAGAATGATCTTTTGTGTCTTTTGATGTAAAGTCACTTTTTCCCAGCATATCAAAATGTAAACTTCCAACATCTCTTGGAAAATGGTTAGTCTGTAAAACTGAGCAACAAGGAGATTGAGGAATACATCCAACCAAAGTATGTATTAGTCAGAATTTTTTCACATACAATGGTGAATTTTACAAACAAGAAGCAGGTTTAGCTTCCATTATCGCCTTTTTGGCACAGATATGTGGATGATATCTTTCCTCCATTACCAAACACTTATTAATCAGTCAAAAAACAAAATAAAAACTACTTGGAATATAATAAAACAAGAAACAGGCAAAAATTTGCAACAAGATGGTGCAATAATCTTAAGCATTGACAATCAAGAGATACAACACCCTGCAGACATAGCAAATGTGTTTAATGATTACTTTTTTAATGCAACAAAAAACTTAAATTCATATTCTGGTGATAAAAGAGATGCTTTAAAATTTTTACAATCATCAACTCCCAGTCAAAATAATGAATTCAAACCAGGTATCACTACCCCATTAGAAATTAGTAATATTACAAAACTAAAATCAAAAAACTCTTCTGGCTATAATGAGATCAACAGGAAAGTCATAAAGGCCTGTGGATAGGAAATTAGTACCCCCCTTAGTCACTTGTGTAATAAATCTTTAACATTGGGTGTATTTCCTGAGAGGTTAAAATATTCAATAGTGAGGCCTCTGTACAAAAAGGGAGAAAAGATAAATGTCTCTAATTAAAGACCTATAGCTATTTCACCTACATTTTCTAAGGTGTTTGGGAAAGTAATGTACATAGGCTTTACCATTATCTTAAAAGTAACAATATTATAGTTCGTGATCAGTTTGGCTTTGGAAAAGGAATTTCAACAGAAAATGCAATCTATAAATTCACTAATGAAATTTTAACTGCATTTAATGAAAGAGCACATGTAGGAGGAATATTTTATGATTTAGTTAAGGCTTTTGATTGTGTCAATCATGAAGTTCTGATTAATAAATTAGCTTTCTATGGAATAAATAACCAATATTTAAAATGGTTTATATCCTACCTTGACAAAAGGAAACAAAAAGTAGTGATAAATTGTCCCTTCAAAAATAAAAATAATGCATTAGAATGGGGAATGATTAACCATGGAGTGCCTCAAGGGTATGTTCTGGGCCCTCTTCTTTATCTGATATATATAAATGACCTTTCCTTATCTACCCAAGAATTAGGAAATACTGTTCTATTTGTCAGATGACGCAAGTATATTGATAAATGAAAAGATTAATGATTGTGCCTTTCAATTAAATTTGGTTCTCAGTTCATTGTGTGTATGATTCAAAGCAAACAAATTGTCTCTAAATCTAGATAAAACAAATGTTATGAAATTCATTACTTACAGATCTCCAGATCCACAATTACAGATAGGATATTATAACAGTGTACTTTCACAAACCAAATATATTAAATTCCTTCGTTTAATAATTGATAACCATCTGAATTGGAAAGATCACATAGATCTTATTACACCTAAACTTAGCAGTGCATAATATGCAATACGTGCATTAGTAATGTTGGAGTCAATTAAGGCTTTAAAACTAGTTTATTATTCTTATTTCAAAGCAATGATGAAGTACAATCTAATTGGGGAAATTCAGTTAAAAGTGAACGTGTCTTCCTGTTACAGAAAAAAGTCATATGAATAATCGCTGGTACATATAGCACACATTCATGCAGAAACCTCTTTAGGAAATTTGAAATTTTAACTCTTCCTTGTGAATATATTTTATCCCTCATGAACTTTTATATAAGAAATAAACAAAAATTTGTTCAAAATCAAAATATACATCACAAGAATACTCTATAGCCCAATTTCAGCACTTTCATGCCATTAATAAGCCATTTATTATGAGTGCATTTTAGTATACAATGCTCTTCCCTATAGCCTAAAAGCCTTAGTAAACAATACCGATTCCTTTAAATCTGCTCTTAGAAAATACCTATGTAAAAAGGCCTATTATTCTGTAAAGGAATATATGAGTGACAATATTATACTCCACAACATATCAATGTATATGTACCCATCTATATAATAAAATTTGTATGATTAAGTGACATCTTTTTCATGTTACAGTGAAATTTGTTTCTTTCTTAATATATGTATAAGGAAGAAAGAAGTTTATATATATATATATATATAAAAAATAGAAATGAAAGAAAGTACATTCATACATCTAAAATTTTGATATCAAATCAAAATGAATTACTATTATGTAAGTACTATTAGTACTATGAGGCATTCCATCAAAGGTGACCATGGATGTTAAGGCATGGAAGTTTCGGGATTTGATTCCCGCCAGGACCATCCTCCATGACTGAGCTTTTCTCCAGGTTTTACTCAGTCCTCACAAATGGCAAATACTGGGGAGGCACTCTAAGCTTAGGCCTGGGATGTTTCTTTCTTTTTAAAATTTTTTTTTTCCTAATTTATCATTTCATTTATCACCAATTGATTTGTTGATTTGGTTTACTTATGGATACTCTTTAATATCTCAGGTTATTAGCATCCCATTCAATTCAGGGCGTGAAGAGGCCTGTTAATTTTAATTGAAAAAATACCCCAAGGCATTTTCATTCTGGCTTGAGGTTCTTTTACTCAAAGGAAGCCATACTTTTTTTGGATTTTTACTCATTGATCCTTATCGGGATCGAACTGTAAGTATGGTTACCACTAGACCTTCAGGAATGATACATATCATCTATATCCACCGCCTGTGATGCCAAAGTGGGTGAGGTGTACTCATCAATCCTGTACTTTTTCAGTTTAAAATGCAAAATGTGCATTTTTTAAAAAGGTGTTTAATGTAAAAAAATTAAGCTTCAAATATATAATTTAAGTCTTTTATATATTAATAATATTTGACAGAAAATTAGTTTAGGCAGATGTAAAAAATCTGGATTATCACCTCAGGGTAAGTACTAAATTACTCATAAGTTAGGTATAAAAAGATTTGACAAGTAATTTTCCGGGCCTTCTCTATATATGGTGATGGTTTGCAGCATTTCCGTGCACATTATAAACTTTTTCCAGTGCATACAGGAAAAGCGTAAGTATGGGACTACGATTCAAAGCCTTGGTAAAGAATCGTAGTTTTTCTTACACCCCATGTTATGCAGCAAAAAAGAATGGAGTGCAACAGAATGAATATTATCACAAGTCAAATAACGCATATTTAATATAAATACATTATCACATAACCGTGTACGATAAGTGTAGTCGACAAATTAATTAAAAAAAAAGTTTGGTGTAAAAGCAAAGTAATAAAACCGATGGATCTAAAGGACAAGCACACGTATTACTATTACAAGTCTGATTCAGCGAGAAAATATTACAGTAATTTACTAACTCAAGAGCAGGCATCTTCTTAATTTAAAGATAACACAATATATGTACAAAAATTTTTACCCAACACAAACGAGCACGTGCCCGCAAGGGTTTGGCTTTAATGTTACAGTCAGCTCAAAATACCAAAGGTTACCTATTTACTATCTTGCAACTCTCTAGTACATCTTCGTTTCTTGCACGAACAATGGGAACTATAAATCTTGGATGTCTAAACTCCATACTATTACCACCAATTCATTGATACTAATGATACTAATTCAGAATTTTGGCTCCAATTTAAGCACATTACAATGTAGCCAACATTCAGTTGTTAATTTTTTCGCCTAACAATGTGGCCAACACAGTCTTGCTGAAAGTCTCTACAGATTTATGATAAATCATCCCAATAAAATTGAAGTCCGCTCAGAAGAAGCTTAAACATAAATTAAATGTACAAAATAGAACGCAACTGAAGCATTCGCAATGGAAAACGGAAATTTGGGTAATTACCAATCACAAATGAGTTTTCTCTTTTCCTTAAATATAATACTTTTTCATATTTAAATTTTCATTTCATTTTGTGGAATAAAATACCCGTTTAAGACAAATGTTGGTATTTTTTTTTAACAGTTTACCCCGACCTGTGTTGGCTTTACCAGATTTAATGAAAAATACCAGAATTTCATTTTTAGCCGCATTAATTGCGAATCATGATTGCATTTATATATCCTGGTACACTTGCACACCAGTCATTTATTAATTTCGGTTACTTTTTTTTATAAGATATTTACCTTTTTCCTTCGTCACCATAGTATCCATAGCGATGAATTATTTCTTAACATTTCATCACTGACTTTGCCTGTTAGTACCGTCCCCGCATTTCCGAACGTCTTAACGCTTTGAATTTGCGGTAGCAACTGCTCGGTGTTACTTTCCCATGCACAAAACTGTTTCCAGGAAGATACGCTGACTTGTAAGGTGTCGGGTATTGCAACTCAAGGTCTAGAAAACATCCCAGCAGTTGACACGTTTTGCAGACCTGGCAGGTTAAAATGCTGCATGCATTTTTCACTCACTGCCAGTTCAGTAAATGAAAAGTAGGAATATGAAATAATATGAATTTTAACTTAGTTTCGCCACTGTGCTGTTTACAGGATTTTTCAAGTAAAAACAGTTGGAGGAAATGTTGATACACTATTTGTTTATATAATATGAAACAAATATTTTTTTCACGCTATGTGGAAATTTGTGAAACTTTACGATTCAGTACACAGCATGCTTACCAATGTACGCCCTAATAAATCCAACATTGGAATATTTCCAGTATTTCGTCAACTTGCTTAATATACTTTACTGTTTTCCACGAACAGATTTTTAATGCTCTTTTTGGTATCTTTGTATCGATTTAAGAGGGGCAACCTGAGCAAACCAAAAATTCTACATTTTTTCAATACGTTGCATTATGGCACGAAATAAAAATAAGCGTTACAATTTCAGACAAATCCATAAACTATTTCGTAAGAATCAAATATAAATTGTGATTATACGCGCTTCTAATAAAATTCCCCTTATGAAGCAGTTTTCAAAATTCTGGAAAAAAAACCTTTAGATTTGTTTTCCAAACACATAACAGAGACAAACTGTTTTCATAAAGTATTATTTTATAAAAAAAAATTCACTGCAATTTGTTGCACTTTTAAATACAACTAATATTAATATTACATTTTATTTATTGAAATTAAAATTGAAATTAAATATTTTTATTTACCCGCGTCTTAAGCGCTTCTATTGACATTTTGAAGTTGATTGGTGAATTCGACACAGTAAGGAATAATTTGAATTTCCTTATGTGCGAGAAAAGGCAGTTTTGAGAAAAACGACTATAATTTAAGAAATGCTCTTTACCATGCGAACGGACAAATAAACAGTCACGTGACAGGGCTTTAAAGTAAAGTAGATCAAAATGGCTTCTCTTTATGAATAAAAAAGAAATGAATAGTAAATTTTTTAGAAAAGTTTGATTTTTTTTTTTTTTTTTTTTTTTTGCCATTTTTCACAGGTCGGTCAACTTAATGGTATTCAATTTCCTGGCGCTTTTTGAAGATTTATTTAAAACTTCTTTAAGAGCATGGAAATTTTTGTCTTTCTCATTCAAATGTTTCATAGCTATCTTCAACTGTTAATTGAATGTCCGTGTTATACGCAAAACTTTAACGCATATTAGTAAAATGCTATTTGGACATAGTGTGGAGGAAAAAATATTACATAACTTCTAATACAGTTTCATTGCTTTACGTTAGCAGTTGTGTAGCTACGCATTTCTCCGTAGCAATACACCCCACTTGCTTTGTTATACAGAAGTGTTATGTATTATGGCAAAAAAAATAATTTGTTAGTCTGTTTATCATAAGTCTTTACGTTATACACTCAAATGCTGATAACATGTTTTTAACAGAAGATGAAAGAATTGAGATTCTGATGATGTTGATTAGTTTGCGCTGCTTCTTGGCCATTGGCAATGTGTAAATTGAAAACATTCTGAATATGTGACAAATTTAATATTTAAATTTACAGAAAATAATTTATTGTACCAAATTTACGTGAGGAAAAAAATATTGAATCCTGAAATGTTAGCCGGCGAAACAATGAAAAAATGGTGTCATTTAAAAGTAAAAATAAAAATTTAATTTAAATAGTTCTTTACTTCTGCAAAATCCTGTACACAACTTTTCTTTGGTGTCTTATATGCTGTTAACCTACAAGTATAAAGACTTAAGGAGAGAGCGCTCCTCAATTGTTTTACATTGAAAATATTACTGTTAGTGCTCAAAAGTTGTATTGTGTCGCATTTCACTTGACAATGTAACTTTTATTGGTTATCAAGAAATTAACGTTCAACGTGCGCTTAAATTGATCAAAGCATTAGAAAAGTGTACTTTGACGTCATAGCCAATCCCTCTGTCTGTATACTCTGAAACCCTTCACAGTTGTATATGTCCTTGTTTAGTGTTTTTTTTTTTACAACAAAACGTGATGCGCAGACCGGAGCAAGATTTTGGCCTTTAACATGTTTAAATAAGTAAAACAGTTTAGAATAAATAAATTAAACTTATTAATTAAAATATATTGAATATAACGCCAAAGAGTAAGACAACATTATGAAATGGCAAACTGATTTTATAAAATTAAATAAAAGCAAAAATAACTTTTAACAAGTAATTCAACTTGAAATTACGTGCGTTAGTATAATAATAATAATAATAATAATAATAATAATAATAATAATAATAATAACCCAAAACGTATTTCCATCCAAGAATACGGCTCATAAACACTTCAGACAAGCTTAAGCTGGGCATTTTAGGCCGGTTATGTCACTTCCCCAGTCCACTTATTTTACAGTTATCTTCAAGGGGTTAAAATACATTTTGGAAAAAAGAATTCTTAACATTGCCGCAAATTGAACTTGGAGCAACGAAAACTTTATTATAACATTAGAAATTTAAAATATACAACATTTTTAAACGATATTCCTATTACGTTATCACTTGCATTTTACGTTCATAAAACAAATATGTTCGTTTCAAAGTAGGTGAAGGTTTTCGCAAATTTAATAATTTTAATCAGGCCAGAGAAATCACTAACAACAGCCAGAGAAATCACTAACAACAGTCACAGCAATAATAATAATAATAATAATAATAATAATAATAATAATAATAATAATAATAATAATAATAATAATAATAATAATAATAATAATAATAATAATAATGACCCACAATCAATCATTTCAGTATTCCTTTAACATACAAATTGTAAACAATCTTCTAATTACTTTATCACGTGCATTTTACGTTTAAAGAAACAAAAAATGTTCGTTTCCAATTAAGTGCAGATTTTCGCAAATTTAATAATTATAATCATGGCAGAGAAATAACTAATATAATGACAGGAAACTTATTTCTATCGTGTTTTCAAAATTAAGCAGAATCTTACGTTACTTCGCGATTTCTTAGTTGTGTTTGCCGGAACTACAAAACCTGTTTTGTATTTCTAATTGTGTTTTATTTTGTTTCAACGAATTAAGCAAGAATTTTGTTCTTTTATTACTAATATGACGTGCTGAAAATAGCGAATTTAAAACAAAATTCGGTTTAAAGGAAATAATCATTTATTTAATTTTTTTATTCAAAATCAACGTATATGATAAAGATTTTTGCAAGAGTTTCAGAAAATTTTAAAGGCAAACAATGATTCTAAATCGTTGAAATCGTGGTAAGTTGGCCAGAAATTCATTCGCACACTGAAGTATATTGTAACTTTCAACAATAATTTTTTTTGTAACATTCACGACCCCCCTTAAGAAATGATATTAAAAATTAATGAAGTTTTGTTACAATAAACAATGGTTTAAATATATTTTTAGTCAACATAAAGATAATAAAAGCAAAAGAAAAGTATTGGAATTTAAAAATAAAATGTAATGGCCTACGATAGTTTTAATTGATAAATTGGGAAAAACATGTTCATCAATTAAATATAAAATTCGTAAAGAAGGAAAAGCAATGAAAATTTTGTTTATCTATGCATTGAGAATTAAAATGGCTATATAATAATTTTAAAACGGAAGTCCTTATTTAAAATTAAATACAGAACATACGGATACTGGACTTGTCTAACCAAATTTTATTTTCGTATTTGAATAATTATGAAGCGCTTTCAAGAATTATTTTTATTATTTTTGTTTCAGCACCAGTATCATCCAGAAAGCTTTCTCCGCTATCCTCCCTAATTTTAGGTAGCTGTTTCAAAATTAATTGCAGTACAACACAGGATTATATCCGCGTTTATTTGTAATTAACATTTTCGCAGCTTAGGGAGCAGAGAAAATATTTTCTTAGTTAACCTTTGCGGAGGCACAAAATTAAAAATAAAATATGGTTGCAGCTATTTATTTTGAGATAAAAATAACACATATAAAGTCTATTTGTTAACTCCTGTTGTTCAACCGAGTACCTTGTTTGTTTGTTTGTTTTTTCGTATTCTATTTCTTGATATGTTTTGATAACGTTCAGGCTAGTATATGCTTTTATTTGCCGGTTTTCCCCCCATAACATCATCTATAACGCCTAACGTTAGATTTCCTCATCAATAGGCTTCCTTGCCCCTCCTTTAGCTAGAAAGCTTTCTTTAAAATAAGTAGAATTTTATTACCTGCTGCTGAAATTCACGCGGCTTTGGGAGTAGGGGGGGAGTAAGAAACTAATTCCTACTCCATTGGATTCTCGCATCCAATAGCGTACAGAATTAAAAAAAAAAGTACGCATTTTTTCTTTCCCTTATTGGAATTACGATTCAGTTATTATAATTTATTTGCAGTCGTTTGTGATAAAAAAAAAATTAAATACCAATTAAATTCGTTTCCATTCAGACTTACGAGTACCTTGTTTTTTACAGATTGGCATACCCTGCCCTACACGCCATTTCCAATCATTTTGAGTTGATCTATGTTTATTATATCCCACTTTTGAGCAATCCGCTTGAAGAATGACGCAATTCTTCCATATGTTGTGACATTTCTATGGTTGTCCACGATATAAAGGTCTTTTTCAAAGCTTATATTAGAATATATTAAGAACATGCTCCTGTTAAAGGAACGCACTCTATCTTACATTGTGCCACTACCATTAACACCACTACTACTAACACTATAACCACTACCACCTCTACTACCACTACCACTACCACCTCTACTACCACTACCACTACAACCTCTACTACCACTACCACCAATACTACCACCACTGCTACCACCACCACTATCACCACCACTACCACTACTATCACCAATACCACTACCACCACTACCACTACTGCCACTACTACCACTACTAATACCACCACTACCTCTACCACTACTGCCACTATTACCACTAGTAATACCACCACTACCTGTACCACTACCATTACTACCACTACTACTACTACCACTTCTATTATCACCACCCCCTCAAGGGGCCCATTTTTTTGGGCACGGGGCGTAGCGACCCCGAGGCACCCAAGCTGCTCCCGTAAGTCCACGCTCAGCGTGTGTGACTCTTTTTTATTTCGCCTCTATTTTACTTTTCATTCGTTCTATTTCCCTGTTCTTTGTCTGATGGGTGCCCCCGTGTTTGACACAGTAAAAAGTGACGGGGTAACAGCGTAACTCCCAGCACTGGGTTATCATGCAGGACAGGAGCGTATCCCCTGGTAAAGACCAGGCCCGGGGAGGGGCCATTGCATGAACTGTGAACTTCATGTAGGCAATTGGGTACCTCTGTCTGGAACCCGGGAGGTTTGACCCTGAGGTGACTTTGTCTAGACCAGGACAGGTAACCTGAGCCGGGGTGGCGCTCAGAAAGCAGCCTGCCATTGGAGAGAGTTGCAATGGTGGGTGATAAATACGCTATGGTTAACAATAATCCTTCTTTGCAAATAAAACGTAAAAGAGTGGACGTAAGAGAAGTAACAGAGCAGTCTTATCCTCATTGATTAGTTATTACTCGCACTGAAGAAGGACAGTCGTTTAGCCGAGTGAAACCTTTTATTATTCAGAAGGGAATTGGTGGCATTTCTGGACCTGTAAATCTTGTACACGGCTTCGTAATGGTTCTCTTTTGGTGGAGACAAAAACACTGGCACAAACTAACTCATTGCTCAAGGCGACGATACTCCGCGGATACCCGATCCGTGTTGAGCAATGTCGAACTCTCAACTCATCGCCAGGGGTTATTACCACCCAATGTTCTTGATGGCATGTCTGACTCGGAGATCCAGGGTTGTCTGGAAGACCAGGGAGCTCTATCAGTCTACCGTGAATAGGCGAGGAAGGAAGGTGAAGTACAGCCCATCCGCACTCTCTTCCTCACATTTAACCGAGTCGAGTTACCGAACAGGATTAAAGCTGGTTATGAGGTTATAGAAATGCGTCCATATATTCCCAGCCCCATGCGATGTTTTCAATGTCAACGCTTCGGCCACAATCGCATGTCGTGTAAGAGTGCTACTTCCATCTGTGGCACTTGCGGTACTGAAAGTCATGAGGGAGCCTGTCCATCTGCTCCCGTCTGCGTGAATTGACGCGGTGACCATCCAGCTTCGTCCCGCAATTGTACTCACTATCAAGAAGAGCGCTGTATATAGGAGATCCGGGTGAAGGAAAAGATTTCCTTTAGTGAGGCCCGTAAACGATTTCTATCTCGTCTACCTGTGATACCTAAGACCGGTACGTACAGCGCTGTAGCTTCATCTCCTGTCCAGAACCGAGATAGCAGCACGCAGACCTGCGACTTGATTTTCACAAAGGTCCCTAGTGCGCCGAGCTCCGCCAAGCGTTCTACAGCGAACCAAGCCTATTGTCTTTGATGCTCCGTCTATCAAATTTAAGACTTCTTACACCCGAACTGACTTTATGAAATCGTCCACTCCGATTGATAAGAAGCAGAGATCGAGCCCTTCTCCTCCTCCGAGGTCGAGCTCCCATGCTGGATACGGGAGCAAGCCCGCTAGGCGGTCGTCGTCACTGCCTCTTTCCACCTCCAACCGATTCCAGGTTTTGGAATCGGTTGACTCTTCTCAGCGGGAGAGCCATCCCTCTGAGGATGTGATGGAGCAGGATGTGCCTCTGCTCCAGCAAAACTACCGAGTCCCACGCGTTTAAAAAAGGGACGACTGATTCGTCCTGGACCGACCGAAAAGTTAGGTGGTTAATTTTTTATTTATTTTATCTAATTTTAACAATGGCTATCCTTTCATGGAATATGCGTGGACTCCGCAGTCGAAGACCTGACTTTGAGTAATTTTTACATTCCACTGACTCACCGATTGTTTGTCTCCAAGAGACTAAATTTCGACCACAGAATTCCTTCACTTTCCGCGGTTACTCTTCGGTGAGGTAAGATCTTCCTCTCATAGACGGCACTCTCGCGCATGGCGGAGTTATAATTTTAATCCGCGATGACGTTTACAGTACTTCAATTAATCTCCAGACTCCTATTCAAGCTGCTGCAGCTACCGTCCACTTCTCTGACTTTGGTTTTTCCGTCTGAACCATTTAATTGCCTCCATCTGCACCAGTTGATCTGGGTAATCTTTTATCTCAGCTACCACCCCCTGTCCTACTTTTGGGAGACTTTAATGCTCACCATCCCCTGTGGGGTTCCAACACAGAGTGTGCAAGTGGTAGCCTTTTAGCCGACTTTTTAATCGTCACAATCATGTACTGCTCGATACTGGTAAACCTACATATATTTCAGTTAGTACTCATAGTTTTTCATACTTGGACTTATCCTTTTGTTCTGTCTCCCTCTCTGTACATTTTACTTGGAATGTCCTCTCCGGTTCATACTCTAGTGACCGCTTTCCGTGTCAAATACACGCACTCTCCTCAAACGCACATATTAGCGCGCGCCAAGATGACTCATTAAAAAAGCGAATTGGCCTCTCTTTAGATCTATGGCCGTATTTTCAGGATTACATTTTCCATCCATTGACGCCGTGGTCGAGCATCTCGAAACGATCATCCTTATTGCCGCAGATCAGGCTATTCCCCGGTCGTCTTGCCACCCCAGACGCTTTCTGGTTCCCTGGTGAACCGATGAATGTCGGGATGCGTTGCGTGTGCGCGCCAAGTTGCTTTGCGAGTATTTCGTCGCCACCCTACATTGGAGAACATGGTTCAATATAAACAACTGCACGCTAAATGCCGTCGAGTGATTAAGGATAGCTAAAAGGCGTCTTGGATTGCTTCCGCCTCCTCTTTTAACCGTGCGATGCCTTCCTCTGCAGGTTTGAAACAGCTGCGCTGCGTTGCAGGTAAACTTAGGTTTACGCCTATACCTGGTCTTAGGGTATCGAATCGAGTGCATACTACTACGATTGAGATAGCCAATATTTTAGGACGCACTTTCGCTCATGTTTCGAGCTCCACCAACTACCTTTCTAATTTTCGCTTAATTAAAGAACAGGTCGAGTGGTAGGGATTCTGTGCTATAATGTGCCTTTACATCCCGGGAAATGGAGTATGTCCTAAGGAACTCTCGACACTGCGCATCAGGGCATGGTGACATTTATGTTGCTATGCTGCAGCATTTATCAGCGGAAGGCAAGGCTTTTTTGCTTCTAATTTTTAATTCTGTTTGGTGCAATGGGACGTTTCCGAGCACTTGGCGAATGAACACCGTCAAACCCATACCGAAACCTGAAAGGGCCCATACCTTCATTCCAGTTGCCGTACTATTTCCCGCACTAGCTGCGTCTGCAAGGTGATGGAACGCATGATTAACGGGCGGCTTATGTGGTTGTTGGAATCGAGGCACTTATTGACGAATGCTCAGTGCGGTTTTCGGCGTCATCGTTCCTGAGTCGACCATCTTGTGTCTCTAACCACCCGCATAATGGACGGTTTTGTACGGAAGTACCAAACGATCGCCGTATTTTTTGATCTGGAGAAGGCCTATGATACCTGTTGGAGGTGCGGTATCCTCCGAACGCTTCACGATTGACATATACGTGGTCGTATGTCTGTTTTTATTCATGAATTTATGAAAGACCGGGTTTTTAATGTTCGCGTGGGATCAGTTTTATCTTCTAGTTTTATTCAAGAGAACGGTGTACCTCAGGGCTTGGTACTTAGCTGCACACTGTTTACATTGCCATCAATTCAATTACCGAGTGCTTTCCGCCAGGAATCCTATCGTCATTGTTCGCTGACGATTTTGCCATCTTTCTTTCTTCTCGGAGAACCTGTCCTTTGGAAAGCCGCCTCAAATTGAATAAATAAAAATGTAATATTTCAGTTGTATTTAAAATTACAACAAATTGCAGTGAGATGTTTTTGTAAAATAATACTTTATGAAAAGAGTTTGTCATTGTTATGTGTTTGGAAAACAAATCTGAAGTTTTTTTTTTTTATTATTTTGTTTCCCCCCCAAATTTTGAGAGCTGCTTCATTTTATTAGAAACTCATATAATCATAGAATATATTTTATTCTTACGAAATAGCTCATGGATTTGTCTGAAATTGAAAAGTTTATTTTTATTTCAAGCCATTAATGTAAGGAAAAAAAAAAGCAACGAATTCGTAAAAAAATGTAGAATTCGTGGTTAGCTCAAATTGGCCCCCTTAAATCCATACAAAGATACTAGAAATAGTATTAAAATCGTTCGTGGAAAAGAGTAAAGTACATTTAGCAAGTTGACGAATAATTGGAAATATTACAATGTTGGATTTATTAGAGTAAACATTGGCAAATATGCTGTGTATTGAATCGTACAGTTCCATTTTACCCACTGTTTTCAGTTTGAAAACAAATTTCCATATAGCGAGAAATATTTTTTTTTTTTTTCATATTATATAAAGAAAGTGTCTGAAAGTTTCCTCAAAATGTCTTTAGTTTTAATAAAAAATCCTGTACACAGCACAGTGACTTAAACTAAGCTAAAATTCATAGTATTTCATATTCCTACTTTTCATTTACATCGGTGAACTGGTAGTGAGTGAAAAAAACATGCAGCATTTTAAACTGCCAGGTCTGCAAAACGCGCCAACTGCTGGGATGTTTTCTAGACCTTGAGTTGCAATACCCGACACCTTACAAGTCAGCGTATCTTCCTGGAAACAGTTTTGTGCATGGGAAAGTAACACCGAGCAGTTGCTACCGCAAGTTCAAAGCTTAAGACGTTTGGAAATGCGGGGACGGTACTAGCAGGCAAAGTCAGTGATGAAATATTAAGAAATAATTCATCGCTATGGATACTATGGTGACGAAGGAAAAAGGTAAATATCTTATAAAAAAGTAACCGAAATTAATAAATGACTGGTGTGCAAGTGTACCAGGATATATAAAAGCAATCATGATTCGCAAGTAATGCGGCTAAAAATGAAATTCCTGGTATTTTAATTAAATCTGGTAAAGCCAACACAGGTCGGGGTAAACTGTTAAAAAAAAATACCAACATTTGTCTTAAATGGGTATTTTATTCCACAAAATAAAATGAAAACTTAAATATGAAAAAGTATTATATTTAAGGAAAAGGGAAAACGACTTACAAAAGTTTTGGATAATCGTGTAATATGAACTTAACTGAATTCACTACCAATGCATCGAACTGGACGAATATTTTCAAATTAATTCATTGTAATTGTAATATTGGCATAACAAGTCGAAAAAGTGTGAGAAAGTATATATATATATATATATATATATTAATTAGGGCATGCAATTTAGTAATGTAAAATAAAAACCCAACATGAATAAAAATAAATCTAACTAGTAATATCGAAGCACTAACTATCACGATAGCTCTTTTAATGGAAATATTTAAATAGGTATCCCTATTATTAATGTATGATTTCAGTTTTTCAAGTTTTGCCCAGGTCCAATATTTTTGTTTATATATATTTAATAAAGGCATGCACAATACCAATGTAAAATAAAAACCCAATACGAATAAAAATTAATTTAACTATTAATATCGAAAAACTAACTATCACGTAAACTCTTTAATTCAGATATTTAAATAGATATTCTTACATGATTAAAGCATATGAATTCGGTTTTTCAAGTTTTGCCGAAGTCCGACAATTTTGTTTCACGAGTTTAATTATCAGCGCTTGCGCATTTCAACCAAAATGGCTGCCGGTGATGACGTCATGTAGTCCTCTGCTGTAGCCAACAATGTACGCCATTCCGGCAAAGTAGAAATGTCAATGAAAAAGTATTTTTTTCGCCAATATATACTTATTTTTAATCGCAATCCACATATAGTCGTTGCGAAATTAAAAAAGAACACTAGAGGAATACACAAGTCCATCCACAATGTCAGTTTTATTAAGCCTGCCGCCCCTACACGTCCGAACACTATGGTGATGTCTGAGTTAATGAGCGAAAAGGCGGTAAAGTTCGAGGTCATAAAAGTTTTTAGAACTAGGTTTCAGTATGCAAAATGAAATCCAAAATTCTATTCAAGAACCATAAAAGCGCTTTAAACAAATCAAAAAGACACTTTGTTCTTAAATTAAAGTCCTAATTTAATTTTAATACTTTTTTGGAAACACTTACTGAATCACACCGTACCACTGGCCTACGTCATATCTGTTTATTGATTAGCTCATTGATCTCGTAAAATTGATAATTTCCATTTACACGAATTCCAGCACTATAAATAAAATTAATTCCATAAATTAACTACACAATTCTTATTACTTATAATTGAATTAATGCACTTATTTTTATAAATTTTTGCAGAAAATTGTGGCGGTTAAACAATCGCTTATCCGCCACATGGAAATTAAATTTATACATAATTTTAAAATACATTTACAACATATATATATATAACGAAAATAATTTAACCTAAAAGCAATGTTGGTAATATTTTTGGGGTCTAATTATATCAGTAAATAACCAGTTTCTACTAAATTGTCCGGGTTTCATTGAATATCAACCTCTTCGCTCATTCTCCCTTTGTAAAAATTGTGAATTAAAATTTAGAATTTGGAATTACTCGTTTAAGGGTAAAATAACACATTGTTTTCGTTTGTATCTAGTGCAATGAAATCAATTTTATTTGTTGATAAAAATACCTGCTAAAAACTGTCCTGTAAATAAATTTTGCGTGTATTGTTAATATAAGTGAGCTTTGTTGCAGATTTCATCTTAAAATTGTGAGTAAACCCAAAATTATTCCTCTGTTGCTCTCGTCCTTAATTACATTTACAAAATACTGGACTAGATACATGACCTGCAATTTGAAGTATTGTTTAACTTTTTCATAAAACTAGGAGTAATTACGGGTGCAGACTATTCATTATTTTCGTTTGTACTATGAAGAAAATTCAATGTTAGAATTCCCCTTTCCTTGTGTAAAATAAAAATTAAAATGCTTATGTAGTAAAATCATATTAAAAATGTTTTAAATTTTGCATGAAAGTTTAATTTGCATTAAAAAGAGGTAATGGTTGAGGGATCTATTTCAAATTCTAAACTCAAAAATTCGTTTTGAAACTAAAATATGTGTTTTATTAGTTTTATCAAATTCCAAAAATGTGCATTTAGTGACCACACCTTACAGGTTCGCAAGTTATTGCATAAAGTGGAAATAGCACGGAAATATAATTTTATATACAAAATTGCCTTTTAACCTCAAACTGAAACATTGGTAAAATTGACTGAATTACAAACATTGATCTTCTAGATGTTATATGTTATAATTGTTAATACTGTGATGTTTTCTTTTTAATTAAATATCATACATATAGTTTCAGTAACTCTAAGTTCAAAATTTCAGTTACTATTGTACCTATTTCACAATCCTGTATTTAATATATCTTATCAAATTATAACAGTTGCTGATTTATAAGTCTGTATAATCCCACCAATATTATGAACAGTTCTTCTTGCATGTTAGGTCTCTTGCTTTTCCACAGAAACAACTTTTTTTCCCAATGTAAATTTTGGTGTATTGTGACTTTTAACTGATGTATTAATGATGTCAGCATTCTGTTACATAATAACTGCTAATTTTGACTAGATGCTCAAAATCATAGTTTTAAACTTTTGCTGTGAATTTAAGGTCAATTTCTTCATAATGGTATACTAGAAATCCAGTTAGCTCTTGTAGCTCCTTTTCTATAGACATTGTAGCATCTTGCTATGATGATGATGATGATGATGATGATGATGATGATGATGATGATTGCTTAAGGGCGCAAAATAGCAATGGTCATTAGGCCCAAACACACTAAAAACTGCAGCAGAATGAAAAAATAAATAATTAATATAAAATCAGCGCATATGTTAATTCACAGTACCACTTTGTGCAATTAAAGAAACTCTAAAAACAAATAACAAGGGTAAAATGGTCAACAATCAAAAGACTGGTACTAAAACATAGCCGCAAGAGCGAAAAACACAACAGTCTTATAAAAGTATAAACTGGTAACAATGAAACCCCAAAAACAAATAACATGGGCTATAACCAACATAACCATTCTAGACTGGCAATAAAATGATACACCAAAGCTGAAATAACAAGTCTTAAAATAGTCTAAAAATGTCGTCATGAGTAAAATGATAGAACCTCACACCTTGCTCTAAAAACCACAAACACGGATAAAACGGAGCACTCGCTCAACAGCAACCACATCATCTGCAAGCATCTCCGCAATGCAAGCCCAAGGAAAGTCTAAAAGCTGCCAGATGATGGCATTCAATTAAAATGTGACGCACTGTAAAGGGTCTGGCCACAGCGAGGACAAGCTGTAGCCGGTCGACCATTAAAAAGGTGACAGTGACTAAAACGGCAATGCCCAATTCTCAGACGAGCTAAAATTACTTCTTCGCGACGAACTGTGCGAGAAGAAGTCGACCAATTAAAAGGGGCAGATTTACATTCTCGAACCTTATTGGCGGGTATTAAATCCCACAAATCGCGCCAGTGCGAGAGAATGCCTCGACGTAAAGAATGTTTAAAATCCCCAAAATAAAAACGTTGCTCGTACTCAGCAGGGTCTAAAGGACGGATTTAGCTTCGACATCTGCGGCCTCATTACCTGGGAATCCCACGTGTCCAGGTACCCACAGCAGTGTTACCTGACGCCAGCGTCAAGAAGCGTAAAAACTGCATCCTGGATCTGCTGCACAAGAGGGTGGTAGTTTGTACAGCTGTTTAAAAGATAACAGGGCACTCAAAGAATCTGAACAAATAACACTATTCCGTAGCCTCTGATCAGATATAAATAAAATCTTAGATAAATAACATAAAGCTCCGTCATAAAAATAGACGTCGCAACGTTAAGACCATACGTAAAACTTGCTGCATTAAAAACAAAAGCACATTCTACTCCGTGTTAGATTTCGAGCCGTCGGTATATATAAAGTTCCATCCAGTAAAAGAAGATTTGATCCCGCTAAAAGAACAACGAATAATATGTGCTGCGGTCGAAGATCTAGGACTGGACTTCAGTCCAAGATGAACGGGGGCCTCTGCTAAAAGCCAAGGAGGAGAAGTAGTTTCCCCGGCTAGGAAAAAAGCAGCTAAATCCGCGTCGGAACATTATAGCACCCCTGCTCATCGGAGGCAAACCAGAAACCCTTTGACTCGACCTGTTCTTTAACTAAGCGAAAGGCAGGGAGATAGTTGGCGGAGCTCGAAACATCACCGAAAGTGCGTCCTAAAATATTGGCAACTTCAACCGAAGTAGTAAGCACTCGATTTGATAACCTAAGACCGGGTATAGGTGTAAACCTTGGTTTGCCGCAACGCGGCGTAGCTGTTCCCAAATTACACATGAAGGCGTTGTGCGGTTAAAAGAAGAGGTAAAAGCAATCCAAGACGCGTTTTTGCTATCCTTAATGACTCGACGGCATTTGGCGGGCAGTTGTTTATAGCGAATCATGTTTGCCGAAGTAGGGTGGCGACGAAAAACTCGGAGAGCACATCGGCGGGCAAGCAACGCATCCCGGCATTCATCGGTCCACGAAAGAACCGGTAAGCGTCTGGGGTGGCAAGACGACTGGGGAATAGCCTGATCTGCGGCATGAAGGATGACCGTTTGGAGGTGCTCGATTACGTAGTCCATGGATGGAAAATGTAACCCTGAAAATTCGGCCAAAGATCTAAAGAGAGGCCAATTCGCCTTTTCTATGAGCAATCTCGGCGCGCGCTGAGAATGTGCGTTTGAAGAGAGTACATGCATCTGACTCGGAAAGTGATCACTAGAGTATGAATCACAGAGGACATTCCAAGAAAAATGTACAGAGAGTGAGGCAGAACAAAAGGATAAGTCCAAGTGTGAAAAACTATGAGTACTATCTGAAATATATGTAGGTTTACCAGTATTGATTGTGACCATCCAGAAAGTCGGCTAAAAGGCCACCCCTTGCACACTCTGAGGTGGAACCCCATAGGGGATGGTGCGCATTAAAATTCCCCAAAAGTAGGACAGGGGGTGGTAGCTGAAAAAAGAGATTATCAAGATCAGCCGTTGTGATCCATCCAGACGGAGGCAAGTAAATGCTGCAGATGAAAAAACAAATGCTAGATAAGTGAACTGTAGCTGCAGCAACTTATAAAGGAGTCTGGAGCCTTAATGAAGTACTGTACACGTTATGTCTAATTAAAATTAAAATTCCGCCGTGAGCGGGAGTGCCATTTTCGGGAGAGAGGTCATACCGTACCGAAGAGTAACCGCGTAAAGTACAAGAACCTTGCGGGCGCAGTTTGGTCTCTTGGAGATACACAAGCGGAGAGTCAGTCGAGCATAAAAGTAACTCCAGGTCAGGTCTTCGACTGCGGAGTCGACGCACATTCAAAGGAAGGATAGCCATTGTTAAAATGAGATAAAATTAGTTAAAAAAGGTACCACCTTACTTTTTGGTCGGCCCAGGACGAATCAGCCGTCCTTTTTTCAAACGCGTGGGACTTGGTGATTTTTTGGGAGCAGGCACATCCTGCTCCATCACATCCTCAGAGGGAGGGCTCTCCCGCTGAGAGGATCCACCGATTCCAACACCTGGAATCGGTTGGATATAGATAAGGACGGTGACGGCGACCCCACAGCGGGTTTGCTCCCATCATGGGAGCGGGATCTCTGAGGAGGAGAAGGGCTGTTTTACTTCTCCACAAGAGTTGACGATTTCAAGAAGTCAGCTTTCCTGTAGTTAGTCCTGAACTTAATATCAGGGGCATTAAAAACTATCGGCTTCGGCTTCACGGTAGAGCGCTTTGGAGAATTGGGCGTAGTAGGGACCCGTGTGAAAACAAGGTCGCTAGTCTGCCTATTGCTATCGTACTTCTTGACTGCAAAAGAAGCTCCTGCGCTGTATGTACCGGTCTTAGGTAACACAGGTTGGCGAGATTGGTATCGCTTCCGGGGCTCAGTGAAGGAGAGCTTTTCCTTTACCCGCATCTCCTGTATACAGCGCTCCTCTTTAAAACGAGGACAGTCGCGGGGCGAGGCTGGATGATCACCGCGGCAGTTGACGCAGACGGGAGCGGATGTACATGCTCCTCCATGTGTTCCTTGACCGCAGGTGGCACAGATGGAAATGACACTCTTAAATGATATGCGAGTGTGTCCAAAAAGTTGACACTGGAAACATCGCAACGGGGTCGGAATATATGGGCGTACTTCAATCATCTCGTAGCCTGCTTTAATCTTCTGCGGCATTTTGACCCTGTTAAATGTGAAGTATAGAGTCCGGGTTGGCTGTAATTCCCCCTCTCTCCTTGCTTGCACACGATAAACAGAAGTGACCCCTTGGTCTTGCAGGCAGCTCTGGATTTCCGGGTCAGACATACCGTCTAGTACATTGGTGGTAACAACTCCTCGCGACTAATTCAATGTCTTATGTTGCTCAACACGGATAGGATGGCCGTGGAGTAGCGTCGCCAAGAGCAATGAGTTGCTTTGAGACAGCCCAAGTATCTCCAAAAGTGATCCGTTACGCAGACGGGTACAGGACTTCGCGGGTCCAGCTATGGCATCAATGCCCTTCTGAATTATAAATGGGTTTACCTTAGTAAACGACTGACCATTTTCGGTACGACTAATCACTAAGTATCGAGGGAAAGACTTCTCGCATACTTCCTTTACGTCAACTCTCTTACGTTTAAATGTATAGGATTGTTTTCGAGTACCATAGCGAATTAACCCTCCACCATTGCAACTGTCTCCGATGGCAGGCTGCTTCCTAGGCGCCACCCCGGCTCAGGTTACACCTTCCTGTGGGTTGACAAAGGGACCCAATCGCCTGCAGGAAGTTAAACAGCTCATGCAATGGCCCTTCCCCAGGCCTGGCTTTTAACAGGGGATGCGCTCCCGTCCTAAATGATAACCCAGTGCTGGGAGTTACGCCATTACCCAGTCACTTTTTACCGTGTCAAACACGGGGGCACCCATCAGACGAAGAACAAGGAAGTAGGATAAATAAAAATTAAATAAATGCGAAATTAAAAATGAGTCAAATGCGCTGAGCGTGGACCTGTGGGAGCAGCTCAGGAGCCTCGGAGTCGCTACGCCCCGTACCCAAAAATTGGGCCCCTGAGGGGGCATCTTGCTATGAAACCTGTTAATCATCCCTGAAAACAGATGTTGAAGTTCATTGGAATATTGTCTGCTGAATTATTAAAAGGTGGAGTTTCCAGGAGTTTATGACATAAATAAACTAATAATAATAGTATATACCTCAATAATACAACGTTTTGTACAAAAATTAAGTAAATGCAAGTCTATTGACAATATAACTAAAAAAATTACTTGATGCTGCATAAAGATATTAAAACATAATATAGATGTGTGTTTGGTATCTTTAGCATGATTGTGGATAATGAACTAATTTTAATCAATTGAACAATGTATATCATCTTTTTATTATGTCTAAATACCATTAACACTAATAATCATTGAAGTACTGAATAAAATAACTATAAAATGAGCATTACTCAGTGCAGGAATATTTGAACTGTGAATGAATGAACAGAATATCACCCAGCAATGCAATATGTTTCATTCATCCTGTTAAATCATAATGTACAATGGTATAGGACATGTCAATGGTTTGAAGGAAAGCCAAATTAAAAGAAGAAAAGAAAAATATGTACATCAGGAATGAATACATACAAACTTATCTATACAATGATGCAATAAGTCTATCAAAGTTTTCAGAAAATCTTTGAGTTAACATAACATTCAAAACCATACAAGGATAGTAATAAGATACTACGTTATCATTTTAAAAACATGTTCAAACACCCTAGATCAAATGATTTGTCAAAAGCTATGGACTAATTTCTACAATTTTGTAAATGTAGTTAACTGTTATAATTAAATAAATTTTATTTCATACAGTTTAAGTACTATCATTATTTAGGCTAGTTAACCCACAAATTAGCAAAGAAGAATATTTTAAAGAATACAAACAAATAGAAGAAACAGCAGTTAAAAATGGTTTTAAAAAAGAACTAGTACATAAAAATGTGTAGAAATTCAAGAGACAAAAACATATCAAAGAAACCACAACACTTTCGGCAACAAAAGATAAACTAATTTTTAAAAAATTCACATATCATCCATGGGCCAAAAAAAATTTCAGAATATTCTTAAAGATTTTAATATCAGATTGGCATCGATTAATAGATTTAAAGTTAAAAATTTACTGATAGATAATGCTAATGACAGTATTCCACAAGAAGAAAAATTAGGTATTTACAAAATAAACTGTGCAGAAAGTGAAAAAATCTACATTGGAAAAACAAAGACAAGCATAGACACACGGTTAAAGGAACATTTCAGGAACATGAAGTACAAGCAAATAGAGAAATCAGCAGTAGCATATCACTTTTGGACACAAAATCATGACATAACAAATAAAGCAAAATTATTAAAATCAGTACAAGGATCTATGGAATTAGCAACCTGGGAGAAAATGTACATCTACAAATACAAAGACAGCATAATGAACTTCGACATCGTTGGGGATGAAAACATAAGCTACAAGTTTATCACACTGCCACCAGAGCAGAATATACATTCCCAAAGCTCAACGAATGATCCGGCAGTTGAACTTTAGCCTGGCTGAAGATGGGAACTAAATGTTCTCGAAACCGGTTCCATACATTTATGAAAAGTAAGTGAAGCTTTAAGAGTGTGTAGTTCAACTGAATCATACAATGATATCAATTACTATCATTATTATTTCAAAACTCATTTAATGATTAGAAGCAGTGATTAAATAAATATGCCAGTATTGCCTGCCTTTTTAAACAAGGTTAACTTTCCATCTGCTTTCATTTCTGGTGGTAATTTTTTGTATAATTTGATGGACTTTTAACTTGACTTTCTATAATTTTATAGTTAACTGTTGTAATAAAATACATTTTATATCATACAGTATAAGTGCTATCATTATTATTTAAAAATTCATTAAATTATTAGTAGCAGTGACTAAATAAATATGTCGGTATTGCCTTTTTAAATAAGGTTAACTTTCCAATTGCATAAATTTGGAGTAGTAATTTGTTGTATAATTTGATGGATTTAAAAGTTGCACTATTTTGATATGTTCTGTGTTGGTTCTTATTATATAAATTCTTATTCTTTTCGCCTTGTGTTGTGCTGTTGAAATACTTCATTTGTTATTTATAATTCTTTTGCAACAAAAGGCTTGTTTATTATAAATATTGTTGCCACATAAATGTATATGAGATATAGTGTCGAGATTCTCAGTTTTGAGAAAATTGGTTTTCAGGATGACTTCTGATTTGTACCAGCTATTAAGATTATTTTTTTCTACATTACCAATAATTCCTGGATGGGGGAAATTTACCGCCTACCACGATACCATACTTTAGTAGGTGTAAACATAAGCAAAGTAAGCACTTCTAGGTGTATCAAGATTTATATTGTTTGCTAAGTTCCTGAACAGTTATACTAAGTTTTTTTATTAAATTTTCAGTTAGTCTATCCCATCTTAGATCATTTTCCATTATAATTCCAAGGAATTTAATTATTACTTGCAGTTTCAACGTAGTTATTATTAAAAATCATTTTAGGTTTTGGTGTTTCCCTGTTTTGCTTGAGTTGAAAATTCACTGCAATATCTTTTCTGTGTTAACTGTAGTTGACTATATGCAAACCAATCACTGTTTCTGATAAAGTTTTGTCTTCTGATAAGACAAATATATTGCAACAATCAAGTAGGTGTTAAAATAAAGCATTTTATTTTTGTAATTGCTTATTTCAAATATATACCTACATTTGGAGAAAGCTTAATGTCAAGATTGAACAGCTGTAATAGTAATATTCAGGTCATTATAAGAATGACCAATTTCTTGTGCTAAAATTTAACTTTATAATGTTTTGTTAGCTTAATGCATAAAGGAATGGTACTTAGTTTCATTGTTGTCACTTCTGGTTTCCACCTGTGTGAGGTGTTCAAATTGTTAAGAATGTTCAATTCTGCCTACATCAAATCTTCAACTAAGGCCTATGCAAATTACAAGATAGCTGTGGATAGTTTGTTCTTTACTACTGCATAGCTTAAAGGATTTAATATTTTTAATAAGGATGGGCAATAAATTTCATAAGAAGGTGGTGCTAATGCTCCAGTTTATGCTTTCATAGAAGAAAATATTAGCACCATGAACTGCTGCCATAAAGGAAGATCAAATAACATTAAGAAAATTTTGAAATGTTCTTCATTGTCTAGTGAGTAGACTTGATAATCTTGTGCTTCACTTACTGTTGAATTATGCAAAACTAGTTTCGCGGACTCTCTTGGGGCTACCATTTCTAGATTTAAAAATTATAGGAAATGGAGATTGTTTGAATTTAGGAATTTACAGAAAAGAAACGCACACAGAAAGGTACATAAAAAATGAGAATTATAACCCCATTCCACATAAATATGCAGTGTTTGACAGTTTGGCGCACAGGTTGATGAATATTCCACTCACAGAAGCAGTGTACAACATAGAATACCAACAGATAATAAAGACAGCTGTAATCAATGGTTTCAACAAAGACATTGTGATAAAAAGTATGAATAAATCTAAAAGACAAACAGGGATAAGGGAAGTTTCCACACTGAAAAACACAAAAGAAGAATCCAAAATCAAAAGTTTCACCTACCATCCAATTTATAACAACAAGTTCAAGAAAATTTGCAAAGAACATGGAATAATATTAGCCCCAAAGAACAGATATAGTATCAAGAATTTATTAGGTTGCCCAGTAAAAGACTCCATACCAGAACAGAAATCAAGAATTTATGAAATAAAATGTGCAGATTGTGAGCAGAGCTACATAGGCAAAACAAAGAGAAAATAGAAAATTTGGAGGAAAGAACACTTCAGGAATATTCAGTTTAATCAGGTGGATTAATCAGCAGTAGTAACTCACTTTTGAACCAGAAATCATGAAATAAAACTGGAAATCAAACTACTGAAACATCTTCACAACCCAATGGAGTTATCCACTTGGGAAAAAATTTTCATAATAAAAAAGAAAGAAAACCTAATGAACTTCGACTTTCCCCCTATGGATGAACTCAGCAAATTTATTCTTCAACCAACAGATGCCAGCACAAAAACAGCCGGTGTCCAGTCATTGTTTTGAATAATGCAGTTCAATGAGCAACTGAAGATGGGGAAGATTCTCCAGAAACGTGTCTTATTTTTATGTAAGTAAGTGGAGATTAGTGTAAAAAATGAAAACCTAAGTTTAGGAAATATTAAGGTTGGCCCTCATTCTTTCTGCATAGTCCAGATTAATCCATTCTGACTTTTTCATTTTCCCCAAATTGAATAAACCCCTTAATGTGAGGGATTTTCCATCATCAGAATTAGCTAGGAAGTTTGCAGAGGTATTTTAAAGGGTCTGTCAAATAATTGTTTCCAGTAAGTCCTTGAATACCTGCAGATATGCTAGGACAAATGCATTGCATCCAACAGGGACTACTTTGAATGCTCAACTTTTATATTTAGCCACAAAGGCATTTAAAGATCAAAATAATTTATTTGAACCGAATAAGTTTCACTACATTTTCAGAATTCAATTTAAAACTAATATTATAACTTACTATGTGTAACCATAATTAATATACAAGGAAATTTCCCCATACCAAGTTCTTTGGGCTAGAAATTGACAATGAGCTAACTTGGAAAACACATAGAGACCACAATTCCAAAGCTAAGGTGTATGTGTTTGCTTTGAGAAGCTTGGTTAATCTTGTAAACTAAAATACATTAAGCTTAATGTATAATGTGCATTTTCATTCTATTATGAGATATTCTGGGGTAATTCTGTTCTAATAGTAACAGCTTTCGTCCTGCAAAAAAAGCATAAGAATTATCTGCAGTGTTTGTATTCCAAAATCATGCAGACAATTATTTAAGAAGCTGAATATTCTAGTCTAAGTGGAGAACATATCTCTCATGATTTTTGTGACAAACAACTTAGATAGCTGTAAACTTAACTGATAAGTGCATAATATCACATATAAAAGCATATATATATATATATATATATATATATATATATATATATATATATATATAGATAGAATGACAATATTGGGTACTGATGGGAAAGATGCATTTGGTACCCTAAAGCATTAAATTGAAATGTTTCCATATAATGTGTAAATGTATAGATAAATAGAAAGGAAAAGAGAGCATGAGAAAATTTTGAGGGAGAAGTTTAAGGAACATTTTGTACTCTTAAAAAAAAAACTCTCTAATGTATAGGAAAATAGTGTATAAATAGAGACAGAAATAGATATGGTTGGGAAAAATGTAGAAAAGGGTATGAGAAAGAAATATTTTGTGATGTAAACCATTAAAGTAAAACATTTTGGCACTTATTGAAAAATACATATATAAAGTGTAGATATGAATTTGAAAGAGAGATAGAGAGAATAGCTATGGAAGGGAAGGATTCATTTTGTACTATAAGGCATTAAATGAATTTATATACATAATGTGTAATCATATACAGATTATGTACAAATGCTTGTTTGCCTTTTCCCTCAACCTTCTCTTCCTCCATACATATTCTTTAATATGTAAATTTGCAATATATGGCAAGTTTCTAATTTAATGCTTTAGAGAACAAAATGCTTCCCTTTTTCCTACGCTTCTCCCTGTCATTCTTTTTTGATATGGTTTAAAATGTGAATTTGTGATATACAGAAAGGCTTTAATTTAATGCTTTAGGATACAACATATTTTCACCTTTTTCCTCCATATTCTCTCTTTAGTTACAAATCTATAATTTTATGTAAATTACTCCTATATAGAAAAGGTTTTAAATTTAGTGCTTTAGTGTACTAAATGGTTCTTTCCCTAGTTTCTCGCTTTCTCTCATCTCTTTATACTGATATACTTTTTTGTATTAATGTTCAATATATAAGAAGCTTTTCATTTAATGCTTTACAGTACTAAATACTTCTTTCCTTGCATCTCCCACATTTTCTTTCTCTATATATTATCATATGCTTTCATGTGTAATTCTGGAAAATAAAATGTTTTAATTTAATGCTTTAGGGTATATAAAATTGGTTCATTACCTTTTACTCTAAAATTCTCCTTTCTCTATAAAGGAAATGCTTCTTTGTGTAAATTTGCGACACATGGAAAAGTTAAAAGTTATTGCAATAAAATACAAAAATGTCTTGTTCTTTTTCCTACAGCTTCTCCCTCTTTCTCCATTTTTTGATATATTTTGATGTATAAGTATGGAAAAATTTATTTATTTGGTGACAAAATACTTCTTACACTTCTCAACCCCTCGTTAATTTTTTATTTTCCTTCTCGTTCTCAATCTCTTTTAATTGTTATGGTTTTAAATGCAAATTTCCTATATATTGGGAAATTTTAATTTAATACAAGCTTTTTTTTCCCTTTTCATCCATGTTCTTTGTTTCCCTCTTTAATTATTGATGTAAGTTCATAAATTATATGTCCTAAAGCATTAAAGTACATTTTTGTATATATTATATATAACTTAAACAAAAAAAATATATGGTAGAAAAGTTGAAGGAAAAAGAGAAAGTAACAAACATTTTGCATCCTAAAGCATTATATTAAAAACCTGCCATATTTGAAAATTAACATATAAAAATATAAGTATAAATAAAGATTAAGAGAGAAGGTGAAGGGTAAGAAGGTTGGAAACATTTTGCATCTTAAAGAATTAAAAAAAATCTTTCCATAAATTGTACATATATATATGTAAGCCAATAAATAGAAACACAGAGGGTCTGGGAAATGGAAGATAGCTTTTTGTACATAAAGCAATAAAATACATTTAAATTTTTATATAAATTGTAAAAACTTTACAAAATTCATATGGAACTAAAACAGTGAAGCTCACACGAATTAAATATAGTTTTAAACGCTGCAAATTGACATTAAAGGAATATGTGTCAATAAACAGTACTAGAAAATATATATGTATAATTATAAAAAGGGAGAATGTTGTAAGAGTTAAGGAAAAAAGTGTTTTGTACCATAAAGTGTTTTTCATATATGGTACATTTCCATAAATAAGCACATGTACAAATGTAAATAGAGAAAAGAGAAGGGAACAAGTGACAAAAGAAAAATGAGCATTTAAAACATTTAAATACGTATTTTGAAAATTTATTCTTAAAAGTATATCAGTGTAAAGAGTGAGAGAGTGAAAGTAGGGAATGAAATGGAAAGAAGTTTTGTGTACCCTACAGCATTTAATTAGAGCCTTACAAAGTATTTTAAAGTTACATTTAAAACCGCATCATTAAAAAGAGATTGAGAGGGAGAAAGGAACTAAAATGTTTTCTTGACCTTGAGTTGCAATACCCAACACCTTACAAGTAACATATCTTCCTGGAAGCAGCTTTGTGCATGGGAAAGTAACAGCTAGCAGTTGCTAGCGCAAGTTCAAAGCATTAAGACATTCAGAAATGCGGGAATTTGAACAGAAAATGCAATATATAAACTCACTAATGAAATTTTAACTGCATTTAATGAAAGAGCACATGTAGCAGGAATATTTTATGACTTAGCTAAGGCTTTTGATTGTGTCAATTATGAAATTCTGATAGATAAATTAGCTTTATATGGAATAAAAATACCAATATTTAAAATGGTTTATATCCTACATTGACAAAAGGAAACAAAAAGTAGTGATAAATTGTCCTTTAAAAATAAAAACAATGCATCAGAGTGGGGAATGATTAACTATGGTGGGCCCTCTTCTTTTTCTGATATATATATATATATATAAAAATGATCTCTCCTTATCTATCAAGATGTAGGAAATACTGTTCTATTTGCAGATGATACAAGCATATTATTAATGGAATGAGCCCTAATGATTGTGCCATTAAATTAAAAGTGGTTCTGAGTTCATTGTGTGTATGATTCAAAGCAAACAAATTGTCTCTAAATCTAGATAAAACAAATGTTATGAAATTCATTACTTACAGATCTCCAGATCCACAATTACAGATAGGATATTAAAACAGTGTACTTTCACAAACCAAATATATTAAATTCCTTTGTTTAATAATTGATAACCATCTGAATTGGAAAGATCACATTGACCGTATTACACCTAAACTTAGCTGTGCATGCTATGCAATACATGGATTAGTATTATTAGAGTCAATTAAGACTTTAAAACTAGTTTATTATGCTTATTTCAACTCAATAATGAAGTACGGTCTAATATTTTGGGGAAATTCAGTTAAAAGTGAACAAGTCTTCCTGTTACAGAAAAAAGTCATACGAATAATTGCTGGTACGCATAGCAGACATTCATGCAGAAACCTCTTTAGGAAATTTGAAATTTTAACTCTTCCTTGTGAATATATTTTATCCCTCATGAACTTTTATATAAGAAATAAACAAAAATTTGTTCAAAATCAAAATATACATGACAAGAATACTAAATGTACATTGCCCAACTTCAGCACTTTCATGCCATCAAAAAGTTGTTTATTATGAATGCATTTTCATACACAATTCCCCTTTAGCCTAAAAGCCTTAATAAACAATGACAATCCCTTTAAATATGCTCTTAGAAAATACCTATGTAAAAAGGCCTATTATTCGGTAAAGGAATATATGAGTGACAATATTATACTGCACCTCATATCAATGTATATGTAAACATGCATATAATAAAATTTGTATCAATTAAGTGACTTGTCTGTTTTTGTTGTTTGATTGAGTTGTTATAGGTGTTCTTTTTTATTTTTATTGTAATTATTTATGTAGATGCAGACAAATTTTTGTAAATATAGATCGAAAGCTACTGTGGTAATTGTATATGACAAGTTCTATGTTTGTAGGTCTCTGTGGCTGCTCCACAAACTTGCTGAATGCTCCAGGAACTAACTAACTAACCTCTAGGTAAATAAGGAGACCCAGCAGTTTACTGTGGCTCTCGAAGACCTGAAAGCCTCAGTTTATCTTCTTTTCATGAGTACAAACCAAATAACACAACAGTTGGTAAAAAAGGAATTCTAATCAATGCATATGCCCAAACTTAAACCTAACCTTGAGTGAATCCTACATATTAAGAGACCCAGTGGTTTAGGTGGTTCTCTTAGACCTGAAGGCCTATGTTCATCTCCTTATCATAAGTACAAACTAAATAAACACAATAGTTGGCAACAACAGAATTCCTAATCAATTCAATAGGTCTAATCTATCAAAGAACCCAGAGGTTTATTACTTTTGTAATAATAACTCCACTTACTGCTTACATACACAGAAGGGACATTTTGATATGGGATGAATATACTGCAGTTTCAAAGAAAAGAAAACCGGAGCTGTATACAGCAGAGTCTCAACTTTGAAGCTTAATACAGATGTAGATGTTCTTGTTCTTTGGATCCCCTGGACAGGAGAGCTCAAGGATATTGAACAAATTATAAAGCATTCAACTTATCATTTATAATAAGAAGTATGGTATGCAACTTTATAGCCATTAACAATATAGATTAACCAACATATTAAACAACATAAAATTAGAGAAATAACAATTAACTCATTATTAAATATGCTACAAGAAAATTAGTACCCCCCTTCATCACTTGTGTCTTTATGTCACTCAATGTCTTTAACATTGGGTGTATTTCCTGAGAGACTAAAATATTCAATAGTGAAGCCTTTATTCAAAAATAGAAAAAAGATAAATGTCTCTAATTATAGAACTACAGCTATTTCATCTACATTTTCTAAGGTGTTCGAGAAAGTAATGTTCAGTAGGCTTTACTATTACCTTAAAAGTAGCACTGCCACGGGTGGCCGACGTCATTAAGGCATGGATTCATGAGCCGGAGGTCTGGGGTTCGAATCCTGCCAGGACCGTCCTCCCTGACTGAGGTTTTTTCCAGGTTTTCCTCAGTCTTCATAAATGGCAAATGCCTGGGAGGTACCCTAAACTTAGGCCTGGAACGATTCCTTCCTTAAAAAAAATCCTTTCCCAGCATATCATTCCATGTCATGTATCATCAGTGTCAATCGCCTGTGGTACTTCTGTTGCAAAAAACGGGCTTTAAACAGTGTTCATTCATTAAAAGTAAAAGTAGCAATATTCTAGTTAATTATCAGTTTGACTTTAGAAAAGGAATTTCAACAGAAAATGAAATCTATTAACTCACTAATTAAATTTTAACTGCAATATTTAAAATGGTTTATATCCTACCTTGACAAAATAAAACAGAAAGTAGTAATAAACTATTAATGGATATCATTGTATGATTAGTTGAACTACACACTCTTAAAGCTTCACTTACTTTTTATAAATGTATGGAACCGGTTTCGAGAACATTTTGTTCCCATCTTCAGCCATGCTAAGGTTCAACTGTCGGATCATTTGTTGAGCTGTGGGAATGTATATTCTGCTCTGGTGGCGGTGTGATAAACTTGTAGTTTATGTTTTCATCCCCATAAACTACAAGTTTATCACACCGCCACCAGAGCAGAATATACATTCCCACAGCTCAACAAATGATCCGACAGTTGAACCTTAGCATGGCTGAAGATGGGAACAAAATGTTCTCGAAACCGGTTCCATACATTTATAAAAAGTAAGTGAAGCTTTAAGAGTGTGTAGTTCAACTAATCATACAATGATATCCATTAATATGATTGACTTCACTGTGTTTAAGTTCCAATTTTACATTTAGTAATAAACTGTCCCTTTAAAAATAAAAACAATGCATCAGAGTGGGGAATGATTAACCATGGAGTGCCACACATATCTATTCTGGGCCCTCTTCTTTTTCTGATATATATAAATGATCTCTCCTTATCTATCCAAGGTGTAGGAAATGCTGTTCTATTTGCAGATGACACAAGCATATTGATAAATGGAAAGAGCCTTAATTATTGTGTCATTAAACTAAATCTGGTTCTAAGTTCTTTGTGTGTATGGTCCAAAGCAATCAAATTGTCTCTAAATCTAAATAAAACAAATATTATGCAAATCATCACTGACAGATCTCCAGATCCACAATTATGGATAGGATGTTATAACAGTGTACTTTCAAATATGTTAAATTCCTTGGTTTAATAATTGATAAACTTCTGAATTGGAAAGTGAACGTGTCTTACAGATAAAGTTATATGAATATTTACTGGTACACATAGCAGACATTCATGCATAAACCTCTTTATGAAATTTGAAATTTTAACTCTTCCTTAGGAGTATATATTATCCCTCACAAACTTTTACATAAGAAATAATCAAAAATTTTTTCAAATCAAAATATACATGACAAGTATACTAGACAAAAAATAAATCTACTGACACCAGCTTCAACACTTTCCTGCCATCAAATAGGCATTTATTGTGAATTGATTTTAGTACAAAATCCTCTTTCCTCTAGCCTAAAAGCCTTAATAAACAATGATAATTCCTTTAAATCTGCTCTTAGAAAACACATAAGTAAAAAGGCCTATTATTCTGTAAAGGAATATGTAATAAAATATATTACAAAAACACTGCAATGATTTTATATCAATGTATATGTAATCGTGTATACACTACAATTTGTGTGATTAAGTGACTTGTCTATTTTTATTGTTTGGTTGAAGTGTAGTTATTTATTGTATTTATTTACGTAGATGTACACAAATTTTTGGAAATGTAGATCGTGTGCTACTGTGGTAATTGTATATGACAAGTTCTATATTCATAGGTCTCTGTGACTGCTTTGTGAACTCACTGAATGCTCCAGGAACTGAACTAAACTACACCAAAATTAAAATCATTCCTATTATAGAAGACCTGAATAATTAAAAATTCCGTTAATTTTTCGATAGACATTTGCACTTCTGTAAAACACCCACCAACAGATTAATGCTAAATTGGTAAAATTATATAATAATTTCATTAACTATACTATACCAAAACTAAAATAATTGCCCATATTATAGAAGATGTGAGTATTTAAAAAGTTCTTTAATTTCTTTTTGAAAAGTTTGCTCTTCTGTGAATTACATTTATGTAACAGTTTCAGTGAAACTGGAAGACCATTATAAACTTGTCAATAGTAGCCTTTCTGGAAAAGTGATAATGAATTTATTGGTCTATTGAAGTCAACAGTATGTCTAGTGTTATGTATAATGCTTCACTCACTTGTCATAATGTATGGAACCAGTTTCAAAAACATTTGGTTCTCATCATCAGCCAGGCTAAAATCCAACTGTCAGATCATTTGTTGGGCTGTGGGAATTGTATTCTGCTCTGGTGGCAGTATGATAAACTTGTAGTTTATGTTTTCATTCCTGGCAGTGTCAAAGTTCATTAGACTGTCTTTGTATTTGTAGATGTAGATTTTCTCCCAGGTTGCTAGTTCCGTAGTACTGCTGGGAAGACGACCGGGGAATAGCCTGTGTAGCGACTTTGATTATGACCGATTCGAGGTGCTGAACCGTGGCGTCAATGGATGAAAACTCACACCCTGAAAAGAGGGCTGAAGAACGGAAGAGGTGCCAATGCGCTTTTATAATAAGCCATTTCGGCGCGCTTTGAGAATTTGCGTATGTAGATAGGAGACGTACTTGACACGGGAAATGATCACTGGAGTGCAAATCAGAGATGACGTTCCAAGTAATGGGTACAGCAAGCGAGGCGGAACAGAAAAATAAGTCTGAATGAGAAAAACTGTTAGAACTGTCTGAGAAAAATGTGGGTTGACCAGTTTTCAGCATAGTAAGATGGTGGCGATCCAGAATGTCTGCCAACATGCTCGGTGGTAGAACCCCATAGGGGATGTGTGCATTAAAATCTCCCAAAAGTAAGACAGGGTTTGGTAGCTGAGATAAAAGATCCTCGAGATCAGTCACAGCGACAGTAGCAGATGGAGGTAGGTAAATAATGCAAACTGTGAAATTAAGGCCAGAGAAGTAAACTGTAGCTGCTGCAGCCTGTATAGGAGTCTGAAGGCCTAGTGAAGAGCTGTATACGTAATCTCTAATGAGAATTAAAACGCCGCTATGCGCAGGAGTGCCGTCTTCGGGAAGGAGATCAACTCTCACCGAAGAGTAACCGCGGAGAGTGAAAGAATCATGTGGTCGAAGTTTAGTCTCTTGGAGACACACAAGCGGAAGGTCAGTCGAGCGTAAAGTAACTGCAGCTCAAGTCTTCGACTGCGAACTCCACGCACCTTCCATGAAAGGATAGTAATTGTTAAAATGAGAGAAAATAAATAAAATACCACCTTAATTTTAGTCGGTCCAGGACAAATCAACTGTCCTTTCTTTAATCGCGTAGGACTGGGTGGTTTGTTTGGAGCAGGCACATCCAGCTCCATGATTTCCTCAGAGGAAGGGCTCTCCCGCTGAGAGGCATCCACCGACTCCAACACCTGGAATCGGTTGGATGTGGAAATAGGCGGAGACGGCAACCGCCTAGTGGGTTTGCTCCCATCATGGGAGCGGGACCTCCGAGGAGGAGGAGGAGGAGGAGGAGGAGGGCTCTTTCGCTTATCCACAGGAGTGGGCGTCTTAATAAAATCAGTGCTAGTATAAGCGGTATTGAATTTAATTTCCGGGACATTAAACACAATCGGCTTAGGCTTCACGGTTGTTCGGTTCGGAGAACTTGGCACATTAGGAACCCGTGTAATTACCAGGTCACAGGTCTGCGTACTACAGTCGCGCTTCTTGGCCGCTGAAGAAGCTACTGCGCTGTATGTACCGGTCTTAGATACTGTGGGCTGACGAGATTGAAATCGCTTCCGGGCTTCCACAAAGGTGAGTTGTTCCTTAACTCGAATTTCCGGGATACAGCGTTCTTTGCGATAACGAGGACAGTCACGGGATGAGGCTGCATGATCCCCTCGACAATTCACGCAGACTGGAGCGGATGAACATGCTCCTTCATGTCTTTCCAGACCGCAGGTTCCACAGATGGAAGTGGCGCTCTTACGCGATATGCGTGTATGACCAAACGCTGGCATTGATAATATTGCAATACGGGCGCACTTCGATCACCTCGCAGCCCGCTTTAATCCTCTGCGGTAGGTCTACCTTGATAAACGCGAGGAAAAGAGTACGGGTATGATGTACTTCTCCGTCTTTCCTCGCCTGCACTCGATACACGGAAGTGACCCCTTGGTCTTCCAAACAACTTTGGATTTCCGGGTCGGACATACCGTCAAGAATATTAGTTGTAATAACTCCTCGCGACGAATTTAGCGATTTATGTTGCTCGACACGGATCGGATATCCGTGAAGAACCGCCGCCTTGAGCAATGAGTTACTCTGTGGCATTCCAACTGTCTCCACTAAAAGAGATCCATTGCGAAGTCGTGTACACGGGTCCAGCTATAGTGTCTATGCCCTTCTGAATTATAAATGGTTTTACTCTAGTAAAGGACTGACCGTCTTCTGTATGACCAATGACTAAGTAACGTGGAAAAGGCTTCTCGGTTACTTGTTTTACGTCCACTCTCTTACGTTTCATGTGGGTAAAATTAATTTCATTAACCATAGCGATTTAATCCTCCACCATTGCAACTGTCTCCGATGACAGGCTGCTTCCTGGGCGCTACCCCGGCTTAGGTTACTGGCTCTGACCTGAACAAAGTAACCTCAGGGTCACAACTTCCTTTGTGTTGACAAAGGGACCCAATCGTCTGCAGGAAGTGAACAGCTCATGTAATGGCCCTTCCCCGGGCCTGCCCTTTACCAGGGGATACGCCCCTGTCCTACATGAGAACCCAGAAAGTAAAACGCATAAAAATTAAAATGGAGGTAAAAATTAAAAGGAATCAAACACCTATGCGTGGACCTGCGGGAGCAGCTCGGGTGCCTCGGCGTCGTTACGCCCCGTACCCAAAAATTGGGCCCCTGAGGCTAACAGGCCACTGTTTGTGAACATTTCTACTTTGTTAGTGTTAGTAATATATATATATACATTAGCAGTTGGCTTGTCATGAAGTAAGATAATCTATATAAACCAAAAAACATATGTGTCTGTTATACAGAAGAGAGAGCCTTTACACAAAATGGAGCTTTCTTTCCAGTCAAATGGAGAAAAAAGGCAATGCAGCTCAAGTATAAAAACCAGTGGGGCCCTCAGTTGAACGTTTTTTCAGCTATTTATAAAGTTCAGAGAATTTAAATTTCTAGTAAAATTTAGATATATCTATTTAAAAATTAGAAATCAACTACATATGACAAATAAAATAAATTTAGATTCTTTCACAGTATGTGAAAACAGCAAATAAACTTGACTAGAACAAAAATCAGAAAAGTTTATTTATATTTAATTAGAAATGTAACGGGCACCAGTAAGCCGGTTGTTGAAACAAAACGTAGGCAGGCCGAGTTAAAATAACAGAAATCGTCATATATGTTGCAATGAATAATTTAAGCTTTTGAAAAATAAAATGTTTATTCAAATTTAAAATTTAATTGCATTTATATATTGTTAAGACGATAATGTATAAAATAAATTAATAGTAACTACTTTAACATACCACACCTTAGATGACAGCCTTGTAACTACCGGCCATACTGACAGTACAGAGCACACACGTAGAGATCGCGCGACGCGAATAACTGAATGACAGCCTTCACGAAAGGAGTAGAGCCATCCAAAATGAAACATCAGCAAATTGATTAGCTTACGATTGCTTGATCCAAATAAACAACTCAGCTCTCCTTGGTCTGTCTGTTTCCCAAGTACAGCATAGTGTACTTGGTATATGGTACGTATTTATGCAGTTTATTTTAACAAGTACTGACTGCTGCTTGTAACATCAAAACTAAAAGATAAAAATCTGCGTAGTCAACATCGTAAGATTGTATATGAAATAAGGACCGATTTTCTCCCGAGTATAACTTTTTATACATAGTGTGTACTTGGCACTCCGGGAAAGAAACAATTTGTCACAAAAAAAAAAAAAAAAACCGGAATCGATGATATCGATAAGTGTGTAATTAGACACTACACACGAGTCCTATGCCGAAGAAAGGACTGTGCCTGCAATAAAAGGATGCTATTTAAGCTGCGATAAAGTATTAATTTTCATCTAAACTATAAGTCACTAAACTGTAATTAAAAAAGTGGTTTTTAACTGGAAAATACCATCAAAAGTCCGTCATGCAGGAGCTGCGTAAACTAAGCGAATTCCTCAGCAAGTTGAATTTGTGAACGTTATTGCTATTTTTGGAACCTAGAAGGTATAATCGGTGGATATTGGAAGATTTTTTTTTAAAAAAACCTCTTAAAATTGCTGCCGCTTCAGCGTTAACAGTTACACACAAACTCACACACGCAGCACGGACACGCGCACACAACTTTCGGTTTTGCTGGATTTTGAACTCGATGAATCATTTGTTAATTGATTGTTATATGCCAAGTTTCGTTGAGAACCATTTCCCTAACATAAGCTTTAAAAATAAATGACAAATCCAAATTATGGCCTTATTAATTAATGAAACAAGTTGTGGAATTATTGCACGTTATAACAAAATGTAAGCTAACTAATAAAAGAAAAACTGAACTATAATACTTTACTTAATTAGGGTTGCCTATTTTTTCCCTTCAAAATCACTTGAAAATAAATATGGTGATATTCTTCTAATTTTGAAAAGAAATGGGAACAAAATTAGAATGCTTGCGATCTATAAATATTAGAAAAGAAAAAAAAAATAATTTTAGAATTATTATAGAGATTAATTGACAAAAATTAATTGCGTACTATCAATAAAATGAGATACATGACCACTGACAGACAAAGCTATCTACACTGTATGGGTATTTTTAAACATTTTTAAATGTAACCATGTTTATGAACTGAGCCCTTGGTATTCTTACATTCACTAAAATAGAAAAAATAAATAAATAAAGCCTCGAACTACATTAAGTATTTAAGATGTTCATATGTTTCAACAAAACAAAACATGTTAATATTTAAAAACAATTTCGATGTACTAAGCAAATATACAGAATCAACAATAAACAATAGAAAGTTTCGTCGATTTTCGTTGGTTTTGAAATTTAACGTACGACGGTAGACCTATAAGTTTCCAGCCTAACTATTTTCTAGTTATGATAAAGACAAAAACTATATTTCTCTTTTCAATATGGTTACCCTTTATTGCAATACATTTCTCACATCTTTGAATTAACATTTCAACCCCCCCCCCAAATAGTCAGAAGTTTTATCTGCAAAAATGGGCATAAACAGCATCTATCATTTCTTCGTCACACTTAAATTTCCTTCCTCAAAGTTGCTTCTTGAATTTTGAGAAGAGGAAATAGTCACTGGGAGCTAGATATGGGCTGTATTCAGAAGCTTGTTTCGTTTCATTCCTCGATTTAAAGTTGAGTCACATAAGTGAAATAGTCCTTATTATTATTCTTATCGAGATTAAATCACTAAAATTAATGGTACATCATTAATTATATGGAATGTATGACTATTAATAGACAAAGCTATACTGCGTAGTATTTTTGAATGTAAACATTTTATGAATTGCCCTTGGTATCAGGTTTACATCCACTAAAATGGAGAGAAATATCAGAAAGTTAAGAGTTACATCATGTGTTTAAGATGTTAACATGTGTAAAATAATCTAAATATTTTACTATTCAGAAAAAAATATAATGTACAAAGAAAATAAAAACAATCGAAAGTTACTTTGATTTCCATTGACTATGGAATTTAATTTAAATATTACTGTAGTAAAAATATGCAACAAAAATGTTTTCTGAAGGTTATTACAGAGGGCTTTTACAAATAATTCTCACTCGCATATTACGCGAATATTTCAATTGACTATTTTCACGATGATGTTTTTGTTAAATATAAAACATATGCATTATTATAAATACAGTTTATATGCTGAATTAATATATCCTTTTATTTCAAAGCATTGGAGAGAAAATTAAACTCAAGAGCGCTTTTTAAACTTCAGTTTTCAAGTATACATTTCGTGGTAATGGTAAAATGTTCGGAAACTATTTTTCATATTTTATTTAAAGGATATAAACCAAAATTTTCTGGGAAGAAATAAATATTGGTGTCTCTAGCGTATTTTTTCAATTTGTGGTTTTAGGTAAAACCCCACTTCTAATGTCCCGAATACCCCCATTTTCAAGAAATATTTTTCTTATTTTATTAAAATTTTGTATACGAAGTTTTGTTGGAATAAAACGCACATTAATGCCCTGAGCTATTTTGGAAGTTTGAGTAAATCCCCCCACCCTGCTAACAGTTCGCATGCAATGATTTTCAGAAACTACTTTTCATTTTTTTATTTCAACGCTATATACGGAGATTCGTTGTGAAAAAATAAATATTAGTGCCAATAGAAAAATAAACATTAGTGTCAATAGAAAAAATAAATATTAGTGCCAATTGAAAAAATAAATATTAGTGCCAATAGAAAAAATAAATATTAGTGCCAATAGAACGGTTTTTAAATTTTTGATTTCAGGTAGCCCCCTATTAATAGTCCGATTTCACGGATTTTCAAAAACCATATATTCCCCATTTATTTCAATGGCATGCATCACGTTCCCTTTTAATACAAAATTTAAAATGAAGTGGCTCGATATTTTGCTTTAATCCCCACTCGTTTTACGTGTAAACCCCCAAATTGAATAATCTGATTTCACTGAAATTTCATAACTATTTTTCTTATTTGATTTAAATTATATGTGCTGAACTTTGTTATTATAAAAAAAGTATTGGTGCTGCTAGAATGATTTTTATATTTTGGGTTTCAGGTAACCCCCCTCCTAATAGTCCGATTTCCCCTGTTTTCAAAAACTATTTTTTTATTTAAATGCTATATATTATACAGAATTTCGTTTCGAAAAAAACAAATATTAACGCCACTAGAACGATTTTTAAATTTCGCTTTAACCTCTGCTCGTTTTCTCAGGTGGAATTTCCACTCCTAATAGTCTGCTTTTACTGATTTTTGGAAATTATTTTTCCGAGTTAACTTGTGGGGAAAAAAATTGTGCTATTAACAGTAAATTTTGGGCTTCAGGTTAATCCAACTCCTAATTGCCCCATTTCCCCTATTTTCAGAAACCGCGTTATATATTTTATCTAAATGATATACGGAGGTTCGTTGCGAAAAAATAAATATAAATGCTGCTAGAGCGCTTTTTAAATTTTGGGTTTCAGGTAAACTCCCCTAATATTTGGATTTCGCCGATTTTGGAAATATTTTTATTCTTTTATTTCAATGGCACATACCGAATTTGCTTCAAAAACATTAAAAATGCAGCCAGGAGAATAAGTTTTAATTTTCGCTTCAACTCTCATTCGTTTTTCAGGTATATATACCCAGTCTTAATGAATCGATTGCCCTAATTTTCGGAAACTAGTTTTACAATTTATTTTAAAGAAATCTTTACCCCCACTGGTTCAATTTTACTGGTTAACTATCTCGACGAATCGTTTGTTAATTGATGTTTATAAGCCAAGTTTCATTGAAAAAATAAATTGGACTGCCAAAGCTTTAACGGACGCACATGTGTGTGTGTGTGTGTGTGTGTGAAAAATAAAATTATTCTTATCAAGGTAACTAACATAGCAATAATTAGAGAAGTATAAAGGGAATGAAACACTGGTATTCACAAATAATTTTTTTTTATTTCGAACTTCTCGGGTTCTTTTACGGCAAGAAGACAAGTGAAGTTGGTAAAAATAAATATAATATATCAAATGCAAAGTTATATATGGAAATATAAAAAACAACCAACATGAGTGAGGGACTGACGGAGAGAGAGAATAAAAAGATATTAATACGCAAGATATAAACCCGTTGGAATATGCGCTTAAAGCAAAAAGAGCTTCCATCTCTGTATAAACTTTGATAACTGTGAGTCGGTAATGCATCAATAAGTGTTAAGTGAATCATTGAAATCCTTACAGTGAGACGGGACATGTTGGGCAACTGACAAGGTAGAGTTGGTTTCAACAGAAGTATATGATTCGTTCATACAGAACGAAACAACAGTAGAAGTTAAACGAATATAAAATGTTTTGCAAGGCTTACAGATATAGCCCCCATGTATCTCACCGCCACGGGTGGCCGAGGAAGTTAAGGGGCGGAATTGTGAGCGGGAGGTCTGGGGTTCGATTCCCACCAGTACCTCCTTGACAGAGGTTTTTCTCCAGATTTTCCTCAGTCATAAATGGTAACTGCCGGGGAGGTACTTGAAACTTAGGCGTGGAAGGCTTCCTTTCTTTAAATAATAATATTATATAAACAAAAAACCCTTTCCCAATTGATCATCCTATGTATCATCAGTGTCCGCCTGTGGTATTTTTTTTTATGGTGTTTAACGCCCGTTTTAACTACTGAGGCACCACAGGCGGTGAAATGAAATGATATATTGGGAAAGATTTTTTTCCCCTAAAGGAAGGAAAAGTTCCAGGCCCCGGCCCCGGCATTTGCCAGTTATGAAGACCGAGGAAAACCTGGAAAAAACCTCATTCGGAGGACGGTCCTGGCGGGATTCGAACCCCAGACCTCGCGCTCACGAATCCGCGCCTTAACGACCTCGGCCACCCGTGGCGGTTTCCGCCTGTGGTGCCTCAGTAGTAAAAACGAGCGTTAAACTATATATATATATATATATATATATATATATATATATATATATATATCTGCGTAAATTTTCAGAGATATTTGTCGCATTAATAAGCGTTAAATTAAATTACCAGTAGTTTGAAGTAAGTAACGGTGTAAAATTTCAATGGACGAGGTAATTTGAGAATAGAAGCCAAGTCAGCAGCTGACGCTAACTAAGATCGCGAGGTAAAGTTCAAATAGAAAGACGCGGAAAACTGAATAGGAATACCCGTTCTTATTTATTGTACATAGAACCGTGAGAATTTATGAAGATGATTCTGATTGAGAGAATGTAACAAATTATTCGCACTCATCAAGATATTATTAACAGTGGTAAAATAATTAGGAGAACAGCCCAAAAATCTTTTAATAAAACTAAGTGAATTAGACAAATAAAATTACTGCAAATACTGACAATAATGAGGATAGTAGCCAGTTCGAATTCCCCATCGGAAGCATTTCTGCCCTAATAGATTTTTGGTAACAGCCATTTGTAACGTCTAGCTCATAATATGCTGATAGGTTTCCGGCCTCCCCGATAAAGATTATCGCATTCACAAAATCCTTTTCTGTTAAGTAAATAATTGCAGCTGTAACTTTCGCTCCGCGGTGTTCATATAGTTGCATAAAGAAAGGTATGTGTAGAAGTTTGTGATATGTTCAAAATGGAGCATTGAGCGGTTATTTAGTTCATCACGAAAGAACGACTCACTACAAATGAAATTAAACAGCGATTGGACGCTATATATGGGAAAGCATCCCCCTCATACTTCACCGTAAAAGAATGAGCGAGACTTTTTCGAAAGGGTTGAGAAAGCATTGAAGATGAAGAGCGTACAGATCGACCCTTTGATGTGCTCACTCCTGAAAACGTGACTCTTGTGAAAGCAGAAATTATGGAACACCGGCGGCTCAAAGTTACACAAATTGCAGCAAGGTTGGGCTTTTTTAAAACAACAGTCCTTTTAATTATTCATGAACATTTCAACATGAATGCGGTTAGTGCAAGATGAGTGCCTTGACTTCTTTCCTCAGTCCAAAAGCAACGAGTCATCTGTTGTCAGACATTTTTTGGGGTTCTGCCGGCAACGAGAGAGAAGTTCTGTAAACCATTGTTACAGGAGATGATGAAACTATGGTCCTCTACTATGATTCCTGTCCAAAGGAGAATCAATGGAGTGGCAGGCTCAACCTGGCGAAGCACGGCCTCTAATGGCCAAGGTCACTCAGTCAACCAAGATCATGGCCATAATCTTTTGGCACTGTGAAGGAATACTTTTCATTTATTTCAAGCAGAGGAACACCACAGTAAATGGGGAATACTATGCTGGCCTATTGCACTGACTACGTGCCTCCATCAAAGAAAAAAGGAGAGGAAAGCTGAGTGGTGTTGTGCGCCTTCTTCACGACAAAGCGCCTGTGCACACAGCTCTTGAAAAAAAAAAATCTGAAGAAATGTGGATTCAAGGAGATCGACCATCCACCCTACAGCCCAGATCTAGCTCTCAGTGACTATTTCCTCAACTCAAAACTCAAGAAGAACGTTCGAGGAAGGAAATTTAAATTTAATGATGAAGTAATGGATGCTATTTATGCACATTTTGCAGACAGGACTTCGGTGGGGAGCGGGGATTGAAATGTTAATTCAAAGATGTGAGAAGTGTATTGCAATAAAGGGCAACTACATTGAAAAGTGTTCATTTTTGTCTTTACCATACCTAGAAAATAATTAGGCCGGAAACTTAAGACTAACCCTCGCGCGCGCGTGTATTCTTACCCAATTTATCATTTCAACTCGACAGTGTCCACCGCCTGTAATGCCTCAGTAATAAAAACGGGCGTTAAAACAGCAAAATCTTATTAGTGTAAACTACTGCCACTATAATTGCCACTTGTGCAGAGAAACTAAATCATGAACGCCTATTTCAATACAAAACAGGGTAATCCATTTATATTTTGATGCCAAAATGCCTACGTTATTCATAAAAATACGACAAAAAATTATTGATTGAAAACATTCACAAAATCTGGTATTATCTAACTTTGCAGAAAAACTCCATCGCAGATGCATATTTCACAAAACTTGGATGATCAACTTTTATATGCACCGAAAAAACCGAAACGTATGGCCAATTTCAGGTTGTTAGTTGCCAACATATATAAAATGTCCCATTATCGGTAAGATAATCAACAACAAAGCACTACTATGGTCACCTGTGCACAGAAACTGGCCAGTTAGGCATTTTTTTTAGGCAAATGTTAGACATAAATTTATATTTCCACCTCAATGAGACTAGATTTAATACGACCAATGGACTAGTAAAATATATCATTATTGGTAAAATTATGAAAAAAAAAATTATCCTGTAAAATATTGACAAATAACTAGAAATAACATCTGTGCAGAGAAACTGAATGAGTAATGCCAATTTCAGTTAAACTTGGATCATCAATTTATAATTCCATTGCAAAAAGCTAAATTTTTGACCGGTTGTCGTATTTTCACATGCCGGCAAGTAAATTCGTGCATTATCGGTAAAATCAAAAACAAAATCATGTGTGTAAAATATTGCTAAAGTAACAGTACACCAAATGAGCAGAGTAACAAAATCAACACGCCTATTATCAGTACAAAATCGGGTAATCGCATATTTCCCCTGCCAAAAAGCTAAATATATTATTAACACTCGATCTGTTATTTTCCGGCGACAGAATTGATACGTTATTGATAAAAAGACAAAACAATTTAATGATGTAAAATGTTCACAAAATATTGCTATCATCATGTGTGCAGAGAAACTGAAAATCACATGTGCTTATTTTATCAAAACGGTGTTGATATTTCAATCGCAAAAAACAAAAAGTATGGCCGGTTTCAGGTTGTTACCTGTCGGCATGTCAAGCGGTGCATTATTCATTGATAAAATATTTTTTATTACTGTAAAATATTCCCAAGAAATAGTATGTCACCTGTGAATAGAAACTAGTCAGTAATGCTACTTTAAAGCAAAAATTTCAGATATATATTCACAGGAAAGCTCCTAAATTAATGCCGGGTCGTCGGATCTTACTTGAAGGCTAGTATTGTGGTATAATTACGCACATATTATTCTTGTTAAAATTGCCAATTTCCTAGTAATCAAATCTGCTTAGAGACACATTTATAAGGGACTATTCCAGTTAAAATTTCATGGTTAATTACTAATTCCACCGCAAAAAGGGCAAATTTATGACATTTATATATTCAGTAATAAGAGTGAACCACATATTTTTTACAGTATACTAATTTTTTCATATGTGCAAAAAATTGACAGTGATGTTTCTTTTAGTTAAAATTAGATGATCAATTCATTTTTGCTTTCAAATATATATATATATATATATATATATATATATATATATACCGAGGATGCAAAAAATGTATACACACTTACACAGTAGATATATATTTAATATATTTCAAATTTACACCGAAAAATAACAGAAATGTGTAGTATGATGTTCTGTAAACAGATGTATTTCTCATACATTATGATAGCGTTGCTGAGTGACAGGTAAATCAACAATGAACAAATGTAGTCAATATTATCGTAAATCAACGGTGAACAAACGAAGTCAAGATAGTCGTATGATGTTCTGTAAACAGATGTGACTTGCATTATGTTATGCTAGTGTTACTACGACCAAATGGAGCCAAGGTTATCGTACAGCAGCGGAAAATTTTTTGAAGTGGAACTGGAAAACCGAAATGTTGTTGCAATTGGAAGGCAATGAAGACATGTGTACAGAACAGATCCGCCAAAGTGTGTAACCATTGCACGCATTCGAGACAAATTTGAGACTCACGGTACCGTATACCGTAGAAAACCAGCTACATTGGCAACACTTAGGAAGCAATTAAAACGGCATATGCTGTAATCGCTGAGGATCCTTTCCCAAGCGTTGCTCAATCAGTAGTTCAACGTACTCGAAAGTTTATGACGCCGATGGCGGGCATTTTGAGCAACTGATGTAACTGTAAAAGTCTAAGATGATTAGTGCTCATCATTTTCTGTATGTGTGAATTCAGTTTTGTTATGTTAACACCGTTTTTTCTTTGATTGAAGTGTGTATGCATTTTTGGCACCCTCTGTATATGTAGATATATCAATTTACATTTCCAACCCCAGTATGCTAATTATGTTATCGTAGATCGTGCTGTTAATTGCCGGCGACAGAATTGCTCCGCTACTAATAAAAATATGTATAACAATTTAGTAATGCAAAATGTTCACAAAGTAGGTTGTATTGCCACAGAAACTGAGTCGTTTATACTTATTTCAACAAAAATGTGTTATCGGTTTAATTTCCAACGTAAAAGACGAAACCTTTGACTATTTCGGGTTTTTAATGACGGCATGTCAAACAGTGCATTATCTATTCGATGCAGAACAACATTTTACTATTATAAAACATTTCTAAAGTACCAGTGTTTTTAATTGTGCGGTGATCAGATATTCCGCCAAAGTTGACTATTACATTCAAATTTCCATCTGAAAGAGGCCAAATGACGAACTACTGGCCTGTTACTTGCCGGTTCATAAAACTGTTTATTATCTCTAATTTTCTAAAAAATATTTTTCTTGTAAATTCTTCCCAAAACTGTAATATCATCTAAAAAGAAAAGCTGGATGCTTATTTAATTTAAAATTGGTTTATCAAATTATAATTTCTTCGGAAAAAATCTCAATTTGCGACTGTGGTTCGGAATCTTACTTGCCGGTAACATAATCCCTCAATTATCCGTAAAAAGCAACCACAATTTTTATGTATAATATTAACAAAGTACTCATATTTTTTTCAATGTGTAAAGAAACTGACACAGTGCCGCCCTATTTCAGTTAAAATTGGACGATTAATTTATAAATCCACGAAAACGGCTAATTTTATGATAGACCATCGGGATGTCATCTATTAGACCAGTGAAATGCTGCATTGTCGGTAAAATCCAGAACAAAACCTTATTAGTATAAATATTGCTAAACAGATGGTATTGCCACCCGTACAGAAGAATAAGACGCCTATTTTACTATAAAACCGCAAAATAATCTATTTCCACCCCCAAGATGCTAAATATATTACCGGCGATCGTGCGGGTAATTACTGGCAAAAGAATTTCTCAGTTATCGATGAAAATACGAAACATATTTTACGGATGAAAAATGTTTCCAAATGCAGAGAAACTGAACTGTAAATATTTATTTCACCAAAATTTGGCGATTAAATTATATTTCCATCGGGAAAATATAAATCAAATGTATGACCGGTTTTTTAGTTGCTACCTATCGACATGTTTAACGGTGCATTATGGAAAAAATGGAAAACTTTTACTTATATTAAAAACTTATTGCCAAGGTATTGGTATTTTAACTTGCGGAAGGAAACTGACCTGTGATACTATTTTCAGTCGATGTTAAATTCAAGAAGTACAGTCCGGGCTTTTATCTGCCCGCTAGTAAAGCGGTTCAATATCGGTAAAATTACGAACGTGATATCATTCTATTAATATTGCTACATTCCTAGTAATGCCGTTTTTTTGCTGTAAAACTGAATCAGTAATGCTGGTTTCGGTTAAAATTGATTAAATTTTAGCCTATTTCACCACAAAAAGGCTAAATTTATGACCGGCAGTCAGGCTGTCACTTGCTGGAAGTAAAATGGCGCATTATTAGCAAAATAATGTTTTTGATGTAAAATATTAGTAACTACTATTGTTGCCACCTGTAAAATGCTCACAAAATAGATTATATTACCACAGAAACTGAAGAGTACATACTTATTTCTCCAAAAAGTGTGTGATCCGTTTATATTCCACCGTAAAAATCGAAACGTATAACTGGTTCCGGGTTGAAACCTAACAGCATGCAAAACGGTGCATTATCGGTAAAATGAAGAGCCTCATGTAAAATATTAGGAAAGTACTAGTATTACAACTTGTACAGAGAAACTGCCCAATAATGGAGGTTTGTGATAAAAAACATTACTTGCATTTTTCCATCGCAAAAAGGCTAAATTTATAAAGGGCAATGGGGCTCTTACTTGCCATCTAGTAAAATGGTACGTTATAGGTAAAATTATGATCTCATTATTGTTGTAAAATATTGTCAAAATCCTTATAATGCTATCTTTGCAGAGTAACTGAACCAATCTCTTAAAATTGTATGATGTATTTATAATTCCACCACAAAAAGGCCAATTTCATAACCGGAAACTGGGCGGTCAGCTGCTGGCTAGTAATGCGCTGCATCACCGGTAAAAGCAAGATCATGTAACTATTGCTAAACTGCCAGCATTGCCATCTGTGCACAGAAACTAAACCAGGGATGACTATTTCAATAGCTCTTAAGATTTTCAACACCAAAATGCTAAATACCTCACCGGGGTTCGGGCTGGTAACTGTTGGTGACAGAATTTCTCCCTTATAGATAAAAAGAGGAAAAATATTTTATTGGTTTAAAGTGTTCACAAAGTAGTGGTATTTCCATCCCTACAGGGAAACTGAAACTTATATGATTACTTCACCAGATGTTGGGTGATTAATTAATATTTCTACCTCAAAAAACAACACGGTTTCAGATTGTTACCTGACGTCATGTAATATGGAGCATAATCGGCAAAATGAGGAATAACATATAAAATATTGCCGAGTACCTGGGTACAGAATTCGCCTATGATGCTACTTTTATATAAAAATTAGGCATTACACTTATATTTCCAACTTAAAGAAGCTAACTATATTTATGACAGTGCATTGCGCTTTTACCTACGGGCAAATAAAAGGATTTATTATCGTTGAAACCACAAATATTATATTATTCTTATAAAATATTACCAAATTTCAAGTAATGACATTTGCTGAAAGAATCTGAATCAGTGAAGCCTATTTGAGTAAAAATTGATGATTAGTTCATAAATACACCATAAAAACGTAAATTTATTACCGACATTCAAGATCTTAGCTGCCAGCACTAATCCCCTAATTATCTGTAAAACTTGAAATAAAGTCCAATAAAATGAGATTTCCGAGCTTACTGGCCGTAGTCGAAAGGATGTAAAAACACCTAACGTTTCGCCCGTCACTCCGTCGGACATCTTCAGAGGATAACTAATTACCAATAAGCCCGGAAATTTCATTTTATTGGATTAACGCCAGCCGTGAAAGCTTAAATAGTTACATTGAAATACAGTGTTTTATGCAAAATAATCAAAAAATTCTTATTAGTTCCATTAACAATTTATAGTTCCATTGTAAAAGGGACAAAATTAGCATTAGGCAATCGAGCTAACAGCGGCAGCAAGTGAAACTGTGCATTATGGTAAAATAACAAACAAAATGTAATTAGTGTAAAATATTGCTTAACTAGCAGTACTGGCACTTGTATTAAAAAGCTAAATCACAGAAGCCTATTTCAGTAAAAACCGGTTAATGAAATAATATTTCCATCTGCCAAAAGCTAAATAAAATACCGGCAACAGAATTTCCCGGTTATCCATAAAAACACAAAATATTTTATTCATGAAAAATGTTCACAAAGTAGTGCTATTATACAACCGGTGCAGAGAACTGGGCTCTACATGGTTATTCCAAACAAAAAGTGGGTGAATAATTTCCATTTTCACGCTAAAAAAATAAAAAAGGAAGGAAAAAAAAACCAGCATGCCATATAGAGCATAATCGGTACAATTACGAATAACATTTTATTATTAAACTTTGCAAAGTTCTAGTATTGTCACTTGTGCAGACAAATCGACCTGTGGTGGGATTTTCAATAAAAATTATGTAATAAATTTACATTTGGACCACAAAGAGGCTAAATATGTGAAGGTTATAGATTTCTACTTGCCGGCTAGTAAAACGGTTTGGTATAATTCAAAACATATGATTCTTGACAAATATGGCCACCATTCTAGAAGTGCTATTTCGAAGAGAAGCTGAATCAGTAAAGCCTATTTCTGTTAAAATTATATGACTAATTTATGATTCCACCACTAAAAGTAAAATTTTTATGATCAACATTCTGGATCTTACCAGCAGGCTGCATAAACGTCTATGTAAAAACTTAAACGAAAAACTTTAAGTAAAATATTCCCAAAGAGTTAGTTTTACTCATATGTGCAAAGAAACAAACACTGATGCCTATTTATGTTAAAATTTATGATCAATATATAATTCCATTATAAAAAATTAAATTTTATTAAAGGGCATAAAATTGTTCACATGCCAGGAAGAAAAACGCTGCACTAACCGTAAATTGAACATTTTATTGCATTAATATAATGACAAATTATTAATGAGTTTTTGCGCAGAGAAAATAAACAATGATCTTATTTTCAGCAAAAATTAGGTATTACATTTATATATACATGACTGAGACCCCAAATCATTACATGTAATCGGGCTCTTACCTGCCTGTTAGTAAAACATTTCATTATCGTATTAACATATTATTATTATTATTATTATTATTATTATTATTATTATTATCATTGTTGTTGTTGTTGTTGTTGTTGTAAAATATTGCAAAATTCCTAGTAAAGTCATCTACCCTGAGAAACTGAATCAGTGATGTTTCATTTAAATTGTCATTCTTTAATAATTTCACTGAAAAAAATGTCAAATTTATAACAGTCATTCCAAGTCTTTGATGCCACACAGTGTTAGCTTTTTTCACATTTGCAAAGAAACTAATACAGTCATGGCAGTTTCGATAAGAATTGTATGATCAATTTATAATTTCAACGTAAAAGGGCTATCCTTAATGACGCGCAGTAGTTGATAGCAAATCATGTTTGCTGAAGTAGGGTGACGGCGAAAGACTCGTAGAGCACCTCGGCGTGCACGCAACGCACCCAGGCACTCATCGGTCCACCAGGAAACCGGAAAGCGTCTGGGGTGGCAACACGATCGGGGAATAGCCTGATCTGCGGCATTAAGAATGACCGTTTCGAGGTGCTCGATCACGTCTTCGATGGATAGAAAATCTAACCCTGAAAATATGGCCAGGGATCGGAAGAGGTACCAATTCGCCTGTGCAATAAGCCATCTTGGCGCGCGCTGAGAATGTGCGTGTGAAGAGAGTACGTGTATCTGACACGGAAAATGGTCACTAGAATATAAATCGGAGATGACGTTCGAGGTAAAATGTACAGCCAGTGAGAGAGAACAAAATACTAAGTCCAAGTGTGAAAAACAATGAGTACTGTCAGAAATAAAAGATTGACCAGTGTTGAGCAGAATGAGATGGTGGCGGTCTAGAAAGTCTGCCAACATACTACCACTGGCACACTCCATGTTGGAACCCCATAAGGGATGGTGAGCATTAAAATCCCCCAAGAGTAGGACAGAGGGTGGTAGCTGAGACAGAAGATTATCCAGATCAACTATTGCGACAGTGGTAGATGGAGGTAAGTAAATAGTGCACACAGAAAAACTAAGGCCAGAGAAGTGAATTGTAGCTGCAGCAGCCTGTATAGGAGTCTGGAGGTTAATTGAAGTACTGTACCCGTCATCTCGGATTAAAAGTACAACTCCGCCATGCGCGGGAGAGTCATCTTCGGGAGGAAGATCAAACCTCACCGAAGAATAACCGCGTAAATTAAAAGAATCTTGCGGGCGAAGTTTGGTCTCTTGGAGAGACACAAGCGGAGAGTCAGTGGAGCGTAAAAGTAACTCCAGGTCAGGTCTTCGACTGCGGAGTCCACGCACGTTCCAAGAAAGGATAGTCATTGTTAAAAGAGTTAAAACAAATAAAAATACCACCTTGCTTTTTGCTAGGCTCAGGACGAATCAACCGTCCTTTTTTCAATCGCGTGGGACTGGGTGGTTTATTCGGAGCAGGTACATCCTGCTCCATGACCTCCTCAGAGGGAGGGCTCTCCCGCTGAGAAGTATCCAACGATTCCAACACCTGGAATCGGTTGGATGTGGAAATAGGCGGTGACGGCGATAGCCTAGCGGGTTTGCTCCCATCATGGGAGCGGGACCTCCGAGGAGGAAAAGTTATGTTGCTAGTAAGAAGCGGTGCCGCCAGTGCTTTCCTTAGTGAGAGATTTGTAAGCGTTTTAGAGCCGACCTAGACGCGTGAGCCCATGCCACGCAGGCGTACATCATCATTGATAATATAAAAGACCTGTACAAAATTATTTTACTCCTAATGCCTAATGACTTACCGCGTAGAATGGACGCGCATAGTTTCAACCGCTGCCTCCCTCTGTCGGCCAAATCTCTCAGGTGATTGCTCCAAAGCAGTTTATGGTCCATGGAACCCCCTAAGTATTTTACTTGTTGACGACGGCAAAATTTCGCCGTCCATCGTTAGATCAACTGCTGGAAGGTGCCGTTGTTTTGAAAAAATCTTAAATTGGTACTTGTGGACATTAACAGTAATCTTCCATTGGTGTAGCCAGAACGTGAATTTTTCTATGTAGCGCTGAATTTCGGGCGTTCCAAATTTCGACTTTTTTGAGCGGCGGTAAATTGCGGTGTCGACAGCGCACATGTGGACCTTGCATTTGGCGTCCACGGGAAAATCATTAGTGAAAACTATATACAGATAGGGTATGGCTTCTTGTGGAACGCCGACCTGCATTTGGAGCGATCAACTTGGACATAGAAGTGCGTATTTTCTAAAAAACTATGTAAAAGATTCAGGTAGTTTTGGAGTCCGGGACCGATCTGATGTGCTCAGCCTTTGTGAGGTTGCTGCTTACCTACCCTGTGTTGGGTTTAACCGCAGATGTAGATTGGTTGGGGTGTTTTGGGTGTGGGGCGGAAGGATTGTGCTATAAAAACTTATCCTTGCTAAAGCGGGCGGATCTGACATCCTTGGATTTTGCTTGATATGTGCATGTTTTTACTTACTTTGTAAATAGCATGGGCATACCGTTACTTGGTTTTCTGATTGTTATTTTTATGATTATTTTGTTGGAGAGTTGGAATGTTTTTCCTGTTGCTAGGTTTTACTCTTTGTTATCCAAGGTGGCCACACGCTAGGCGACGCACCTTGAATTTTGGCTTAGACCTATTGCGACAGGAATAGCTGCCAAGTGATCGAACAAGAGCGCTCTCATGAGTAAATGGGAGTAGAATTTTTTGGCCCGGCGTCTAATTTCCTCCTCAATATATGGGAGGGAGGAAGTCTCATGAAGTAGCCTGACTGGAAAGCATCGATATATAGAATAAATGGTCCTGAGTCCTTTATTCTGTACCCTTTGCAGAAGTGCGAGCGAACTGTCAGCTGCCATGCCCCAGATTTCACAGCCGTATAGTATGACAGGGATGACCAGGGCTTTGAAAAGGGGTAATTTCAGGTGGGCTGGCATCGCCTTAGAACTGAGCATAGGAAACATTTGAGCTATTGCTCCCTGTGCCCTGTGAGCAGTCCCGGCTGTGTGTTCCCTGAAGGTTAGACCCATATAAAGTTGCACACCCAAGTAGGCTATGAAATTTTTCCACGTTATCGTTTGCTGTTTGTCTGTTAATGGGAGGGGGGGGGGGTTTGCGGCTACGCGGCGTTTTATGAAAATTATGGCGTTGCTCTTTGTCGGGTTGATTGACATTCGCCAACGCCTACACAACTTTCGATTACGTGTAGTGGCCTTTATATGGGAATGATGGGAATGTCTGTTTAGGTTTCTATTTGTTTTGTATAGCAGGACGTCATCATCGTATTGAGCGTTGTTGACGTCTGCTGTGTGGGGAAAGTCTGACATGCATATGTTAAACAGAATTTGGGATAGAACAGAACCTTCGAGGACTCCGCCGCGTATCGCTCTTAGTGTTGATTTGTTTCCCGCTACCGCTATTTTGAAAGTGCGGTGCTTAAGGTATGAGTGCAGTAGTTTTATGTAGGTTTTGGGTAGCTCCAGGTGAATGAGTTTGCATAGGATCCCGGAATGCCAGGTCGTCGAGAAGGCTTTTCTACACCCAAAGATACCGCTGGGGTGAAGGACCTCTCCTGGAAACCTAGGGCTGAGGCCTCCACAGCCCTCAGCAGCTGTTGGGTAGTAGAATGCCCAGGACGGAAACCGAATTGGTGAGAGGGGATGGCTTGGATGATTCCCAGCAAGGGAAGCAAACGGGCAAGAATTAATCTCTCAAACACTTTTGAGAGTGTGGAAGGGAGGCTAATTGATCGGTAGTTGGAAGGGTGGGTTGGGTCTTTGCCTACTTTCAATATGCATATCACCCGTGCCTGCCTCCACTCTCGTGGAAAGTGGCTCCGGCTGATGCACGCACACATTGAGCACTTTTGTGACAAAGAGCACAGCCTTGAAAGGAAGGTTGCGGAGCATGAAGGGGGTTATTTCGTCAGGTCCGAGACGCTGAATTGCGCCCTGGACTTCGTTAGGGTGAAAGATGGGAATCCTTAAATCATCTTCATCCGGCGGCCGTCGAAAATATCGACGGACGTAGCGAAGAACCTGACTTGAAAAGGTATCGTCCTGGGGGTCGTCTATAGGCCTGAATAGACGTTCCAGGTAGTAAGCGAGAGCATTGGCTTTGTCGTGATGATCGTATACGAGGCCCCGGGTGCCATGGATGTGTCGGGAGGCTTTGTCTCATTGGCCGCGGAGGCTCTTAGCTATCCTCCACACGTCGCCATCAATTAAGCTCAGTCTTGCCATAAAGTCCTCCCACGCGAGCTTCTTGTGCTCGCGGAGGCGGACACTAACTGGGCGGCGTTAGGTTCTTAACAGAGTTCGGTGATGCGGCGTGCGGTGACGCTGGTAGAGTCTGCGGGGGGGGGGGGGCAGCAGCGACGGATGAGGAGCTCGAGGTCTAGCGGTATGACATCTCAGTGAAGAGAGGGGAAAAGTATGGATTGTGAGACTGTGGGTGACTTTGGTGACTGTCAGGGAGAAGAATGAGACTGCAGGCTCTAGGGAGTAGATGTCTGTGATTTTGGGGTTGGGAGGAATGATAGTACTGATGCATTCCTTAACGTTTTTCCAGTCTATCTCGCGGTTTAGACCTGCGACATCGTGGCTGGCAATCCTAATGATGATTTCGGCCAACACGGGGTTGTGATCGGAATGTAGTTCGCTGATTGATGTGAGGGTGAGATGGTGAGGGAAGTGCTTGAGAATCGCAAAGTCGATGACAGATGGCTGTCCTCTACTAAGCGGATGGAGGGTGGGTTGCCAGGGACCCTGTACTCTGAGCTGAGGGTCCTGATCGATTAAGCGAACGATTGCGTTGCCTCTAGTATCCGCACGGCGAGTGCAATGCCAACGAGGATATTTGGCATTGAAATCTCCTGCGAAGATAACACTGATATGTAGGGCGAACCACAAAGGCTCTGGATGGGGAGTGTTATGCGGATACTATCAGTACCTCCGTCCCACCACGTTCAACAAAAACAGCTTTGGCCTCTAGCGCTTGAAGTTGCGGGATCTGGATTGGCCGGTGGACTACATTTCTCCGGATGAAGATCGCCGTGCCGCCGCCAGGGGCACCTCAGTCAGTCCGGAGGCAGGTGTAGCCCGGAAGACGGAAGGTGGAATATTGCTGGAAGTGCGTCTCGCTGACTAATATGGCGTCTAGGGCAAACCGGGCAGCAAAATGATGAAGCTCGTCCCTCTTTTCGGCTAGACAGTTAGCGTTCCAAAATGCGAACCAGAAAGCGGTACGAGTCCTAATTCCTTTTGCCATTCTGGATCGCCTGGTTGTTATCGACAAGAAGGGCGATAGCCTCAAAGACTTATCATCTTGTTGGAGGAGTCTGGTGCTTGGCGGAATCGACCGAGAAGTTCCTGTAACTACTTGTCATATGTGTGCCACTGTAGTAACAGCCACTAGAGCAAGTCTACGGTGCTTTCGCCTTGTTGGGTTTGGGAAGAGTTGGGAGAGGGCCTTGGAAGCTACCGCGTCTCCTGGGTTTCCTCCTGCTGGGGAGTGAAGCCCTGCCCCTCAGCAGCTGGAGTCCTCCTGGGAGGGCGGCGCTGCCTCTGTGACTTAGGAACTGGTTGGGACGTAAACGTACCCATCAGGACACCACCGCTGTCAAATCACCTCACAACCCAAGCTAGATCGCACGTTCCTGCAGGTAATAGCGAAAATACCCGTCCATGTGCAGACAAGTTTCGCAGCATCCCTGGCGGAAGTCCTGCTAACCCGCCGGCAACCGTGCCCACCGAAACTATCATACTACAAGGTGTTCACATTTATCCTACAAAATGGCTGGTAAATTTTTCGGAGCTATGACTCTAACGGCACTCAAGGGTGCTCCTGGAATGCGAGAGGCATTAAGAGCAAACTCCGGGAAGTTATACACTTCTTCTCCTAGCGGATGCTAATGGTGCAGGAAACCTAGATGACGGCCTCAAACAACCTCACCATTCCAGGCACCATCTGGCACCGCACCGACAGATCTGGCTGTTTCGGAGGAATCGCCATCTTTGTAAACACAGCTCTGCAACAACACACCTCCCCAGCAGATGAATATGGAGGCAACAGGGGTCCAAATCTCGACAGACAGCGGCCCTTAAACTTCATCTTCATGTACATTCCACCTCACAAACCTTTCCTCCCAGGTGAACTCCAAAAGCTGTTTGGTCCCCCACTCGGCCACCATAGTCATGGGAGATTACAACGCCAAACTTATACCCTGGAATTCTACAGGATTCTACACCATACAGCGTGATATGGTGCTTCACAAATTCATCACAGACCAGGGCCTAGCAGTGCTCTCCTCCTCCTCTCCCACCATGACCTATGGCGATAGACGCCCTTCCGATTGGCTGGACACAGCTGACGGAACAACAACATATGGAAGCATCCTTAGCTTTTTACACTCCCGGAGCTTTCATGCGACCACTACCCGGTCCTTCTTCTATTTCATATACGTCCCAAGTTCAAGTCCCCCCGCATCATCCCAAACCCCCGTCGAAAGAATTGGAAATCCTTCTCAGCACTGCAGGCCCTACATACACCGCAGCCCGCGGCTCCACTAGAGCTGAGGCTGAAGCACAAAAAGCCACGTTCACCATCGCAGTGCAGGAGGCTACTCAGTGCTCCACTCCTTCGGGCGGTAATAGGCGGTGGCAAACCGCTCTTCCCCACTCTATCCGACAGCTGATCGCCAAAAAGAACATAGCTAGACGTCGGTTCCACCACTCAAGCTGTCCCCAGCACAGACGACAATACCGTGCCTACAGCACTTACCAAAAATGAAACTTCGCAATCATGCCAATGAAGAGTGGTCTATCCGAATTGGACGCAAAGGACTCATCACTATAGCACATATCCAAAGCGCTTCTGCGACTTCAGACGCAGAGTAAGCCGCTCGTCTCCAGCCAAAGGGTAGCACAATCAGCCAGGGAGAAAGTGGATCTTATGGCAGACCACTTGGAGGCGACATCCCATCCCATAGGCACTCCCAACAGGGACCATATTTATCAGGTCTGTGGAGAAATGCAGGAAATTCTGGACTTTCCGTTTGGGAACGAAGAGATTTTTACACTAGCCCAGCTGAACTACATCATCTCCAAGTTATACCAGCATACAGGGCCTCTAGTTATGACGGCATGACATATGCCGCGCTAAAAGTCCTCCCACCAGCCTGGATGAGAAAGCTAGTCCACCTATTCAATAGCTTGCTGACATTCGTCTACTTCTCGGATGCGTGGAAGCATGCAAAGATATGACCTTGCCAAAACCTGGCAAGGATAGCAAGGATCCAGGAAACCATAGACGTATCAGTCTACTACCAGCAGTTAGCAAGCTATTCGAAAAGGTGGTGCTGGCCCGACTCCAGAAAGCACTTGATCTCCACAGTGTGCTCAGATCGGAGCAATTTGGATTCCAGCGCCAACATCCCACCACTCATCTGCTACTCTGCATCACGGATAAGATTATAAAAGGTTTCAATAATCGACACTTTGTCCCAGCGTTGTTTTGACACTGTTTGGCACGAGGGTCTCCTGCACCGATTAATCCGATACCGAGTCCCCCTTATTTCACTCATATCCTCTCCTTCTGCCTTAATAAATGAACCTTCTCCGTCTCCATTGAAGATATCCCGTCCACATCCAGACCCATACGTGCAGGAATCCCTCAAGGCAGTGTCCTTGGCCCGGTACTTTTCTTAACTTATATAAATACCTTACCATCCTACCCAGGCTGCTCGCTCTACCTGTACGCTGATGATACAGCAATAACTACCAGCTCCACACAGCGGTGAAAAGACTGCAGGTACATGCAGATATTCTCACAACGTGGTTCAGTACCTGGAGGCTGGCTATAAACTCCAACAAGTCATTACATCCACTAGACGTCACCTTCAGGATGTGCCTGAGCTGAGAATCGCCGGAGGCAATGTTCCCTGGAGTTCTGAGGCCAAATTCGCAGATATATAACGTACGCAGGTCTGATACCCCGTAAGTAGTAATATTTAACTAATCGACATGCTACTCACCTGTCACAGTTATGCAGATGCAGAGTAATAATTGTAATATGGTAAATAAAGTGTTAACAAGCTGTATAACAGCAGTTAGCATTTGCACAAAATTAATGAGAGTGTAAGAGATTTACAAGAGAAAAATGCAGAGATAAGCTTACAGGACATCTGTGTTACCATTAAGCATAAATTGTAAACGAATACGGGTATATAAGGAGCAGGAGTCGGAAAGGAGTTAATATCATAGGTGAATTGGTGTAGTTAGCACGGGCGTACGGTAGAAATGTCATAGAGAGAAAAACTTTCAAGTGAAAGAGGGGAAGTGTAAAAAAGGGAGTCCATAGTACAACTGAGTCATTGGATAGAGATGCAAAGCAATGATCATGTCAGGAGTTACCATGGTTACAGGCCAATATTAAGTGTATCAAGGGGCTGGTATCGTAGGTAACGTAATGTTAGCAGTTGCAAGGCGAAGAACAATTAAATAATCGTAAAGGAAAATAATAAAAGTGTAGACATAGAATGGATAATAGTAATAAAAATATGTGGTCCAGTTTTTAGCAATTACACAGCGACATTGTTTTTGATAGTTTATACCCCGAATGCCTGTCACAAATTTGCCATTATGTATAATTATATATTGATCATATTAACTGAAATGACATACTTATTCATTCCTCTGCGCACATATAACAACACTATATGGCAATTATTTACAGGAATAATATAAGGCTCTTACATTTTACGGTAACGAGACATTTACTAGCCGGCAAAGACCCGTCATAAATTTGCGGTGAGAGAGAGAGAGAGAGAGAGAGAGAGAGAGAGAGAGAGAGAGAGAGAGAGATGTTTCCTGGTGGTAGCATCACTGGCCAGTTTCTTTGCACATGTTATAATACTAGTTCTTTGGCAATATTTTACAAGAGTAAAATGTTCCTTATTTTACAGATCATGCACAGTTTTTCATGCGCGCAGGTAACAATTCGAAGCCGTTCACGCATATCGTTTTTTGCGTAGAAAATATTCATTAATCGCACACTTTTGTGCTTAAATTAGCGTTTAGGGTTACGTTGCACAGATGGTAACTCTACTTTGTGAACATTTTACATCTATAAGACATTTATTCGTATTTTTATCAATAACGTAGCAATTCTGTCACCGTCAAATAACATCCCGAACGCCGGTGTTATATTCAGGATGGAAATATTACGTGATAGGCCCGTTTTATACAGAAATAGGCTTGAATCATTTAGTTCCTCTGCACAGAGACAATGCAAGTAGTTTAATTATATTTTACACTAAGATTTTTTTACTTCATATTACCGATAATGCACCGTTTTACTTGTCGGCAGATGACAGCCCGATGACCGGTCATAAGTTAGGCGTTTTACAATATTATACAGAGATTACATAACTTTAACTCAATTAGGCACTACTGTTACAGTATCTGTGCAAGTATAAAAAAGTTAGTGCTTTCAGAATATTTTATATTAAAAATGTTCAAGTTGGATTATGCGCCCGGCTTGTAAGATCTCGAGTGCCAATAATAAATTCAGTCTTTTAGCAGCGGAATTATATTTTGATCATTAAATTTTAACCGATTGTTTCTCTACACAAAGATTATTATTAATATTTTCCATATATTTTGAAAGATATCGTAATTTTAGCTATAGGGAACAGTTTTGTCTGCTGGCAGGTAAGGGTGCGATTGCCTGTCAATAATTTGATTCTTTCCTTGAAAATATAAATATATTACCAATTGTTTGTTTGAAAATCGCAACACTGGCCGATTTCCCTGCACAAGTGACAATAGTAGTACTTTAACAATATTTTAATATCATAAAATGTGTTTCATTTTACTAATAAAGCACCGTTTTAGGTGCAAGCAGTTGGCAAACCAATAACCAGTCATATGTTCGTATTTTGCGGTGGAAATAAGCAAAGAGTTTGAGTTTCTCTGCACAGAAGGTAATACCACTTATTTGTGAACATTTTATATAATTTTTTTTATCGATAAATGACAAAGTCTGGTCCACCAATTATCAACACGAACGCCGATTCTATTTTTAGTAATTAAGCGCTGGAAATATTTGTTAATTACCCGGTTTTATACTCTAATAGGCGTCAGTGATTTAGTTTCTCTACACATGACTACTATCAAATAGTTATATTATTATATTCTTGATTTTACCAGTAATGCATGCACCATTTTATGTGCCAACCTGTTACAGCCCGGTGATCGGTCATAAAGTTAGCCCCTTTTACTGTGAAATTGATTCCCCACTTTTAACTGAAATAAATATCGTTGTTTCAGTTTCTTTGCACACAAAACAATAGTTTATGAATATTTTACGTAAAACAAATTCAAATTTATACTCATAGTACAACTTATTTGTTTGCGGCAGTTAAGACTCCGAATGCAGGTCATACATTTAGTTTTTTGCGGTAGACCTATAAATTGATTTCCAATATAACTGCAATGGGCATGATTGATTCACTTGATGCAGTTCAAGTTACTACGAAAATTGCAATATTTTACAAGAATAATATCATATTTGTAATTTTAGCGACAATGAATAGTTTTACTGGCCGGCAGGCAAGAGCCAGGTGGTTTGTATTAAATCTAAGCTCTTTGTGGTGGAAATATACATGCTATACCTAATTTTTGCCTGAAAATCTCATTACAGCAATTTTCTGCACAAGTAGCAATAATAGCACTTTGACAAAATTTTATATAATAATATGATGGTCATTTTACCGAAAGTTCACCGTATTACATGCCGGCAGTTAGGAACCCAAAACCAGTCATATGATTCGTTTTTGTGTTGGAAATATAAATTTTATCTACACTGGTGGTCATACCACTACTTTGAACGACATTAATTTTCGTATTTTTATTCACAACGGAAAAATTACGCCGGTAATTATGAGTTGAACCCTGGTTATATATTTAGAATTTTTGGTTGGAAATTAAAATTGATTACACGGTTTTGCACGGAGTTAGTCATCCGTGATTTAGTTTCTCTACATAGGTGACAATACTACCAGTTTAGCAATATTTTACACTAATAAGATTTTGTTCTTGAACGTACCGATAATGCACAGTTTTACTTGCCAGCGGATGACAGCCGGGTAGTCCTCGATCCCACTATCCTTTAGGATTGTCAAAGAATACCTTTTAGAGCAGGTTCATGTTGAATCAGCATGTTTAGCCCAACTCAATATACCTGCTTATATGAGGTTAAAAGTAATCATACAGTACCTTATATAATAGGGTATGGTATTGTCTTGGGTTACATATAGGACCACAAATATTCAACATGCTTTAATAGCAGCCATAAAATGTAAATATCTGGTATATATTCTGGCTGGTAAATTATTTTATTTAAATGGTATATGCCGAATTCTCTTGTGAAAAAGCAAATATTTCTGCCGCTAGAGATTTTAAACTGTTGATTGTTAGGTAAACACCCATTCCTAATAATCTGATTTCACTGATTTTAAGAAAATATTTTTTTTTATTTGAATGATATATACGGAGTTTCCTTAAAAAAGAAATGATAACAAATTGCGGCAGCTACAGCTATTTTTAAATGTTGCTTTAAACCCCCCCCCCCACTCCTTATCGTCTGATTGCCCTGATTTTCAGAAATTGTTTTTATTAATTTATGTAAATGAAATATACTTTCGCTGAGAAAAAGCAAAAATTGTGGCCACTAGAGCTATTATCAATTTTAAAAACATTTTCGCTGTAGTATAACCCTCACCTCTAATGGGTCAATTTTGCTGGTTAACGAACTCTACGAACCGTTTGTTAATTGATTGGTTATAACTTATATACCTAGTTGCGTTGAGGAGAAACAAAATTTGTACCTGCTGGTGGGCTATATTTATTTCATTGTCATTTTCGTATCATGAATATTTGAAGAATTTTTTTAAGATCATTTATGGATACAACTGAATTCCTTAGGAACAGCTAAAATGTACTTGTTGGTAAAGTTCAGTACAATAATTATGAATTGAATGAGTATATATACTGCATTTAACTTATTTTGTGGGATATGATTTTCTTACAGTTGGTACCTATTTTTTCAATTTTTTTGTTATGCTAGCTTAAGTCTATTTTGTTGTATATTTGCTTTTGTTAAATAAATTGGTTCTTAGGTTATGTATGGAATATTATTCTGTGATTTTTGACGAAATCTATTCTAACATGCTATTGTTAAATTATTATTATTATTATTATTATTATTATTATTATTATTATTATTATTATTATTATAGCCGCCTAATATTACGATCAAATATTTCCTATGCGGTTCGATTTAGAACAGCTTTCAGGTTTTTATCACTACAAAATTAAAATGGACGTGACCTTGTTTTCTTACTACGAAAACTACCTACACAAGGGAAGAAGTCATTTTGAAAACCAGTAAGTCTGGCTATATGATTTTACGGCGTCTGCTGAACCGCAATGATTGGCCGAGGTTGTTATGGCCGGGCTAGTAGGCGGAAGGTCTGGGGTTCGAATCCCACCAAGACCGTCCTTCCCGAGTAGGTTTTTTTCAGGTTTTCCTCAGTCCTCATTAATGGCAAATGCCGGAGAGGTACTTTAAACTTAGGCCTAGAACGGTTCCTTCGTTTAAAAAACATATTTTCCAATATATCATTTCATCTCGTGTATCATCAGTGTCCACTGGCATTGGTACCTCAGTAGTAAAAACGGGCGCTAAACACTACTTAAAAAAAAAAAAGTCTGCTGCTTCATCATTCGTGAGAACTGATAGTTGAAGGATGTTATTGTTTAGTGCAGGGACAGGGAGAGAGACAGACATAGATAACGTACCAATGAAAGGTTGTATTTTAATGTACATTTATCTTTTATATTGATATAAAAAGATTTACTTTGCAACTGACGTTCTACCGAAAAGTAAACATCTAGCCCAATACTACCAACTCGAATACACAAAGAATAAAATTTAACGCTTATTTTTCTTGGCAAGAAATGTACGTGACTTTCACTAATTCCTGTGCGCTAGCTTCTAACGTGCCGTATCTCCATCATTTTCTTTGGTAATTGCATGGAAATTTTTTAATAAATTATTATTTTCTGTAATTTTATTTAACATGCCATTCAAAATGCTTAATTTTAATTGGAAATCCAATGTTATTCAATCACAATGTTCCTTCAATTTCAATATATTGCATCACATGCATATATTATAAATTATTAAATTTATGCAAATGGACTTACAGCAGTTTGCATTAGAGTGAAATTACAATATTTACAGGTTTCAACATAGGAGCCAACTTGGGGAGGGGGGAAGCACACTTCTATTAGAATTTGTATTTAAAAATCTTTAAACTGTAAACATCCAAATCAAAAACATTTTAAGAAATAAAAAGTTCAGTAATTACTATTTAAGTCTACAAATATCGTTAACTCCGCAACAATTTCACACAGCCATTACTTTTCAGAAATTGTACACCTGAGGAAAAGTTATCTAGGGAATTCTCATTCATCTTTGATTCCAAAAGATCCATCGTGTCTTGATGTAATGTCAGAATAAATATCGTCAGAGAGAGAGAGAGTGCATTATCATGTCCACTTGTGATGAATTACTCAATTTCAACCAACAGATGTGAAGCAACACTTACAATTGTACAAGGAGAACATTGAACTGAAATTCAGTGTTCTAATTAAAATATTATTTGAAGGCATTTATCTTAATGTGTTGGAAAAGTCCAAAATCCATTGCATGGTAGCTATAATGCTCATGGGCTTCCTTCGGAAGGGAAGTAAAGCCATGGGTCCCGTGTCATACATTTACGGCATGAAAAAGAACCTCAAGCCTGAAAGTGAAGTGACCATGTTCATAATTAGCACAATTACTTTCCTCATTATTGTTCTATCCAATTGGAGAAGAGACGAGAAGAGATTCTTGCTAGGACCTAGGATGAATTTCCTAGTTTGAATCTTTCCAGGATAGCTTTGCCACCTTAGTTAATGCTTATGTCCAGTTCATGTTTTGACTGCAGTCTTAGTAGTATAGTATTAATACTGACCATGGACTCAGGGCCAAAAAAGGGTGTGTCAGGTCCCCTTTTTTCCAGCTGATCTGCCATTTCATTCCCATAAATGCCCTGATGCCCCAGAACCCACCGCAGTTCCAGCCTGTTACAGAATGCCAGGGAAAACAAGACATTTTGACATTTCCATTCCAGTCTAGATTGCACCTGTTCAGAGGAAAGTGCTTTTAGTGCATTTTGACTATCTAAGAGGATGAGAATTCATTTCCTCCGATAAACCTCTCCAGTTCTCTATAGGCACAGTTCAGAATGGTCTAAACCTCTGCATGAAAAACTGCACAATATTACCAAAACTTGAATTGAAATTAGCTCTTGGAAATTGGCCATATATTTCTGCACCAGAGTGTAGCCCTTTGCGGGATCCAACAGCGTGCCATATACGTTAATTACCTTCTTGTTTTGGTGTAGCCCCTTCCATCCAGTTGTCTCTAGATCCGAGAGTGACCCTAAATAGAGGGAAATTACAGTATTGAGTATTCATTAGATCTGACCTCATTCTCAGTTCTGGAATATCCAGGAAATTTAGAATAGAAGTATGTATGGTTTCAGCAAAGCTACTTCTCCAATTTCCTGTGTGTACCAAGCAATGAGCTGTGACCTAGCTTCCACTTGTAAATAAATGTCCATGCGAGGGAGGCCTAACAGAGTCTCCAGCATAGATAACCCTAATATAGATGGCTCACAGTAATGTTAATCGTTGGTCCTCAAATAGCAGTGGCCTCTACCGAGTGGGGGAGTAGTAAATGATGCCCACACTAGCACTCTAGCGGCCTTTACAAAAACTATTTGACTGGTAATGTTGTCCCATAGGTCTCCTATTATTTTATATGGCTTACAGTAATAAAATCTTGTTATAACAGTTTCTCATAAATGGAGCATAATTTTAACATTTAAAGGCCCCATTTTTGAGAAACTATTATAACATGATTTCATTACTATAAACAGCATATTAATATATTTCTTTTGCAGGTTGCAAAAATGCAATACGTAATTAAACACAAAGAGTGAAAAATTGTATTGAAAGAAACAATATTACTGCACAATGACAATCTGCATTTTTAATATGTGTAATATATATTGAAGTAAGGTAAAGGAAAAGAAAATTAAAAGAAAAGGCTTCTATTTAAAATATAACAGTAGTACATGTAATTTCAAAACAAATATTTTAAATAAGAGGTTAAAAATTACATTTCCCTGAAAGGTTGTTATAGGAGCACTAAAATCATTACTGCTTATTGTTGATACATAGGCATTAAAACTGACAATAATGTTAATATAGTGTAATATTTATACTAAGTTCATGAAGCTGCAATTAGAAGTTATATCCATCTCACTACCACATCATAGCCATACTCCTATATGATGCTTTTGAGCCATTATGTGTGCAGACTTTTCATATTAGGAACAGTAATCTGATAATCTGGTAAATATATGTGCATTTTTGTTGCTTTACCTTTCTTCAGAGTGGGGAAAGCAGTTAAGTGATGTTTTGCTTCCATGTTCACATTTCCAGCACTTGTTCTCGCAATTTGGCATGCAGCAGGATCTATTAACCATTATCTGCAACAAAAATAAGCACATGTAGGATAATTAGCTAATAAAATGCAACCTATATGAATAGAGCTAAGCTCTAAGTAGTTAATATGTTTGAACGTGCATCTTAAATTTTCAACAATTGCATGCGTTATATTTCACTTCATTCCAAATGACGTGATACTTATTCTATATGTATTTTGCATCCTATATCAACCCAAATAAATGATAGCAAATACTCTAATGAAATACTTACCATAAGCGTAAGAAAACAGTGGCTTTTGCTGACGATCTTCTTACTCAGGCTTTACCAGCAGAAAAGTCCCCATTACACACTATGCTAATGTTAAGCAAGCAGAGAGCATGTTTGCAACCTCCAAAAACAAAATTAATACATTTGAATCCTCCAAAAAAAAAATTAATACATTTGAATAGTGTGGATTTCACAGAATCACACAACAATAGCTTTTGAAATATGGCATTAATAACTTTACAGGTTTTTAAAGCTAATATATAATGTTAAAGTAGTTTCATTTTGAGATTGTGCTGGTAATACTAAATTTTCTCTCTCGTTCACTATCTCACTCGCACATCCTCCACCATACTAGCGCTACTTGCCTAATGGAGGAGTATAAAACGAGTACTAAACATAAGGTGCCATGTGCTTCCATTTGTATGAATATCCCCTGGTCTCCAGTGCAATGATTGGCATGCCTCTGAAGGCCCCAGTAACACAAAGACATGCTAATCTCTGTAGCTTAGTAAACTTATCTGCTATAGTGGTTTTTAAAGTTGTCCGCCACCAAACAATGGCTCTGTAAGAGATTTAGCACCCAACTATAGCAACATAAAGCCAATGGCTAATATGTGGTTTAAGGCCCTAGGTGGATCTGATGATGCATCTGGTGGTTATAAGAGTCCATGGTCCTGCAGAGAATATTATTAATATGATTGTTCCAGGGTTGAACTTCCAAGCTTAAGAGTACCTAAGCCCTTGAGATCCCTCCTGTTTGTAAATGGAATAACAAGTGTTTTACTGGGATTTATGGATAAACCTTTCTGCTTGCACCAGCTGTGAATTTTCCTCAGCCAATGTTCATCATGTGATACCCTGTTGGGAAATTTCCCAAAAATTATCAGTGCTATGTCATCTGCATAGCCTTGTAGTAAAACTCTTCCTGAGTCATGGAATAGAACATCCACTACAAGATTCCAAAGAATACCCTCCTGTGGCGACAATTCTTTTCATTTCCTCAAGAAGACTAGCAGTAAAATTTCTGCTCCTAAGCATGGAGTTTATCCACCTATAAAGGGTGTCATTAACTGAGGTGTTATTGAAATCACCCTATGACTAGGAAAGCCTCTAGGGCTATTTCTTTCCTTGCCATGGAGTCCTCCAGTCTGCTGACAAGGCTGTGTAATGCCATTATGCTAGACTTGGAAGACTGATAGGCATGTTGAGGTTTTGATGGAGGGGAGTGTCAGACAGCACCCTCCTTTGGATGCAACTTTCAATCACATTTTCCACAGTCTTTAAGAAAAATGATGTAAGGCTGATTGGTCAATAGGCTTTTGCTTCAGTGTAGTTGTTATGACCGTGCTTAGGAATGAATACTACCCTAGTAGTTCTCCAGGCCTGAGGAGTATAGCTGAAGGTTATACTGGCTCGAAAGAGTTTGCAAAGAAGAATATTGAGCAAGTCAGGTTCTTTCTGCAGCAAGGCAGGAAAAATACCATATCTGCCTGGTGACTTAAATGGGTCGAATTTGTTCATGGCTCATTTTACACTTTGAATTGTGACAACTTGTGTACAAATTCCTAGTCCTTTCACATGGCTGCAGGTCTAGGGCTTTTGCAGTGGATTGTGGATTTGCAGATGTTGTCATCAAAGATACACCTGAGGAAGTGTACCTAAAATAAGACTTTGAGTGTTTCTTAAGATGAGCTTGCAAAACCTCCCTTAGACTTGCATATTGTTCCTATGGGATTTATAGGTCTAGGGCCAAGGTTCTGTGTAGCCTGGCGGCCTGTAATAGGCTGTGTATTCCTTGATAGAAGGCTTGCCAAGATGACCTTTGGCCTTGTGTATGCCTTTATTATAGTCTGTGAGGGCTGTGTAATACACCCCTGTCACCAGTTCCTCTTGCCTTCTTAAAGAGATGTCTCACTGTGCCTCTCCTATATTCAAGGTCTTTGGATGGACATGACACCTTGTTGGATTTTATTCATAACTGTATGGGGCAGTTATTGTGATAGCAATCAAGTATGGCCTCTTGAATGAGATAGGCAATCTTGTTGATATCACCGAAGGATCTGATCCTTCAATCTGCCCAATCCTACCTATTCAGCTTATTGGGCTCTCACCAGGTTCTCCTAGGATTCTTTTACAGATTGACATTTTTTTCTACATTAACATTATATGATATATAAGTTATAATCTAATAATGATGGTTCATCTAAGGCCCTCCATTTGGTAATCTCAATAGCAATATGCTCTGTACTGAACGTAATGTCAATAACTTCCTGCCTTATATGACTAGCAAACATAGGTTTATTACTGATGTTAAGTATGTGTAAATTACTGGAGAGCAAAAAATCTAAAAGATACTCATCTCTTTTGTTGATATCCTTACCACCCCAGATTTCTTGATGGGATTTGGTGTCGCACCCAAAGATGGTCTAGTTCCCTCTCTGAGTACAATGAGCAACCAACTGGTCCAGCTCCCTAGTGGGTGGATTACCACCATCAAAGGAGAGATAGACCAAGCTCAGCAGTAGGCCCTTCTTCCCTTCCCCCTATATTGTAGTCAGTTTTCACTGTGGTGACACTTAAACAAAATTCTAGAAGAGGTAAGCTTTGAATTCCATTATGGACAAGAATACATCTGCTGGGTCGATTTCCCTTGCCGTAATGTATTAATTTACCTTTACACTAACCTAGTCCTGTACTTTGGTCCCTGTTGATCCTGGTTTTTTAATTAAGGTTATTTCTTCTTCATTGAATGTTCTACAGAAGACTATGAAGCCGCCTTCTTATGTTGGATGTTGATCACGAGAACCTTTAGGGCCATCCTTGGCTAGAGTCTCAATATACCTCTGCCGGGGCCCTTAGGTTCTTTGACCCAGATCCGCTCGGAAGAGTTAATACCCTCAAGGGTTGAAATTGCAATAGCTGAGGGCTCACAGATATGGTCCTCAGGAGTGAATTATTAGTTTTCTGGGTGGTTTCCATTCAGGTCCCACGAGAAAACAGTCTAGGGAAAACAGTCTGCCCAGGCAGTGGGGCATACCTGGGTAAGGCTAGATACTCCAGAAGGTTGCCTGGTATTCCAGAATCTTTGTTTATTGCACATTTTCCATATATCATGCACCTCCTTGGCAAAGGTTGCATGACACTTTGAAGTTGGATGAATAATGGATGAAAGGTGGAATTGGATGAAAGATGGATGGCTGAAATGATGAAGTATGAGGTTCAGTTGCTTCTTAGTCTGGCTTTTTCTCACAGACTGCTTGGCATGGATGCCCCTATCAGTAGCACACTACCGCTGGTATAGCCTGTTGATTTTCAGAGGCTCATGAGCCCCATCACCAGAGACAATGTCCTGTAACTCCTAAGCGGGAAAATTACATCCTTCTGACACATTACATCTTTTGACGTGAATCATTGTTTCCAAGCATACCTAAAGGTAAACTCGCTAATTTATCTACATGATTGGCTAAGAATAAGTGGAATTAATGATGCACATATGAAATATATCAACTTGCCAATTTTTGCATAAACCAATTGTATGAAAACATTAACATAAACTTTTACATTCATCACACCTCCATCAGAGCAGAATACACATTCCCACAACATAATGAATTATCCAGCAGTCAACAGGTAACTGATGATGCAAACAAAGGGTTCGTGAAACTAGTACTACAAATTATAAACAAGTAAATGGAGCAATAAAAGTGCATAGCTCCACTCAATCATATAATCTTAATTATACTACTTCATAGGTTTATCCCTCTGATTAATTCCATTTTTAGTTTTCTTTATAAATGTCCTGTCAACTTATGTGTTAAACCAATCACATTTAACTACTTTTACTATTTGATTATAAAAATTAATATTTTCTGAAATATGGGCTATGAGCTTTTATTGTTTGTTAAGATTCTAGAGGAAACACAAGAGCAAGACAATGTTGTCAGTTGGCAACTAGCAGTGCATGGGGGTTAAATTCTTCAAAACTTCTTTGGTAAGAATACAATTTTGTGAAGTATAGTGAAAAATATTTATCTAATTGTGTGCATTAACATTATATCTTCATTTTAGCCCAATTATGCAAGTGTTCTTAATTTCTAACATGGTCCAGACCATGTATAGCTAATATAAATTGCATACATTTGATAGACTTCCATTTGCTATTGGAGGATATGTTCAAGTAACTATTTATCAAGAGGAGACTTTTAGATCATTTATTGATAGGAGTTACATTTTTTAAAATATGTTCAAAACAGTAGTTGCACAACTAAGAAATTGGGTTTAAGTCAAAAATGTTGTTAATGTGAGTTGTTGTATTTTAATAATTAACTGGAACTAATTTATAAAATAAAATACCCTTTTAATTCATTTCAGCAATATTTTTAACTCTGCACATTAATTTGAGAAATGTTCTCATCACTATGAATGTTTACATTTATTTTTGCTTTATCTTATCCTAAATCTTCAGTATCAAGTATGAATGTAGTGCCAGCACTGCCTTTTACTGTAAGCTACTCTTTGCAATTTGTTCCTTTAGTACAAGAATACTTTGTTGCTGTTCTGGAGACAGTGCTGCAATCTGCTCATCAGAAAGTTGTAACACTTGCATAATTAGAGCAGCCTGCAACAAAAATACAAAAAGTAAAATCAAAGTGAAAATACAAGAAGAATGAAATATATGTACAAAGATAACTTGAGAATATAAAAATGCATGCATTATGTTCTAGTTATAGACAGTTAGAATGTAATTATTTTTAAAATAATCTGTCTACATTCAGTTTTCCATGGTTTAAGACTCCAAAATTCCTATCCTTCTGAATGTGTGAAAGTGAGTTTCATGCTAAACACTGATCTTTACCCCCAGAAATGTGCTGGGACTTGTATATGGTCCATTCTGAATTTAAACTACAACTTAGGAAGTTGATGTCACAACAGAATTCCAAGCAATATAATATTTGGTGATAAAAGAAGCATATCAATCTGCTTATACTTTCTAATGTCAGTTTGTAATGAAAACTTCTGGGCCTCACTTAGTCCATTAAGTCTTAGTCTCTTTGACTGCAGAATATACAGTCTCCATTTGCCTGGGAACACTGTAAACTTGCATATTAGGATACCTCCTTTTGCAGCCCATGTTTTCAAGCACTGCCCATAACTTTGTAGTTCTTGGGTTCAAATTGGGACTGGTGCTGAATCATGCTCTAAGCTTAATACTCATTATGGAACATGTTTCTCAAAAGTTTAACTACAGGCTCCAATATGCCTTCTTAGTATACTTTGGCAGAGGTCTTCATGTTTTGCAGAAATGAAAATCATGGTACAATTATAGGACACTCCCTATCATACCACAATTGAGACAGGATGATGATACCTAATCTTCAAGAAGTTGGGAGTTTTCTTCTTGTTATCTGACATAAAGGTGGTCATTTTTAGCAGTAAAGGATTCTTAAATTGTGAACATTCCTTTTATCAATAAAAACAATTCTCCTGTAACCACTGCCTACATAAATTCAATTCAACTCAATTGATTTTCATCCTTTTAAATACATTTATAACCTATTTACATTATATACAAAGTTTTACATAGCTTTTCCATATTTAAATTCTTCTATACTATAAAATGCATTTTGAGTTTAGTGTTTTTTTTATGGTTTTTATCATTTCTGTTGTTTGGTTTATGATTTTATTTTATTTGGTGGTGTATTGAATAACTCCCTACATTTTCTATTGAACAATTATTCAATGTCCCCCTTAGTGTTGTTCTGAAGTAGTCGTCATTATTTCTCAAACCATACGAATGTATATTACAATTATTTTGATGTCTTTTATGTCCAATAGTTTTTATACTTTTGTGTATAAATATATGCATAGAGCAATTAAAATTTTTAAGTTCTTAAACAAGCTTCTACACATTTGTTTATTGTTTATCTTATCTATTTTTCTGATGCCTTTTTTCTACAATTTTAAAACTTTTTCCATTTCTCTTTGTGTAATATTCCTCCATAATGTAATGCCATAGCTAATGTGTGAGTATATAAGTGGATAATAAACCTCTGTTATAGTTTTACTATCCATTGTCTAACTGATTTGTATCATTACATATATGCCTATAGTTATTTTTTTGGTAGCCTGTGCTAATTGAGATTTCCAGTTTAAATTTTTGTCAATGATAATCCCGAGAAAGTTTATACTATTTATTTCACTGTTAATTTTATGCTATTTGAATTGAGATTTGTTAATTCAAAATTTATGCATTTTATCTTTTTTACATTTATTACGATATCTAGGTTGGAGTATTCCTTTATGATTTTTAAAATTGAGTTTGCCCATTTTCTACATCTTTAGTTGTTTGGCTTGTAATTATAACTGTCATGTCATCAGCGTATCCAATTGCTATGCTTCCCTTTGATTCTGTTAATTCAGATATTTCATTTATGTATATTAAGAAAAGGAAGGATCCAAAGTTTAAGCCTTACTGAACTCCTTGGTGTACAGTTTTGAAATCTGATTTTATTTTTTATATCTCACCATTTGCTTGTTAATCAATTAATTGATATCATTGTATGATTAAGTTGAACTACACACTCTTAAAGTTTCACTTACTTTTCATTAATGTATGGAACCAGTTTCGAGAACATTTAGTTCCCATCTTCAGCCAGGCTAAAGTTCAACTGTCTGATCATTCGTTGAACTGTGGGGATGTGTATTTTGCTCTGGTGGCAGTGTGATAAACTGGTAGTTTAAGTTTTCATCTCTGGCAATGTCAAAGTTCATTATGCTGTCTTTGTATTTGTAGATGTAGATTTTCTCCCAGGTTGCTAGTTCCGTAGGTCCTTGTACTGATTTGAATAATTTTGCTTTATTTATTATGTCGTATTTTGTGTCCAAAAATGATATGCTAATGCTGATTTCTCTATTTGCTTGTACTTTATGTTCCTGAAATGTTCCTTTAACCATGTGCCTATGTTTCTTTTTGTTTTTGCAATGTAGATTTTTTCACATTCTGTACAATTTATTTTGTAAATACCTGATTTTTTTCTCTTGTGGAATACTATCATTAAAGTATCTATAAGTAAGTTTTTAACATTAAATCTATTAATCGGTGTAACCGGATATTAAAATCTTTAAGAATATTCTGAAATTTTTGTTAATATTATCTATATTTCAGCAAGAAAAGATAAACTAATTTTTAAAAAGTTCACATATCATTCATGGACTACAAAAAATGTAAGAATATTCTTAAAGATTTTAATATCAGGTTGACACTGATTAATAAATTTAATGTTAAAAACTTACTGATAGATAATTTAATGATAGTATTCCACAAGAAAAAAAAATCAGGTATTTACAAAATAAATTGTGCAGAATGTGAAAAAATCTGCATTGCAAAAACAAAGAGAAACATAGGCACACAGTTAAAGGAACATTTCAGGAACATAAAGTACAAGCAAATAGAGAAATCAGCATTAGCATATCATTTTTGGACACAAAATCATGACATAATAAATAAAGCAAAATTATTAAAATCAATACAAGGACCTACTGAACTAGCAACCCGGGAGAAAATCTACATGTACAAATACAAAGACAGCATAATGAACTTCGACATTGCCAGAGATGAAAACACAAACTACAAGTTTATCACACTGCCACCAGAGCAGAATATACATTCCCACAGCTCAACGAATGATCCAATGGTTGAACTTTAGCCTGGCTGAAGATGGGAACTAAATGTTCTCGAAACCGGTTCCATACATTTATGAAAAGTAAGTGAAGCTTTAAGAGTGTGTAGTTCAACTGAATCATACAATGATATCAATTAATATGATTAGCTTCACTGTGCAAGTTCCAATTTACATTTTAATTTTAATCAATGTTTTTATATTCATACAGTTGAATGCTTTTGATAGATCTATGAAAATAACAATCACAGACTCAGGTTCATTTAGAGCTTTTATTACAGTATTTGCCTTTTGAGTGGCTTTTATTGTAGATTTATGCTTTTGAAAGGCAAAACAATACAAAATTTGGAGACAAGGACTAAAGAACACTTCAGAAGTTTAAGATATAAACAAGTGGATAAAACGGCGGTTGCAGATCACTTTTGGACTTACGATCATAACATTGCAGGAGAAGCCAAACTGTTAAAAGCTACCACCAATCTCAAGGATTTGGCATTATGGGAAAAGATTTATATTTTAAAAAATAAACATAGAGTTATGAATTTTGACATTCCACCAATGGACTTCCTGTTCCGTTATCTAATGGAACCACCAGATGCCTCTACGTCACCTGCTAGAGTTGGTCAGTCCCCAGCTGAAGATGAGAGCAAATGCTCTTGAAACATGTTCTGAAGAATTAATCAGTTAGTGAAGTTTTAGTGTCACCTAATACTCACTCATTTGTAAATGGTCATATTATTTAATTTTGCCCAATTCGCTAGTTCATCTAAGAAATTTTTTATTTTTTCTTCTAGTCTGATATAAACATTCTTATTTTTTTTCAGCTGACCATATAACTACATCATTTGCATACCTTGCACCATTTATTCTGGTTTGTTTTATAGTCTTTGGCATATTGTTAATATATAATATATATATATATATATATATATAATATATATTAAATAATAACAGACTGGTTACTGCACCCTGTGCCACCCCAGTTTTGAGTTGGGCATATTTGGATAATGCATTCTTCCGAAATTTTTTAAAAATTGTAAATCTTTAAAAAAGTTTTCATATGGAACTAACATGGAGTGCTAAGATGACAGATTCAATTCAATGTATTCTTCCATTTAACTGCAATCCATCTTTGCTGCAGGAATCTTCTATACCATTTAATTATATTTTTTGGACAATTCATTTGTATTACTTTTTTAATTAACATCTCTTTCCATACTAGTTAAATGCTGTTTGAAATATATGAATACTGCAGCTACCGACATATTGTTAGCTAGTTTACTTTTCACATCCTCTATTAGTCTTGACATTTGGTGAACTGTTGAATATTGTCTTCTAAATCCAGCCTGTTCATCTGTTAATAAGTTATTTGTTTTAAGGTAATATATTAATCTATTAGCTACCATTTTATCTGCTATTTTTGCCAGAATTGAGGTCAATGATATAGGTCTGTAACTTTTTGTTTCATTTGTAGTTTTTCCTGGTTTTAAAATCGGTATTACTAATGCTTTGCACCAGCTTGATGGCATATTCTCTTGTTCAAACCATATTTTATTAACAATTTCCAATAATATCTTTTTTACTCTTATTCCAAGATTCTTAATGTACTCTGGATGTATAAGATCTGGTCCTGGTTGCTTTTTATTTTTTAGTGTTTTCATTACCTGTTCTAATTCTTCCAATTGGAACTTCGAATCCAGATATACTGTTTGCATTTTTTCTATTTCTATCGTGTTGGATTTTTTTAATATTCCATTTTCTTCTTTTGTCAGGTGTTTTCCTAGTGTATTAACTTTCTTATAATGTTAGTTAAATTCGTTAGCTATATTTTTGTTATTGTATATGTCTTTATTACCTTTTTTAATATATATACTTTTATTACAATTGTCGTACTTTCCGTTAACATTATTAATGTGCTTGTACACTTTGGTACTATTGGTTCTATAGTCCAACCTGGTTAAGAATTTATCGTACCATTGTCGTTTGGATACAGTTAATTCTCGTCTGTAGATCACATCTTTTTTCCTTCATTCTATTACATCTTCCCTATTTTTATGGTTTTGTGCTAAATCTCTAGCACTATTTCTTTCTGCTTTTAGTGTTTCCAATTTTTAGTTCCAAAAAGGTTTATATTTTTTTGGTTTTCCTCTGGGGATGTTTGTCTTTGCTGATTTTAACATTATGTCATTAAATTCCTTAATCACTTGATTTACGTTCTTTGTTAAATATAATCCTTGAACTTCACTTTAAATATTTTTTTGTATATTTAGTAGTTAGCTTTTTTAAAATTCCAGGTATATCGTTTTTTCAATATTTGGACTGCTTCTTAGTATCCGTGATTGTGATTATAGCTCTATGTCCACTTCCTCCGTCTTCAGTAACTAATCTTCTTGTGCTACTATGTAGATCTTCAGATACTATTGTGAGATCTGGATTATGGAATTTTCTGTATAATGCGAGTATATATTAGGATCTGTATCCTGATATATCCGCTGTATCTGTTTGGTATTTATAAAATCCTGTAATAACTTTCCAGCTGGGTCTACATCTTTATAGTCCTATTGTCTTGGGTGTGCATTAAAATTTCCCAAGATAAATATTTTCTTCTGTGGTTCTATTATCTGCATATTTAGATTCTGATTGCCAGGTGAGCTGTAAACTGTGTAAACTGTATTTTTTTTTTTCCATTTTTATGTACATTTAGCTGTGTAATTTCTGATTTATCTTGTTCATTCATTTCTTTGATTATTTTAAATTTAGAACTTAATTTTGCTTCGACTCCAACATTTATACCACTAGCTACTTGTCTTCTTTTGTTCAGATGATATAGATGATAGTTTGTATATTTATAGTACTAGAGAGCGTCATCGTTACAGTTTGCTTTTAAGATGCCAAAAACATCTACATCATATTTCCTAATCATTTCATCTAAGTACTGCTTTTTTGCTATACTTTTGGTGAATCCACCGGCATTCCAAGTTAAAGTACTAAAAAGTACTGTTTTCTGTTCTCTCTTTTCTCTCTTGTGCATTATATTGGCTAACTTCTGCACAATGTTATAGCCTATTTTGCATTACCCAGGGGACACCACATGGAGACAGGCTATTTTATCGCCCTATTTTAAAAAACTATCATGAAGCAATTATACATTTTTAAATATTTAAAAATAGAGAAAACCTTTTTATTTTTAGATCATAGCACCACTACCCAGACATCTATTGTACCAGACAATGTACGATAACTTGGCCGGATGAGTTCAGGAGACTTTGTGGCCTAAGTTTCCCAGGCATTAACATAAGGAACTGAGGGAAAACCTCTGAAAAAATCTCAGGAAACTAACCCAATTGCAAATTGAAACTGAGCTAACCATGTGGGAAGCACAAATGCTATGGTTAAGACTATACTGGTAGTCCTAAACATGAAAGTTACCAGTGCACCCAATGAACAGTGCAAGACATAGACATTTCCATCCATTAATGGATATCATTGTATGATTAGTTGAACTACACACTCTTAAAGCTTCACTTACTTTTCATAAATGTATGGAACCGGTTTCGAGAACATTTTGTTCCCATCTTCAGCCATGCTAAGGTTCAACTGTCGGATCATTCGTTGAGCTGTGGGAATGTATATTCTGCTCTGGTGGTGGTGTGATAAACTTGTAGTTTATGTTTTCATCCCCGACAATGTCGAAGTTCATTATGTTGTTTTTGTATTTGTAGATGTAGATTTTCTCCCAGGTTGCTAATTCCGTAGGTCCTTGTACTGATTTTAATAATTTTGTTTTATTTATTATGTCGTGATTTTGTGTCCAAAAATGATATGCTACTGCTGATTTCTCTATTTGCTTGTACTTTATGTTCCTGAAAAGTTCCTTTAACCGTGTGCCAATGTTTCTCTTTGTTTTCCCTATGTAGATTTTTTCACATTCTGCACAGTTTATTTTGTAAATACCTGATTTTTCTTCTTGTGGAATACTGTCATTAACATTATCTATCAGCAAATTTTGAACATTAAATCTATTAATTGGTGCCAACCTGATATTAAAATCTTTAAGAATATTCTGAAATTTTTTTGTGGCCCATGGATGATATGTGAATTTTTTAAAAATAAGTTTATCTTTTTTTGCTGAAAGTGTTGTGGTTTCTTTGACATGTTTTTGTCTCTTGAATTTCTGCACCTTTTTATGTACTAGTTCTTTTTTAAAACCATTTTTAACTGCTGTTTCTTCTATTTGTTTGTATTCTTTAAAATATTCTTCTTTGCTAATTTGTAGGTTAACTAGCCGGTGTGTTAAACTGTTAATTACTGCATGTTTGTGTGCTGTAGGGTTTAAACTGTCAGCTTTGATGTGATTATCTGCATGTGTATTCTTTCTGTATATTCCAAATTTAAGTTTTTCTTGGCATTTCATTATTTTAATATCCAGGAATGGCAGCATATTATCTGTTTCTATTTCGTATGTAAATGAAATGTTTTTATCTCGAATATTTAGAAGTTTTAAGGCATCGTCAATGAGTTTTTTGTCAACTATGGCAAATATATCATCCACATATCTGTACCATACCTTAAATATGAATGGAAACGCTGTGTTGATGTGTAATGGATTGTAGGTCCTGCATACTCATCAATGAATATTAATTGCCAATAAATAATATCTGCAACTTATTTGGATGAACTGTGCAACTCAAGTAAAGCAGATGCTGCTGATCTTTTTAATAGTCTTCTACTTTTCATTCTGCATTTCCAATATTGAGGTGCTGTGTTTTAGAAAAAAAGAGAGATCCCTGTGATCTTTACTAAGATGACATTTTGGTTTGTTACTCAGTATACAGTCTGTGACTTAGGTACCGTAGAAGACAATACAATGTATTTACTCTTGGGGGGGGGGGGGGGAAATACAAAATAGCAATATTCAAAATACCAAAGACTTGCACATTAAAGCTTGAGAATGACAACTTTATATATATATAAAGGAAACTGTTGATTGATCTTCAATCAGCATTTTAGAGGGAAAAACTATTTATATTATGTGATTACTGCTTCTATATTAAATAACATTAATGGGTGAAACATATACTTCAGAGTAAGTATAAGCAAATATTTGATGTTTCGTAGTCTGTATTTTTGTGCAATTCTGATACAGTGCCCTTTGTTTGCGGCTAACTAAATCTCACAGCACTAGTTTCTCACACTATTAACTTTGCTGTTCCATATTCTGCATTCAAAAGTATTTTTTTGAAAGAATATGCTGGGAATTCGCTCAAAAGTACAATTTAAGTGAAAAAAAGCATTAGTAAACAAAATATGTGTATTTCTGATCCATTTATGTGAACATACATAAAACTTATGTATGCATAAAACATATGTTTCCTCCCATATGTCTCTATAGAAAGTTATCACAAATTAAGTGGTTCATGTCATTTATTTATACGAAATAAAAGATGCATCATTTCCTGTAATTCTTTTTCAAATCTGTTATGAGTCTTGAAACAAAGGACCCAATAATATATGTATAGAAAAAAGAGAATAAATTGGTTATGTTAATATTTATTTTTAAGCAGCCACCTTTTATAAATAATACACCATTTCTATTATGATGCCTTTCATTCAATTGCAATGAAAAGAAATATATTAGACTTCACTGCTCTTGTGAACAATCACAATCACATTTATGGAATGCTAGTATGCACTGTATGCAAAGGAATGCTTCATAAGATGGCTGCCACTTGATGTATCAATTCAATCACTGTTTGTATTTATGCCTTCTTGACCTATGAGTGATAACATCAGTTCACTTATTAAAATGTAAATTGGAACTTGCACAGTGAAGCCAATCACATAATTGATATTATTGTATATTTAATTGAGCTACACACTCTTAATGCTTCATTTACCTGTCATAATATATAGAACCAGTTTTGAGAACATTTCGTTCTCATCATCAACTAGGCTAAAATTCCACTGTTGGATAATTTGTTAAGCTGTGGGAATGTGTATTCTGCTCTGGTGGCAGTGTGATAAACTTAAATTTTATGTTTTCATCCCTGGTAGTGTCAAAGTTCATTAGACTGTCTTTGTATTTGTACATGTAGATTTTCTCCCAAGTTGCTAGTTTTATAGGTCCTTGTACTGATTTAAATAATTTTGCTTTACTCACTATGTTTTGATTTTCCATCCAAAAATGATATGCTACTGCTGATTTCTCTATTTGCTTGTACTTTATGTTCCTGAAATGTTCCTTTAACCGTGTGCCTATGTTTCTCTTTGTTTTGTAATATAGATTTTTTCACATTCTACACAATTTATATTGTAAATACCTGATTTTTTTCTCTTGTGGAATATTGTCATTAACATTGTCTATCAGTAGGATTTTAACATTAAATCTGTTAACCAGTGCCAACCTGATATTAAAATCTTTAAGAATATTCTGAAATTTTTTGTAGCCCATGAATGATATGTAAATTTTTTAAAAAACCTCATCTTTTCTTGCTGAAAGTTGAAAGTGTTGTGGTTTCTTTGATACATTTTTGTCTCTTAATTTCTGTACCTCTTTGTGTACTAGTTCTTTTTTAAAGCCATTTTTAACTGCTGTTTCTTCTATTTGTTTGTATTCATTAAAATATTCTTCTATGCTAATTTGTAGGTTAACTAGCCAGCATGTTAAAATGTTGATAACTGCATGTTTGTGCGCTGTGGGGTTAATACTGTCAGAATATGTTCATGTCCATTCAAACCCATTAAAGGGCTGTATTAATTCAATCAATGAGGTTCTAAAAATATCACTTATCCTAAAGGATACAATATACAAAATAAAACAGAGCAACCTTACAATAGCAAAAATATATGGGTTACCAAAAATTCACAAGATTGGAAATGCTATCATCCCCACATTAACAATACCAATACTCCTTCATACTATTTAGCAAAATGGCTAGCTAATAGATTCAAGACATTACCTAAATTTCAAGAAGTATAAACAATTCATGTCAGTTAATAGAAAAAATAAAGGATATAAAATTACATCCCTCTGACACTCTAATATCTTTTGATGTAGAATCGCTGTTTCCAAGCATACCAAAAGAAAAACTCCTAATTTATCTACATGATTGGCTCAAAACAAGTGGAATTAATGATGCACACATTAAAGAATACATCAAACTCACAGAAATTTGCATAAACCAAGCCTATTTTTCTTTCAAAGAAAAATTTTATAAACAACAAGCAGGATTTAGTATGGGCAGCCCCTTATCTTCATTTCTAGCTAACCTCTTCATGAGCAGATTTGAAACACACATCAACTCAGCTTTCCCATACATATTTAAGGCATGGTACAGATACGTCGACGATATATTTGCCACAGTTAACAAAAAACTCATTGATGATGCCTTAAAACTTTTGAATATACAACATAGAAATATATCATTTACATAAGAAACAGAAACAGATAACACATGTTGCCATTCTTGGATATTAAAATAATGAAATGTCAAGGAAATCTGGAATTTGGAATATACAGAAAGAATACATATGCAGATAATCCCATCAAAGCTAACAGTTTTAACCCCTCAGTGCACAAACATGCAGTTATCAACAGTTTAACACACCAGCTAGTTCACCTACAAATTAGCAAAGAAGAATATTTTAATAAATACAAACAAATAGAAGAAACAGCGGTTAAAAATGGCTTTAAAAAAGAACTAGTACACAAAAAGGTACAGAAATTCAAGAGACAAAAATGTATCAAAGAAACTACAACACTTTCAGCAAGAAAAGATAAGGTAATTTTTAAAAAATTCACATATCATCCATGGGCTACAAAAAATTCACAATATTCTTAAAGAATTTAATATCAGGTTGGCACTGGTTAACAAATTTAATGTTAAAAATCTACTGATAGACAATGTTAATGACAGTATTCCACAAGAGAAAAAGCAGGTATTTACAAAATAAATTGTGCAGAATGTGAACAAATCTACATTGCAAAAACAAAGAGAAACATAGGCACATGATTTCAGGAACATAAAGTACAAGCAAATAGAGAAATCAGCAGTAGCATATCATTTTGGACAGAAAATCAGGACATAGTGAATAAAGCAAAATTATTAAAATCAGTACAAGGACCTACAGAACTAGCAACTTGGGAGAAAATCTACATCTACAAATACAAAGACAGTCTAATGAACTTCGGCACTGCCGGGGATGGAAACATAAAATTTAAGTTTATCATACTGCAACCAGAGCGGAATACACATTCCCACAGCTTAACAAATTATCCAACAGTTAAACTTTACCCAGCTGATGATGAGAATGAAATGTTCTCGAAAACGGTTCTATATATTATGACAAGTAAATGAAGCATTAAGAGCATGTAGTTCAACTAAATCATACATTTAATATCAATTATTAATTCGCTTGTCAGCCAGGAATTGGAGCTGTGCATATCAGTGGCAAAGGACAGTAAAGTAGCCCGTTTGTGATGTGCATACTGAGAACTGGCACACTATATTATGCTGAATGATGAAGTTAAAGGTAGGGGATCATAAGGTGAATGAGCAATGAATGACTAGTCTCAGGGGAAACTGGAGTACTTCAAGAAAACCTGCCTGGGTACCACTTTTTCTGTTACAAATCCCACTTTCACCCAGATATATATATTCAAATGATAGTCCTACAAATTCTAATTTCTTAATTAGGTATATACCAACCTTTTCCTCATCTGAGGTTGTAGCTGCAGTAACACTAGCATTTACTGGTTCACTGTGGCTGGGGCCTGAAGGGGCTAGGGAAGGATGTGGGCTAGATGTTGACCTTGTAAATCCTGATGCTACTTGCGCTGGAAAATTAAAAGTGTGAAAGAACATTAAAACTCCTTCTATTCGCTATCTACTGTCTTGTCAAATGGGATAATGTTTAACCAGAAATGATCAATTTCAATAACAACATTGGCTGTGAAAACCTAAACAATGTTATAATGTTTTATTCATTGGCAATTTAAATGAAGAATTTAAGTGCCTATTTTGGAATAGTAAACATTTTATTCTTATGTAAATGATTTTATCTTGGAGTGAAAATTAGTAGCATTCCATTATATTGTTATATAATTTGTGATTGTTGAATCCCATTAACATATTAAATGTATTCAATATTTGTTTTTGTTTGCCATACTTCTTATTTAAAATCAACCATGTACAAAAAAAAAATTCACAGCTATGTATTGTGTTGCTTACACATTTTCCTCCTATTTGCATTCACAGCTAATAATCTAGTTTTATAACCAATACAGAAATAGCAACAAACTAACCTTCCAGCAATCATTGAGAGAATTAACAAAATATTAGTCACTCAATTACATGTACTTATGAAGCTGTTGACAAAAACTGTATACATTGTTTATATAAAAATATTACAGGTTTAAAATTCTGTCTCACAAAAGATTGTGAACAATTTATAAAGCAGGAAGCTTCTGATTATGAAGGACCTTTAAAAGTAGCATGTATGTTATTTTTTCAGTTAGTTTAATTATCACTTTAAAAAAAATATGTGCAATATTCTAACATAGCAATGACATAAGATAACCATTATAGAATATATAAATTATTTAATATTGTATTTACACCTACCTGGTCTATCTTTAAGCTGATGGAGTGGTTGATGAGGCTGGGGAACTGAACGAGATACCAGACGAGGATCACGAGTGTGGCTGAAACATATTTAATATCATAAACATATTTTACCTTGTTGGGTTATTAATAAACTGGAGCTTCGGTACAACAGTTTTTTTGGCTAATATTAAGACCATGAAACATTTGATACTTATATTGTATGGAACAAACATTTATTTAGGTTAAAATGTTGGAGTCAATATGCTTCATGGCTGTTTAATGTAAATGCATAAGGAAATGCACCTTCTCTGCAGGATAGAGAGAATAAAGTATCCTTGCAGAATGAGAATGAGAGTGCCTTGCTACGTTCATTAAATGTTCAGAATAATAAGAGAATGCAGGGTGACATTGACAATTTCTGTATGACGGCAAATACATGTATATGATCTCTCTTATGTTTGACACATTTGGATGCTAAATTTATTCAGTTTTGAGTAATATCCTACAGTTTTATATACAAGTGCGCATTAATTTGTTACTTCAGCACACACTATGTTCAGTTATCTCAGTCAGTTGTTACAACAGTATTCTATCTTTAGTCATGTATACAATATATCACATATGAATTACGAACATATCATAACACACCTGAGTACAGTACCACAATCCATTTGCAGCTGATTTTGGTCTAACACAAATGGATTTCATTGGATGCGTGAACATAGTTTTTGTGTAATATCACTTATTTCATAATAATGGAGTTTGTATGGAGTAAATCAATGTGGCTTCTTTCATATGTGTATTTTTTTGTGAAGAGGAAACTCCTTGAATAGGTATGTTTTCCATTATCTCCATGGTTTTCTTTTAGTATGTGAATTTCAGGATTAATACAAAAGCGACACTTGTCACAGCTAATTGATATGCTTATATGCTCATAGAGATCTGATTGCATTAAAATTGTTTTTAGGACATGTCTTTGTTGAGCAGTCTGTTGCTTTATTTTGTGTACATGGCTATTCCCATCCTGAATTGCAAATTCTAAGGAATGCTTCACCAATAATATCAGCCTTGCAAATAGCCACATCCAGAAAGTAAATGATTTGCTCTTCTTCTGTCTTCTCCCTATAACCTGCTTATGTGTTAATTTTCAGTTTACTATTAAACTTAAAAAGTAAAGGTCAACACTGCAAATTAAACTATTATATTTACAACAATTTGCACTTTTTAAAATTATAAATTTTTATAAAATCTGGTTTACGACATTAAATTTTGTATTGATTAGTAATTACTGATGGAATGATTTGTATTTGTAAATAAGTAACAAATTGACTAAAAATTGGCACTGCACAGTAATGTATAATGTATATGTACGTTTTACAAAATGAAAATGCAGAAATTCAGAAATTATAAGAAGTACAAATTATTGCTATACATTATTTTTAATATGGTGGTTAGATGCCTTAAAATTTAATGTACATTCAATTTTCCATATTTGTTACTGCATCATTATGGATGCATCTGTATAGAATTAAAATAAATCCATTTTACTTTAAATGAAATGGTTATCACCCTAAAGTCTTGGTGAAGATGCAGCAGTAGAAATTCAAATTTCAATTCAATACATTGAATACATTAAGGGGACAGTTCCAGGCAAATGTGTTCAGCTTATAGCTCTTGATACTCAACTGACCAATAAGTCAAATTACACCGAAAGTAAACAGCATGGTGCTCAAAAGCTAATAAAATGATCCTTTTTTTCTCCTACATTAGTTTTATTTGTATTATGTTCTGCTTCGATTAAATTACTGAGATGACCTCAAATACTTAGTTGATTATAATAAAATTAAAATCCAAGTTCATTCTTCTGAAAGTATCTTGCTGAATACAACTCATAAAAGCAGGTAGATTTTTCAGTGGTAATTTATAAGCTTAGGTTTTTTGGCTCAAACTTCAAGCTTGAAATTATAATTATCCACTGAACTACCGGAAAACTATCAGCATCATTGTATTAGTTATAGTTGTAGATTTCTCATTTTAAGTACAGAAATAACAGCTTTTAGTTCTGTGATATATGGTCTAAATTAAATCTTCAAATTTAATACACCACCAAAAAGTCATGAAGCCATCACAACTAATATAAATTTGTATCCAAATGATCATTGTTTACTAATATATTTTTCTCAAATTATCAAGGCAAATGGTCAATGCTGCAGAATAAAACAATATCAAACATTGAAGAGAAATAAATGCTTGTTGTTTGAAGTAAAAACTGTAATTAAAATGAATGAAAAAATTAAAATGTAATGAGTAATAATCGTTTAATAAGTTTATTAATTCTATTCTTAGCCACAATGTTCTTTCAGATTGTTTTATAATGAACTGCAATGAATATATAACAATATTAAATTTAAGCTGACCAACCTTTCCTCAGAATCCTCAACTTGCGGACTGTAACAGATAATGATAAGACTTAAGGAAATAGAGTGTCTCACATATCTGCATCATTAGTCTCTTTTACTGCATGACATTATTTTCAAATACAATTTTGTCTTTATTTTTACATTTATATGATGACATTAAACCTCAGTTATACATAAGATGATGTTGCACATGGAATAAGATCTAGGTATTCAGAACTTTATTGAAGTTAAAGTTACGAATATAACTGTGAATGAGGATGGGACAAAATTGAAATTCTGTAAGTTATGATTCAAGTATGAAGGGAGTGCCAATATCTCCACTTAAAAACAACTAAAAAAAATGGTCTGAATTTGGTTGGTCTGCTTATGGGGCAATATATTTTAGGGATTTAAGTGAAACAAGAAATTATTTCCTATAGTTACGTATTCATTTTTTACACTAAACTCCACTTACTTACATAAAAGTAAGATGCATTTCGGGAGAATCTCTCCCATCTTCAGTTGCTCACCGAACCAGCACTACTCAAAACGATGGCTGGACACCTGGATGTTCTTGTGGTGGCCTCTGTTGGTTGAAGTAGGAAGTTGCTGAGCTCATCCATAGGAGGAAACTCGAAATTCATTAGGTTTTCTCTATTTTTTAATATGAAAAGTTTTTTCCAAGTGGATAACTCCAATGGGTAGTGAAGATGTTTCAGCAGTTTAATTTCCAGTTTTATTTCATGGTTTTTGGTCCAATTAAACTGCTGAAACATCTTCACAACCCATTGGAGTTATCCACTTCGGAAAAACTTTTCATATTAAAAAATAGAGAAAACCTAATGAATTAGGAGTTTCCTCCTATGGATGAACTAAGCAATTTCCTATTTCAACCATCAGAGGCCACCACAGAAACATCTGGATGTCCAGCTATCGTTTCGAGTAACGGCGGTTCGGCGAGCAACTGAAGATGGGAGAGATTCTCCTGAAACTCATCTTACTTTTATGTAAGTAAATGGAGTTTAGTGTAAAAATGAATACCTAAGTTCAGGATATATTACCACTCCATTGTCAACAGCTTCGTAGGTACAATATTTACATAAAGAAAGTATTTATTTAAGTACTAGTTACTTAGGGTTCTAAGGAAATTCTATTCTGCAATTACCCTCCTCTCAGACATATTATTTTTCTAAAGAATTATTAATTCTGCAGCCCAAATGCCACTTTGCATCATGTTTTGCACTCAGGAGGGAGAGAAAAAAATGAAATAAAAAAAAGGGAGAAGAAGGAAAAAGCCATTTTTTGTGCATGCTGTCCATAAACCAAAATCTACACCATTCATTTGGCAACCTAAGTATCTCTGATTTACCTATATAGAAGCCCCTTACATTACTAAGGTTCTACTTCTATTTCACTTTGCATTTTTAATCATGTTAGCATTGCAGTTTATTATTTTTTTTCTTTCCTTAAATTACATTACTTGGATTTTTTTATTACATTTGTCAGTCCTGGTGGTCTAGTGGTAACTATACCTGCCTCCTAGGCCGAAGATCCCATGTTCAATCTTGGCTGGAGTCGATGGATTTTTTTCAGGTGTAAAAATCTTAAGTATGGCTTCCTTTGAAAGGGAAGTAAAGCTGTGAGTCCCATGTTTTAGATTTAAGGCTTGTAAAAGAACCTGAAGTCTGAAAAAAGAGGCCATGAGCAAAATTTATCTGCCATTTCAGTACCTGAATTGAATGGGATGATGACCCGAGTTGTTAAAGATTGTCAATAAATCAAATAGATAAATAAATTTATTACATTTCTATCTTTCCTTAAGCTACAGGATAGGTCCATAAGTTTCTGGCCTCGCCTATAAGAATTATTGCATTCACAAAATGCTTATCTAGTGTCATACCTTATATGTTAAGTAAATAATTGCAGCTGTAACTTCTGCTCCAATGTGTTCAGTTGTTCAGATATAGTTGCATAAAGAAGGCTATGTGTAGAAGATTGTGACATGTTCAAAATGGAGTATCAAACTGTTATTAAGTTCTCCACAAAAGAAGGTCTTACTCCACATGAAATTAAATAGCAATCAGGCAGTGTATATGGGGAAACATTCCCCTCATATGGAACAATAAAAGAATGGGCCAAACTTTTTGAATGGGTCGAAAAAGCATTGAAGACTAAGAGCATGCAGATTGGCCCTTGGAAGTGCTCACTCCTGAAAACATTGCCCTTGTGGAAGGAGAAATTATGGAAGACTGGCAGCTCAAAGTTACAGAAATAGCAGCAAGGTTGGGTCTTTCTAAAACTATAATCCTTTGTATTATTCATTAACATTTAAACATGGAGTGCAAGATGGTTGCCTAGACTTTTTTCCTCAAAAAAGTCTTAAAGTCTTAAAACAGCAACAAATCATCTGTTGTCAGGCATTTTTGGAGCCCTGCCATGGCAACGAGAGAGAAGTTCTGCAAACCATTATTACAGAAGATGAAACTATAGTCCTCTACTATGATCCTTTGTCCGAAAGAGAATCGATGGAGTGGTGTACACCTGGCAAAGTACCGCCTCTAAAGGCCAAGGTCACTCAGTGAATCAAGAAGGTAATGGCCACAATTTTTGGGACTGTGAAGGAATTCTCTTCATTGACTTTATGAAGAGTACTATGCTGGCCTACTGCACAGACTAAGTGCTTCCATCAAAGAGAAAAGGCGAAGAAAGCGGAGTGGTGGTGTGGGCCTTCTTCATGACAACACCCGTGCACACAGCTCTTGTCACAAAGGAAGCTGTGAAGAAATGTGGCTTTAAGGAGATTGACCATTCACCCTACAGCCCAGTGACTATTTTCTCATTTCAAAAATCAAGAATGACCTTACAGGCAGGAAATTTAAGTGTGACAAAGAAATGATGGATGTTGTTTATGCCCATTTTGCAAACAACACTTCTGCTTATTTTGGGGAGGGGGGTTTAAATGTTAATTCAAAGATGTGAGAAGTGTATTGCAATAAGGGGTAACTATATTGAAAAGTGAAATATTGTTTTTGCCTTTCTCATACCTAAAAAATGGTTAGGCTGGAAACTTATGGACCTACCCTCATACTTCTGATTTGAGTTTAGCATAACAGTTTTTTTCGTTACTTTTTTATAACTTTCCACAATCTCTGTCTTGCTCTTGCTCTCTATCTCTATTCTTTCTTTACCATGGCAAATATGTGAAAACTACTGCAAATGGCACATCCTATTAGAAACATCTATAGCGATCTTTCCTTTTGCAGTGCTTTATACATGCATTTTCACATTACTTGATGGATAATATCACAGCAAATTTATGCATTATACAGCCTACAGCAGAGATATTCAACCTTTTTTTCCCATCTACCCTAGAAATACTTTTCCACTCAAGTCTGTATCCCCAGTTATATTTAATTCAAATTACACTAACTATATCAAAATAAATTAAACAATTTATCACTTATTAAAAAACCCAGTTTTAAACTATTAAAAGGTGAAACATGCTATTAAATAAATGAGTTATGTTACAGATTTCATATAACATTTTATCTTATTATACCAGGGTGTTAATTGTATAGAATCCTGAATTAACAAGCATTCCAGGATCAAGGAAATATTGTAAAAGGGTAGAAATAATAATAAATATTCATTCATTCAATTCAAATTATATTAACAAGCTCAAATGTTCCTGACTTTTTTATAGCTTAGTATGTTTTCTGTTCACAAACTCCTTGATTTGTGGCAGAATCTTAGTAAATGCATCAGTGGTGATTCTAGATTCAAGCAATTTCTATGCTTCAATTTCATTGCTGTCAATGCATTGAAACCTTGCTACACAAATAAATAGATAGGAATGACAGTGTCACTAAATTCCATATGCTGTCTGCAAGCATCACAGCACCGGAAGTTGCAAATTGACAGGTTTTCAAAGTTTATTTTAAGGGACTATCAATGGACATTTCCAGCAGACATTTTAATTTTATGGGAAGATGAGAGGATGGTGGTGATATAAAATTCAACTTAGTGCAATTTTCTTTCTCAAATTTTGGAAATTATTCCAAAAACTGTAACCTGAAAATTTTTAGTTGCATCTGATTATTTCCAAAACTTCATTAGCAATACTAACTTCAATTTGTCCACTATGTAAAGGAAAAAAACTGCAATATTCCCTTAATTAATGATGCCAATCCAAAATTAAACTTTCTTATCAAACTACTTCACTTTTTCAAGGGCTTTCAAAATATTTTAATCAAAACCTTGGAGCTCAAGATCATTATTGTTAAATTTGTTAAATACATCTATAGCAAGTGAAGAAAGACACCCTTCATGTTCAAAATGTCATCGGATCAAATTTTAATTTTGTAAGGAAACACTTTACCTCATTTTTCAGTTCAAAAACATCCTCATGATAATCGCCACATCTTGGTGTGAAATACAGTTGAGTGTATTTATGGATCCCATTTCCTTACACATTTTTTTTTTAGAAAAGATACTTTAGTGCATGTAACTTGATTATATGGATACTTTTAAAGCAATTTTCAGCATTTAATGTAAATCAGAGTTACTGTTATCCCAATCACATTTTCGCTGTATATAATGCAATGTTGCCAAATTATTTTAGGGTTAACTTTGTGAATACTAGAAACAAGATAATTTTTTGACCTCTCAATGAAACAGCACCATCTGTGGACACACTTATACATTGATAAATATTTGATAAATATTCTTTCCCTTTGTATAAATTGTTAATACATTAACACCAGAATATCACATAAATTAGTATGAATTTATTTCTAAAAAGCAACATTATAATTAATATATTTCCATTATTTTGCAATTGACTAAATACTATTACTAATTAATCATTGTATGATTGAGTCGAACTACACTCTCTTATTGCTCCAAGTACTTAAAAGTGGAGCAATAAGAGTATATAGTTCAAACAATGATCTTAAATATGTGATTAGTTTCAATGTACAAGTTCCAATAAACATTTCTAGTTACTATTACTAAGTTCTTATTATATTGCCAACCAAAACTTTATTTATTTATTTAGTGTCAATTATATTACAAAATAGCTAATGTGCCCTGCATCTCATATCATCAAAAGTTATCTACCTATTCTGTTTCCAGTACCTCCAGATTGTTAATGTACTTGAGACTGAATGATCAATTTCATTACTTCCATTCTATGCCCAATGCATGGAGAAACCAATACAGATTTTTATTGTTAATATACTGTAGGCAAACAAAGTTAGGGAGAGAAGAGGCTTGGTAACAAAAATGGAAGAATTTAGATGTAGAAATATTAATTAGAAAGATTTTAACTATAAAAGGAGGGGAGAATATAAAAATGATAAAGAACTATTTAAGCACATTTAGAGAGAAATGAGATGAAAGAGAAAGATGGAAGGAAATGTAACCTCAGAAGTACAATAGGTCAAATAAGCATAAACAAGGATAGGATAATACACCAATATGATGGTCACCAATATAACCTGAAGTTGTCTGCATTGGGATCAGAATGCAAAGAAGCAACTCTAGAAAGAAAATATCTAACAAGTAAGATTGTATATTTTTAGATCTCATTTTTTAATGGATTGATAAAGTATGTTTTTTTGAATGTAGTATATTATGCAGTCTATTGGGATATTTTCAATAAATTTTCAAATTTTCATTACTTCCATTCTTATTCTGATAATCAAATTTTTATTAATCCCCTATATCTAAACTCTCTTTCCTGTAGTACTTCTAGTCTTCCTCCACCATTTATCCCTAAATTTGTCCATGTATTCTCCCATCATTTTTATATATTTATCTGCTCTGATTCCAAATATCTCCCTTATTAAAATTATTTCTTCAAATTTCTTCCATTTCTCTTTCCAAACCTGTAGTCTCCACCCTTTTGTTTGCTTCATAAATACTATGGTACTCATTATGAGGTTCACCACACATGAAACATTCATTCCCAAAGATTTTTCTCAGTCTCTTAAATTTCTTACTGCTGATCTGGCCCAAGCGAAAACTTCCCTCCCTAATTTATAACAAATTTCTAGGTACTTCTTTACTCCCCCAAACTCTTTTATCTTGCCATACATTCTCAGTGAACTCTTCTCCCTGAAGCTTGCAAAGACTTCTTGTTTCTCAACATCTCTAATTCTATCCCTTACTTCTTTCCAAAACCACCTATATCTATATTGCTTATTTATCCAACAATCCCTCATACCAATTTTTTCAACAATATTCTTCATTTCAAGCACCCATCTAAACATTTTCTGTACACCAAGACATTCCTCGACAATCCATCATCTAACTTATTTATTGTATAGGTATTTCATTCTTTCAATTATTCTCCTTTTACTAGTTTAGCTACTCATTTCTACCAAGGCTACATTATTAGGTGACACTCTCGGTAGTTCCAGTATTAATTTACAAAATAATTTATTTATTAAATTCAGGATCTTCCAGTTATATCATATCCCCATATTCCTATTCCATACATAATTTTCATCTCCACCATGGGTGTTGTATATGTTGTATATTCGTTTCATCCATTTGACATTTATTTCGGTATTTTGCTTAAACATGCCCTTACTACCCCCATAGACATTTTCCTTTAGCTAATATTAACTTTTTCTGATCATTCCAGCTACCATTAGCATTTAATTTCCTCCCAAGATAATAAACTTTCTGAACCACTTCAATGTCCTACCCATTAACCACCATTTCTCATCCTTTCTCAATTCAAAGCCCTTTATACATACTATTATTTTGGATTTTCTATTGTTCACTTTTAAACACCATTCTTTACACAATTGTGGATAACTTCAATTGCTTTTCACCTCTACTTGTGATAGAACTCACTAGCAAGTAGAATTGGCCTTTCCTTATTATTAATTACTGATGGATGTACATTTGCTCTTTGAATTTCTGGAATATCACATAAAATTTGATATTTAGTTACACAATATACATGTCTCTAGTTATGAGCCTCATGTTCACTCATGTGGCATTTTACGTCTTGGCTATTAAGAGTATTGCAATAAGTGGCACTCATATTTCAGCTCCACTTCCTAAAGCTAGTATACAATCTTACTTTATAAAAGATGCTGGAATGCCATACTATCTCAGCTAAAGAGGCATTGGATTTGGAAAACACATTCTGATTGACAGGATTAACTTCACCACCATAATGTTTTTGATTGCAATGCTAATGTTTCCTTTTGTGTTCCAAAACCCTACATGTTGTGCTAGTTTTGGGAGTGATTTAATTGGCAAAATTTTAGGACTTGCACCAGTTTTGTCTGGTTTTTCATTGGTTATAACTGTACTTTTTTGCTGGCATATTTTGTTTTGCACGGAACGATAGATTCAAATTGGGCATAATATCAAGAATTGTAATTCTGGAGGCTACTGATAAGGGCAAAGTTATAATTTTTTCAGCAAGCACATGGTGATTTGATTTGTATTTAAAATAATAGTTTACTGTAGTGACACTGGTAGAGAACAGGTTCAGAAAGCAATGCTCAAAGACATAACAAAGGAGAAAGTGGAACTGAAGTATAGGTGCTGCTGGCTGATGTACACTTAGTTGCTGAGTTCTAAAACAATGCATGAGCAGACAAAATTTATAATAATGCTCTACACATTAATACATTAAGCAAAGTGGCCTATGACTGCCTTATTTGACAGTGGTAATTTTCCTGCATGCACTGACAATAAACAGGATGTCCAATCACTGATTTTCATAGGGGTATCAATACCTGCAGGTGATGGCAGGCTACAAAGAGCTAAACATTCAGAATGGCAGCAATTTCATTTGATGAGGTTACAGTATTATGTGCAATAACGAGCAGGTTTTTGGGGTATAATTAATGCAATTTATCTTGTAACCCTACCTGTTGCATATGATTAGATCCAATATTCTGCATTCTATTTTAATTATCTGAAGTCATGAAATTATTATTGCTTAAGTGTTACTGCATGATATCTATACCCTTCAATTCAGAACTGTAATGCCATTTGATAATTCAGATCTGGCAACCCAAATTCACAGCTTAGTATCCCTATAATATTTTTTGTATTATCCTGGTTTCCCTTTATGAATTTGTGCTTATAAGTACAAAATTATGCTAACATGGAGGTTTAACTGTTATAAGAATCAGCTCTTTAAGGATATACCAGAAATTGTTATTCTACTATTATTCATAGCAATATGTTCAAAATCATGCCCCTGATGAATCTAGCAGTAATGAACAGTCTTGCAGTATCAGCATAGACATTACTTAGCATTTCAGCATAGGCCTCATGAATTCATCATTTTAATTCTTTGATATTGTCTCTTTCTGTTTCATATACAGTGTATCTGAAAAGTTATGGTGCAGTTTTGAACAGTCACAGAATAGCTAGAAACAAGATAGAATTGTGAAACCTTCACCAAATGAAAGAAAATCTCTTCAAGTTTGCATACCTATTCAGTGCAGTTCTATGTGACTTATGTTTGTAGCCTTACTTACATCTAAACAACATTTTAATTAATTCTACATGTGACTAAGGACATCAGATGCAACAGAGTGAATAGTATCTCAGATTTTCTCTTTTAAATGGTCAATGTCATTGATACGAACTCTACACATACATTGCTTGACTTAGCCCCACAAATAAAATTCTAAAGACTTTAGGTCCAGTGATCATGGTGGCTATGCCTTCCATCCACCTCTTCCTATTCACCTCTGGGAAAATGTTGCATCCAAAAACAAGTGAACAGTTTTGTCTCATTAATAAACACAATCTTTTGTAAGAATTGTTCATCATTATCCATCTCATCAAGCATCTGTACAGCAAACTCATTTTGTTTGGGTTTATCAGTAGGGCAGATAGTGCATAACACTGCAGTTTGTAACCCATAAATTGGAGATCATTAAAACTTTATGAACTGTAGTCTTCTTCAGGCCTAAATTTCCAGCACAGGTACACACCACCTTCTTGGGGTTCCCTAGGTAGTTATTCTGTATAGCTTCAATGCACTTGTCAATAACCGAAGGCCTACCTGAATATTTTTGGTCCAACAGATTCAGATTCAGATTCAGATTTATTCACCATAAGAATTTGTACAAATTTTTGGTTTTGTCAATATAGTAGGAATATATACATGTATTAAATAGTGATAATACAACAAAATACTATATACTAGCACATTCTGATTAGTGCAGAGTGGCGGTTGCATTCTTGAATGAAGATCATCTTTCCATTTTGGCATCTTAGCTCCTGTGGACAGAAAACAGAGCAGCACAGTATCTCCACCAGAGTAGTATGTACATTAAATAATATTCTATTAAGCATTTGGCACTTACATTTTTATATCTGGGCTACTATATCTCCTTTAGGGCGTTTATTCATGTCATTACAGTATCTGCTAAATTCATCAATTGTATAGAACTGTTTTGTAAGTAAGACTTTATTAATTTCAGTTTTAAATGATTTAATTGTTGCTAAGTCCCTTAGATAAGGAGGTAAGACATTATACAATTTTAAACAATTATATTTGAAGGATCTCTCGTATAGTTTCGTGTTATGCTTATGTTGGTGGAGTTTAGTTTTATTTCGAGTATTATGTGAATGAATCTCAGTATTGATTACAAAATCATCTAAGTTAGTCCGGACATAGTTTAGAATTTCTTTTATATAAACACAGGGGACTGCTAATATTTTTAGATCCTTAAAATGTTTCCTGCAGCTTTCTTTTCTTGGGATACCAATCATGGTTCTTATCGCTCTCTTTTGAAGCTTGAAGATGAGATGACTATTTACAGAGTTTCCCCATAACATTACTCCATATAAAATATGCGAGTGGAAGTACGCAAAGTAACAACTTTTGAGTACATCTAATGTTACTCTTGTCCTCAGTTGGCTGAGAACATAGCAAGCCTTGCTTAGTTTTGTAGCTAGTTTTTCAACATGGTTATCCCATGAGAGGTTTAAGTCAATCCATAACCCCAAAAATTTTGTTTCTGACTCATACTTTATAGTTTTTGACCCAAGCATGATTCCCGGAGTAGTTATGCTTTTGTTGTTTTTGTGCTGGAAATTAATTGCTACTGTTTTTGCTTCATTTATCAGAAGTTTGTTAGTTTTGAACCAGGTTAACATGGCTTTTATTACTGCTGTTATTTTTGCTTCCAGGTCAGTACTTTCTTTTCCGCTTATAAATATGCTTGTATCGTCTGCAAAAAGTGTTAGCTTTACTTCAGAAATATCTTTTAAGCAATGCGGTAAGTCATTTATGTACAATAAAAATAGAAGAGGACCTAAGATTGATCCCTGTGGTACTCCCGATGTTACATTTCTTTTGCTCGAGTGTGCTTTCCCAATTTTTTGGTTTCTCACATCATTGAATTCGATCTCAACCAGTTGTTCTCTACCTTCCAGATAGGTTTTAAACCAATTGTATGGAATACCCCTTACTCCATAGTTCCACAGTTTGTCCAACAGCAACTTGTGGTCCACCATGTCAAATGCTTTAGATAAATCTAGAAACACTCCCACCCCGATTTCACTTTTATCTAGCATGTCGTATATACTATCTACAAAGTTTATTATTGCCATATTAGTGGACTTGTTTGTTTGAAAGCCAAATTGGCATTTGGTGATAATATTAAATTTGTTCAGGAATTTGGTTAGTTGTCTGTACATTACTTTTTCAAGTATCTTTGAAAAAACTGAAATGAGAGCTATAGGTCTATAATTGTTTACTTCGTCAGTCTTTCCCTTCTTATAGATTGGTATAATTTTAGATATCTTTAGTTGTTTTGGAAATTCTCCACTTCTCAGAGATTCATTAACAATATAACATAGTGGCTTGATGATGAACCTGCCACATTTTTTAATAATAAAATTTGAGCTCTCATCTAAAGCGCATGATTTTTTGTTTTTTAGCTGTTTTATTATGTCTAACAATTCACTTTCAGTAACAGGACTGAGGTATAGAGATTTTTCATTAATTATTTTAAAACTTGTACTGTGTGATATTGACAAATTATTAGGGTGTTGTACATTTTTAGTAATATTTGTGAAGTATTCGTTGAATGAATTTGCCACTTGCTTGGGCTGTGTTACATTTTTCCCTCCTTGCTTGAGACTGATGTTCTTTAGGGTGAGATTCTTTTTGTTTGTTTCTCTTTTTATCACTTCCCATATTGCTTTTGGTTTGTTTTCAGAGTTTATAATCTTTCTGTTATTAAACATTTTTTTTGCTGCTATAATTACTTGTCTATATATTTTTTTATATTTCTTATAATATAATTGCAATTCCTCTGATGCCTTTCTACTTTTTAGTAGATTACCCAGCAGTCTTAGTTTACTTTGCGAGGTTCTTATTCCCTTAGTTATCCATTTTGGGGTTTTATCATTTACTTTTACTTTAACAATCGGGAATGCAGCATCATAATAGTATCTAAATGTATTTATAAAGGAAGTATACGCTGCATTTAGTGTTGATTCCTGATAGGTTCCCTCCCATTCTTCATTTTCAAGCATATGGCAAAAGTATTTTACATTTTCCTGTTTTTGTAAACGGGTTTCTTTAAATACACTGCACTTGTTTTCTTTTGCATCTTGGTAGTGCCAGTTAATTGCAATTGTCTGTGCATAATGGTCAGAGAGATGGGTTTCTAATATATTTACTTTATTATAGGTGATATCTTTAGTGATTGCAATTTGATCTAGGGCACTTTTTGTTGCTTTGGTGACTCTGGTTGGTACATCTATCAATGGTTTCAGTCCATAGCAATTCAGTGTAGTTATGAGTTTTAGTTTTTCACTGTTATTTTTCAGAAAGTCTATATTTAAGTCCCCGAGTAGGATCACGTTTTTGTTTAATTTATGAAAGTGGTGTAAGATGACCTCAAGCCTATCCAGAAGAATGCTTAGTTCACTTTTAGGGTTCCTATAAATGCAAATAATAATAAGTTTGTTTTCCACCTCTATTATGCTAGCTTCGAAATGTTCTTCTATGTTTTGGGGTTCAAAGATTATGACTGGTTTTGCTTTGATTCCATTTCTTATCATGATTAGGGATCCTCCATTTTTTCTTTTGTTTCTGCAATAACCATGTGTAACGCTAAATTTTTCAAATTTAAATTCAGACAGTTCATTGCTGTTCAGCCAGTGCTCAGTTAAACATAGGACATCTACGTATTTTAAATCACTCTCAAGCAGCAGTTCTATATCAAGCAGCTTGTTTCTAACGCTCTGGATATTCTGGTGAAATATGTTTAATAAGTTATTGTTTTGGCTTTGGAAATAGCTATTATTACAATTATCTTTATTCATTGAAGAGGAGATTTCAGTAATAATTGAGGTTACTGCTATACAGCTATTTATGGTAAGGCTAGGTACCTCATTAATTGAAGTATTTTTACTTTTACCTGAACCGCTGGTTACTGCTCTGCGTTTTTTCGGTCTAGATGGTTGATGACTCTGCCCAGAAGACTGCTGAACTTTGCTGAACCTGTTCGATTGAAGTGGAGTCCATCTCTTCCCAGGTCCTCTTCTCCAAGCCAGGCATTACCGTCGATGAAGATGCATCCATTTTGTTGACAAATCCAGTCCAGCGTAGTGTTCACTGCGTCAATATATCTTAAATCTTCATCCCTTCGTCGTAGTATACCACTCACGCATAATGTAGCTTGAGGGTACAGCTCTTTTGCAGTGTGAACGAGGTGCTTCATATCCTTCATTATGTCATCTGGAGAGGTAGATCCATGCAGATTGTTGGTCCCGGCGTGAAATATTATTATGTCGGGGTCATCCTTGTTGTCGTACAATCTTCTTTCTATATGCTCTATTCTAGCACCCGGGTAACAGTAAACAGAAACCTCATTCCTGTCCAAACTTTTCCCAGCATGGCGCACCATTGAATCTCCAACAATTATGGCTGTTTTCCGCTCATACATAGCCTTTTCCGTTATACTGCTTGTTTCGTCATCTGTTATATCATCGCAGTTGTTTGTGGTTACCTCGGTGTCATCAGTCGGGTTGTCTTCACTTAGAATTTCGAATCTATTCCTTGTGGTCACTTCCTGTTTCTTCGTTTGGTCGCGGTGTTTTTGCTGACCAAGTTTCGGCCATTTTTGTTCGTTTTCAGTACGCCGTGAACTTTGGCGACGTTGTTCCCTTGTTACAGTTGACCAGCCATTATCGTATTTAAATTCCTCGGTGTCTGATATTTCTTTACCTTTTAATTTGTTGATTACATCGTGGGCATTCTTTAGTTCATTTTGAAGAGTCATCACTGTTATCTGCAACGACGCGACCTGTTCCCGCCATTTGGTGCAACATGGTGACGCCATGGTTGATCTGGGCAGTCTTTTCGTCTCTTCTTTACAATTTACTTTTCAGTCCTAAATGATACCTTCACTTGCACAGTTACAACGGGCTTTTGTGTGTTAAATACTATTAGTTTCACCTAGTTATATGCTCTATTTCTCGAGTTTTCTAAAACAAACTATGGAGCCACGTTACCGCTGAAACTCAAGCATCCGCCATCTTTGGCACTATTGAGATGAAGGACCTTGAATGAGTTATCTGGACAGTATTGGGTGCATTAACGGACACTTTCCTTTCGCGCAATTCAACCACTTCTGCATACAACGTACTTCCTTCTGACTACTCAGCGGGGTAAGGTTGACGCACGCACACACACAGACAGGTCGAGCAACATGCTTCCAAACTCCTTCAGCTGCTTATCCCACCAGTGAATGTTATTCTACATGGCAGCTTTTAATTGTACACATGATGATATTCATGATGAACATGTGTCTCAAATTTTGCAAGTCACAGGATACACTGACCTTTCCTTTGCATCGTCCACACCTTGACTAAATGGCATGATTTACTTCAATGTTGTGTTGCATCATTATGTGCTTGTGCACAAGGTTAAAATTATGTTTTCAGAAACTCTTTGGCATACTCTTCAATGTAACTTAGGTTTCGATTTGATTAGCCATTATAAGTGTTCAAAACTGCACCATGACTTTACAGACACACTGTATTTTGGCTGCAATTAATCCCAAAGGAAAAATTCCAGAGGGGTTAGATCTGGCAATTTATGGTGGCCTTGGCAAGTAATCACCATGACATATCCATCATTCAGGATATTGAGTTATCAAGATGTTTTCTAACAGCTCTAATAGAGTAAGGAAATATAACATTATGCTGGAATCAATGGTAAAGTACTAGCTGGAGCAGAATGCTTTTCTGAAAGTTTTCTATAATCTATCAGTTTCTTGAAATTTAAATAATGCTAGCGAATAAACCTAAGGGATTGAAAAACAGAATCAATGATAGTCACCCAAAATATCACATCACATGTCCCACTGAATTTGCATGTGCTGTGCTTGACGATGGAATCATTTGCAAAGTAACATTCATCGCTTCATAGCACCTGCTTGATAAAGTGTGGATCTTAATGTAATATAGCAGCCACTCTTCTGCAAAATTTTACCCTACCATCAAAATCATTTCCATAAAATTGCTGACATATTGTCACATGTATGGCCGAGGGGTGCATTAAATTGGTAATTGGCCAAAATTATTATACAAAAAGTTAGTTTCATTTGCTTGAATATTTTATATTCTTACATTGACTAGTCGCATTAGAAAGTGCAAACTTAGTTATATTCATTTGGTTTACCACTTCCATAGACGACTTAAAGGATTTTACTATGATGCAATCATACGCATAGCAACCAGCAGAATTATGCTGGACTTCAGATTCTTCCTCTACTCACATAACATATTTTCATTGGTTACTATATTTCAAACTTAGGGTGTTGGTATATCATAATTGGTAAAAATTACAACATAATGTAAAGACCCCTCTAGGCGATTGCAAAGGTATATTAGCTATATTAGTAGGTAGCAGAGCCTCAAGAAATGTCTGTTTTTCTGACTGGCTGTCTGGTCTGTTCCACTCCTGGTTTCTTCACTCGTCACCTGGCCTGCCCTGTGGCCGCCCTGCACCCTTGGCTCTACGAGACACCACCCCTAAGGTAAAACGGTCCGTTTGACCCTAATGGCCTAATATATAGATATTCACTTATTATGGTTAACATAAGCCTTCAGCATTAGAGGAGATCAAAGGTATGCATTTCATAATCAATATTCAATTAAAGAAGTAGCAATGGCAGTAACACTCTTCTTAATTATACCTGTGAGTGCTCCTACCACTATGCTCTCCTAGCTCACACCATAGGTGTGACAAATCGTAGAGGCACCTAAATGTTGCTCATTAATTCATAATTAAAATGTTAATTTTCTTTTTTTAATCTTGAAATTGCTTGGTGTCATGATTCTGAAATTCTTACCTTTGTTTTATTTTGAAATTCCATACTTAGTTATAAACTGTCATGCTTATTTTATGGAGCCTAGTTTTTACATTTATTAAAAAGTGGGGAAAAAAGTGTCTAAAAAGCACGCATTCATAGTTTTTTAGGATTATGATTTAAGTGTTTATTGTTTAAAGTGTCATTTATTGTTGCTGTTCATTATGCGATGTGACATCATCACTATTGGGTTATTATTTCTATGTATTCTTTCTTTGTATTGCCTGTACTATTTCATTCTACGGTTGCTTGGTATCATATCACATCCTAATTGGTGCTCCTATTCAGGCAGATTATAATTAGGTGCATGGATATTTTGAGCCAATTCAATAGTAATAGTCCCATTAGTACACATTAGTACAGTAATCAGAAATCTCATAGTGGAATAGCAGGAAAGCCTTGCTGGTAATGCGCAAACGTATAAATAGCTTTAAAAGATGTTAGTGATCTCTGCTGACCTTATCAAATCGCATCAGTCTATGTCCAATATTAGATTATGTTCTAGCTGCAGGCTTAAGGGACAACCCCCACTGGTCTTCTTTCCAGTAAGAGAGCATAGTTTAAGCATGAGATACATAAGTAGTGACCCATTGCCACCCCTCCCCCTATCCTCCTTTAGCAGTAACAATTTTGACGCCTTCTTGCGAAGACTTGACAATGGCAACCTCATCAAATTTTGCGGGGCAGTCAGGCTCCACTACACAGGTAGGTGCATTAAATACTAAACCTGTAGTTACCACCGCAGTACCATTTGCACGCACATTTATTGAACCAGGGATTTACGAGGGTAAACCAAAGCAGGACATTTCATGCTATCTTTACAATTTTGATACCATTGCCGCTGAGAACGACTGGGACGATCGATGTAAGAAACAGTATTTACCTAGCTATTTGCGGGAAGCTGCTGCAAAGGGTACAAAACTTTTGTACCGCGTCACCAGTTCATGACTGGGCCGAGTTTAGAAATGCTATACAAGCCGCGTTCCTCCCAGTGGTTCAGGAGGACATTTTGGAGTGTCGTTTAAGACTGCGGATACAGGATCTTGCTGAACCTATGGACCGTTACATTTATGACATCTTGGTCCTTTGCGACCAGGCTAACCTCCCCCCCCATATGACTGAACGACAGAGAATTCGCCATATAATGTGTGGATTAAAACCGTCATTGTTGGAACAGGTACTTCCAGCGAATCCTCAGTATGTAGGAGAATGAACCCAGTTCGTACGACGAATTGAAGCTAGATATCTGGCGGGGCAGCGGGTGGATACTCTTGCTGCGCGGCCAACTAGGCCAGTAGCAATGTTGCAAGATGCCTCATCACCATTATCATCATCATCATCACCATCGGTGGAAAATCTGGTCCAGGAAGTATTAGAAAAATAGTTGAAAAAGATGCAGATTAGCCAGCGTAATCCCAAGATTTCCTTTGCTTCCCAGCCTAGGCACAATCATTTTGAAGGGCGTGGTCGTCACCTTTGTGGACAGCAGGACTTCGAGTGGGCGTCCAGTGTGTTTCCGTTGTCGTAAGCCGGGGCATATAGTACTTAATTGTACTCAAAACCAAGGCCAGTCACGAGATTATCTCCCGCGACTGATATACCTACATGTTCTAAGGAGGAAATAAAGCACTATTAATCCCGCCAATTCACTAATATCAACACGTTTTATGGATAATAAACCACTGGATGTACTTTTTGATAATGGAAGCTCGGTTGGTATAGTTAATTATTGATATGTTAACCCCCCTACCCTGCTTCCCGTGTCGCAGTCTTTGTTACATACGTCTGATAATAAGTTAATTGATTTGTCTTATTTTATTTGGCTAAATTTTTAGCTGAACGGAGTGCACTTTTCAGGAGAAGTTTTGGTGGTAAATGACTTCGGTCATTACCTTTTGTTAGGGATGGACTTTTTAAAGCGTTACGAAGCAGTACTTGATCTCGCATCGCTCACCATTTCGCAGAAGATGCCAAATGGAACAAATTTTAACTAACTGTAATGAAAAAGGGGACTGCCCTTTAGCTCAGATTTTATAGAACCTGAGGAAGAAAACCAACAATGTAGAGTATATTGTGTGAATGATGTTCGTTTATCTCCTTTTTCTACGTCACAAGTAAGCATTCAGTTTTTGTCCCAGGATTAGTTATGCTTGAACCGTTTGAAGCTATTAAGCACAGAAAAGGTATAGACACGACTCCTGCTATATGTAATTTTAAAGGGTATCATTTTATATCTGTACATAATAATACAGCGGTACCTAAGACCATTTTTAGCGGAACAACCCTGGTTCGGGTTCACGACGTTGCATTGGTACAGGCCGCTATTTGGCAAACACAGGACGTTAAGGATTTTGATTTTAAAAATGGAAAATTACATCTATGTTGTCAACAACTCAGCGACATGAAATGCAACTCTTTTGACCAAATATAGACCTGTATTTGCAACAAGCTTGCAAAAACTAGGAACTACAGATACTGATGCATTTCAATTCCAGGTTAGTGACCAATAAACCAATAAAGCAGCGCCCTTATCGAGTGTCTCAAAAACAGAGAGAAGAGATTAGTTCGCAGGTAAAAGAAATGCAGGACGCAGGCATCATTAAGGAGTCTAATAGCACATGGGTTTCCCCTGTTGTTCTTGTTAAGAAGAAAAATGGAGAATTTTGTTTCTCTAATTAGTGATCTACTAAGTTACTTGGCAGAACCTCAATGGTATTGTACATTAGACTTGTTAAGTGCTTATTTTCAAGTCCCCATTGCCGAAGATAGTAAACGATATACAGCTTTCGTAACACCGGAATGCCACTATCAATTTGAACGTTTAAGTTTTGGCTTAACAAATGCGTCGAGGTTCTTCTCTTTAGTTGCTAATAAACTTTTGGGAGACTTGAAATACAAAAGGCATTGGTATATTTAGATGATATTGTTGTATTTGCCTCATCTTTTGAGGAATTGCTTGCTAATTTAGAAGCTGTCTTCGCTAAGTTAGCGAAACATAATTTCAAGTTAAAGCCAGATTTTTTTTTTTTTTTTTTTTTTTTTTTTTGTTTGCCATGTCTCATATTGAATTGTTAGGTTTTGAAGTATCTGCAAAAGGTATCGATGAGGAAGTCTGTACGAGACGTAAGTAGAGTACTAGGATTATTTTCTTTCTACAGACGCTTTGTACCAAATTTTGCTTCCATTGGTCAGCCATTGCATGATCTAACTCGTAAGAACCAATATTTTGTGTGGACATAACATCAGCAACGATCTTTCGATAAACTCAACATCTGTTGACCATAGCCCCTGTCTTAGTACATTATACACCTGGTGCTTATACGGGAACTGCATACGGCTGCTAATGGAATTGGCGTTGGCGCTGCATTGTTACAACGAATAAACGGGGAGCTTCATCCAGTATGTTTTTGCTCTAGAATAAACATGAGAAGAACTACTTGCAATAGCTTACGGCCTCACATACTTTTGACCCTACATCTATGAATATCCGATCAATGTAGTCAGCGATCATCATGCATTATGTTATCTTAAAAACTTAAAAGACATTACGGGTAGATTGGCTCAAAATTGCAAGAATACGAATTCAATATTGTTTATAAATCGGGAGCTAAACATTCGGATGCCGATGCACTTTCTCGTCATCCTGTAGATGATTCTAAACCACAGGAACTGGAACAAACAGACGAACTAATTACCTGTTTGCTAACGCCAGTATAAATTGCACACAAACAAAGATGGCCCTCAATTGAATCAAATAATCGAAGTATCAGAACAGCCCCGGGCTCAGGAACTGCTAAATTGCAACACCAAGCTGACTCATACATCTCGAAACCAGAGTCCTATATCGTAAAAATGCGGATTCGAAAGGGCCAGTACACTTGCTAGTAATTCCAAAAGCCTTGAAACATGAAAATTTATTTTCTTGTCATGATTATTCCTTATCTGGACATCTAGGATTTACCAGAACTTTTCATACGATTAATTCGCGCTATTATTGGGTGGGCATGTGTAAGGAAATTGAGAGGTACGTTAAAGGATGTCTTAGTTGTCAATCTCGTAAAGGTCCTAAAAACATTAACTTGCTGGACTCTTACATCCTATTCCATTAATCATATAGGTGAACGATGGGGAATAGATTTCGTAGGTCCTATTCATAAATCTAAGACAGGTAAAACAATGATAGTTGTTGCTACAGAATATACCAGTCGGTGGGTGGAAGCGAAGGCCATCCTCAGAGGAACCATAGAACATGTTCAATTTATTTTGGAAAACATAATCTGTCGCCATGGTGCACCAGCCATGCTACTTTCCGACAGCGGACCAGTATTCCTTAGTAGGTTACACAACATCTATTAAAATCGATGGGTGTTAAGCCTACTTTTACGAGCGTCTACCATCCTGCCTGCAACGGTTTCACTGAACGTGCGAATTGTAAACATATTGTCTCGTTACACTTCTACAAGACAAAATGATTGGGACACAGCTCGTTATATTCGCTTACAATAGTGCTAGACAGGGGTTTACTCTGAATCCCCATTCTTTTTAATTTGTGATCGTCACTCAACATTACCTGAAGAAGTGCAATTAAAGAATATTACGGAAAATCTTTTTGTTGGAGAAACACAACAAAAAATTCCACAAGCTCGTCAAATGGCAAGGGATAATATAACAAAACAACAAGAAAAATATAAGAAAATTTTCGATAAGAAAAGACGAACCATTAAATTTCAGCCTGGTCTATTAGTTAAAGTATTTACACCTGTCTGCAAGAAAGGTAAACATCCAAATTGTTGCATAATTTTCATGGTCAATTTATTGTTATGAAGCAAATTTCACTGGTAAATTATTCTATCAGGCAGAAAACAAGAAATGAACTTAAAGAATTGGTCCTCTATGTATCTCGATTAAACCCATATTATGCACCCTAAAGACGAAGTTAAGTATTTCACTTACCAGGCACCTCCACCACTTGTCACACCTATTGTATGAGCTAGGAGAGCATAGTGGTAGGAGCATTCGCAGATATAATTAAGAAGAGTGTTACTGCCATTGCTACTTCTTTAATTGAATACTGATTATGAAATGCATACATTTGATCGCCTTTAATGCTGAAGGCTTACGTTAACCATAGTAAATGAATATTTGCACGTTAGGCCATTAGGACCGAACGGCCGTTTTACCTTAGGGGTGGTGTGTCTCGTAGAGCTGAGGGTGCAGGGCAACCATAGGGCAGGCCAGGCGACAAGTGAAGAAACCAGGCGTGGAACAGACCAGACAGTCAGAAAGACAGACACTTCTTGAGGCTTTGCTACTTCCTAATATAGCTTTGCAATCGCCCAGAAGGGTCTTTACATTATGTTATAATATTTACCAATTATGATATACCAATGCCCTAAGTTTGAATTACAGTAACCAATGAAAATATGTTATGTGGGTTGCGGAAGAATCTGAAGTCCAGCATAATTCTGCTGGTTGCTAAGTGGACGATGTGTCATAGTAAAATCCTTTAAGCCATCTACAGAAATGGTAAACCAAATGAATATAACTAAGTTCCCACTTTCTGATATTCATGCAAACTTTTGTACAATAATTCCCAAAATTTGTTCCTTTGATAAGTTGCAGTATTTTGGTTCCAATGTTAGCATCTGGTCCTTGATCTTCCCTGGTTATAGAAAGAGTAAGCCTCTTTCTTACCAGGGATGTGCGAGGCAGATTCCTCATCCTGTTTACACCTTCCACAAATGGGTTCATCTTCATAGACTCCCACTTTTAGTAGATGTTTCCTGAAGTGACCATGTTCAGTAATTAATTAATGTAACCACTCCCCTTATTACTCTTTTGTCCAATTTTAGATGTGGAAACAGTGTTACTAGGAACTAGGACCAATTTCCTAGCTTGCCTTTGTCCAGGACAGGTTTGCCACCTTAGTTGTCCCAAATCCATATTATAACTGCAGTCTTAGCAGTACATGTACTGATCCCAAGCTGGGTTCAGAGTCAAAGAAGGGTGTATCAGAACCCTTTTTTGCCAAATGATCTACTTCTTCATTTCCATAAATGCCCTTGTGCCCCGGCACAAACTGCAGTTCAAGCCTGTTGCGAGATGCCAGGGCAGATTGCGCATTTAGGCATTTCCATACCTGTTTAGATTTTATTCGGTTGGAGGAAAGTGCTTTATCTGAGAGGATGAGAATTTGTTTACCATGGTAACCCTTTCTTAAGTACTCTAAAGGCACAGTTCAGGATAGCATGTATTTCTGCCTGAAAAACTATGCGCATTTACCAAGGCTTACATTGATGTTGGTCCTTGGAGATAGACCATACATATCTGCACCAAATTATATGGAATACAGAAACTGGTTGTACAAGGGGAAGTATAAAATTATCTGCACTTTCATCATAACACATCTTTAGGTCTGTCACATGGATTTCTGTGCATGCCTATTTAGGGTTGGTACTAATGTAGTCACACGATTAAAGTTTGATTTTGATCACTTAATTTGTTTCCTGTTGTGACAGTGTAAACATGATTGCACTGCTAGCAGTGTGCACCAAGTAGGAAAAAGAGCATGATCTGATTTCTCTGGTTGGAAGGTGTGTCAAGGGCTGCAATTAATTGGCAGCTTTCAACACAATGCAGGAACAGTGCTCTGCCACATAGAAGTGTGTATGAGTGGATCAACAAGTCTATGAGTGGTCGAAAAACATGACACACAAAGAGGTGGCCTGATGCCCATCAACTTCTGCCACTGATGAGAAGATTCAGCAAGCTTGAGAAATAATATTGGCAAACCAGGTAGCCATTAATGAGGTAATGCAAATTAGTCATGGTTGAGCCTATCAAATAATCCACAATAAGTTCAGCTTCCATAACTCTGTGCAAGATGGGTGCCAAGAGAGCTTACCGCAGAGTACAAGCACAAATGTGCTGAGATCTGCCAATGCTTACATGACTGCAACAAAGAAAGTACAGCATTTTTGAGCAGAACAGTCGTCACAGGAGATGAAACATGGGTTCATTACTATGAGCTAGAATCCAAATGGCAGAATATGGAGTAGTAACATCCAGGATTGCCAATGAAGATTCAAGACTCAATATTCTGTGAGAAAGGTGAGCTAACCATGTTTTGGAACTCAAAAGAGAGTTTACTGGAAGACTACCTGGAAAAAGGGTGTGCAATCAACAGTGCAAGATACAGTGACTTACTGCTGAACAATATGCAGTCAGCAATTCACACCAAACTCTGAGACCTACTGTCGAAGAAGTGTTGTTGCTGCATGACAATGCAAACCCATATTGGTCAAATTGTTGAAACCAGTAACTATTTGCATTTTGAGGTGCTGGAACACCCTGCCTATAGCCTAGATCTCACCCTTCCAACTATCATCTCTTTGGACTACTCAAAGATCCTTTAAGAGGTCATCAATTTTCTACAGACAAAGAAGTGGAGAAGCGGTGCATAAATGGTTATGTGACTGACTGAAAACCTTCTTATTGGAGGAATATGTAGGCTTGTGGACTGCTAGACAAAGTTTATCAAAAATAAAAGACTATGAAGAAAAGTGATGTACTTGTTCAAACCTTACTGTTGTTTAAATACATAAGAAAAACAAGAGTGCAGATAATTTTTTACTTTTCTTATAAGTTCTTAAAATGTGTAGCATTACCTTCAAAGTACTATGTTTATTCTGCATAAGTTAGGATTGTCGCTGATGAATCTATTCTTATTGCAAAGTGCCTTGAATGTCCATTAGCTCTTTACTCGATTTGTCAAAATACATTTCAGGAAAGCAAACAATTTTTTTTAATAGTGTGTAATGTCCCATTTTTACTTTTACTTTTTACAGGCACCACAGGCAGTGAACACTGATAATACATGGGATGAAATAACAAATTATGAAAGGATTTTTTTTTAATGGAAGGAAACGTTTTTGACCTAAATTTAAGGTACCTCCTGGCATTTGCCATTTATAAGAACTGAGGAAAACCTGGAAAAAAAATCTCAGTTCAGGCTGGATGGCCCTGACAGGATTCGAAACCCAGATCTCCTGCTCACAACTTCGGCCACCCATGATGTAGAATGCAAAGACAAAAACTGGGCCCTTCACTTAAACTGCTGTACATTTGCTTGCACTGGCTGAATGGGAAAGAAGAGGCAAAGCCTTTTGTTGTTCCCATTAATTGGCAGGAGCCTTTCTTTGGAAAGGAAGATGAGTGTTAGAGGAAGTTTTTGGATAAAATGTTCTGCTACTAGATAGCTTGTATTATAATTCAGGATTACATTTTGATCTGCAAGAATGGTAGTTATTTATAGATGTGAAAACTTAGTCTCAAGGCAGGATTCCTATCCAATTCTGTTAGATATGCTGTGTATAAGTGAGAAATCTATGAAGACCTAAAATAACTATTGGATAAGTTTCAATTCAATAAGAATATTGACACCCTTGTGGTCCTATTATGATCTGCAGCAGGGAAATGTGAATTACTACTGTTTTCATAGCATGGGACAGCTAAACAAACTCTTGCGCTACCTGAAGAAAGAGAGGCCTAAAAGGGAATCTCTGAAAGTTAGAGAAAAGAATATGTTACATCCAGCACTGGCAGAATGGCATAAATCTTCCTACTTTTCCTAAAAATCAAACTTGTTCAGATGAAAAATTTCATAAAAGCTAAGGCCTAGCCTGGATGATTAGCATTCAAGCATATCTGACAAATTCTTTCAAATCTGTATAATGAAAATTACTGCGGGATTTTTTTGTGGTCCTCAGATCAATTAGTTCTTCAGAGATATGTTTCTGACAACAAGCTCATGGTGAAAAATAGGCTTGGAATGCATTCTGTCTCATGTCAACTAACTTCCTCAGAAGTACTACTACATGGAACTGGTTCAACACATATTATACTGTATTACAAATTTGGCTGGCATTTATTCTTGGAAATTCAGTTTTTTATATTTGAATTTCTTCCATGACAAGTATAGCATGATGATCAAATATTTTCAGTAGGACATTGAATAAGTAAGTAATTGGAAAGTAATGCCATAAGCAGACTTTTATCATTACTTCTCTTTGTACACGGGTCACGTAAAAAGTTTTCAGAATAACCCACAGATTGCAGTAGCAGTTCTGAAGCAGTTTTGTTATCAAAATCTGCCACCTTCCATAGAAACATTTGCATAATAATAAAAAATGGATTGGTTAACTATTGTAGTAACTATAGTGTTCATTGCAGTGCAGGTCTATATAGAAAAAATGGCAAATATTGAATATTATGCAGTTAAGTACTTGGTAAAGAATGTAACAGAAATTTATACAGATATGACAAACACTCTAAGGCACTGTGCACCATTTCCAAGTGGAATGTAGTTTAAATGCTCTCATGAAAGCTTGGAAGTGTTATGATTCCACTCGCAAAGAAGGCCAAAAGTGTGAAATTGGCTGGAAAGATCATGGCACCAGTTTTCTAGGATGTCAAGGGTGTAGTGCTAATTGATTATCTTTTCACTGGACCATATTACGTTAATCTTTTGGACATAATGAAGATAAATACATGCAAGAAAAGGTTGGGTTACCAAAGAAGAAAGTCATCTTGTATCCTGACTGTGCTCACCCTCATGTGTTGCTGCAATGGCGAAAATCAATGAATTGCAGAATAATTTGCTGCCATATTCACCTTATTCCCCTGACTTGGTTTCATCTGTTCTTTAAATTGAGAAAATTTCTTGGTGGAAAGAAATGTTCGTCTGATGAAGAGCTTAATTGATCAGTTAAGGTGTATTTTGCAGGCCTGGAAGAATCTGACTTTCACGATGAGATAAAGGCTTTGGAGCATTGCTGGACAAAGTGCAATAATGTCAAGAAGTATTTAATTTATTTACAGGTGCTCTTTGACATCTCATTCAACTCAGGATATGAAACAGTCAATAAATTGCTCAGAGACCTCTTCTTTCAGGTTTGAGGTTGTTTTACATGCCATAAATCTATGATATGGGACCTATGCCTTTACTTCCCTTCTGAAGGCAGACTAGTGTCAAGTGTTAATATGCTTTAAATTATCTTGAACAGTAAAACCTAAGTATTTTTGGTTGGATCAGAGCCTGATCCCCAGGATATTCCAGTAGGTACTGCTGATGAATGGGGACTGGGAGGCGGAGCCAATTAAATTGGAGCCTTCTGCAATTGCTGAAGGTACTGATCCCATTTGTTATATTTTAATCTTAATTGGGTTTTTTGACGTTTAATTTGTTATACATTTTTTTTTGCTATACCTAATGAATATTTTTATCATTAAGTTCCTGCTCAGCAACCCAAAATTATATAATGGCTAATTTTATCTTATAAGAAAGATTTGTAAAAACTTGTTCTTCAAATAATCATGGCTATGTGCCACATAATCTCATTCACTCAGTATGGATTAGCATATTTTACCATTTGTTTGATTGCATGCTCTAATGTCACTACATATATAATAAATAGTGTACGGATATAGTGGTACCAAGTTAAGCTCATAAACATTGAACCTATGTTCTGTCCTTGAGCACAGGCAGTTGCACACAATATATATCATGGGCTGCATAATGACATTAAGTCTGGTTTCTTTCCCTGCCTGTTTGATAGAGATTATCATGAATGTGCGGGCGATACAGTGCAGGTATTAATATTTAGCTTTGCTTAAAACTAAAAACTCTAAATTCTGAAACTAAGTCAGATTGTAAAGGAATTTGGAAATGATTATTTCTCCACAAACAGAGAGTCGATTAAATGCAACTTATGTAAGATGCATGCAAGAAGTAACAAAGGAAGATATGTGCAATAACACTGTATTTGAAAAAACAGCAGTCATCAAAAATTAAAAAATAAGATTTGACTTTCAATACAGTAGCCCCAAGCAGAAAGTCTGAATTATTCATAGATTTGTGTAAGGTGCATGCTAATATTCTATTTCAGAAGCTTCAAAATAAGAAGCTACATGGAAAAACCACAAATAGAACATTGCCAAAAGAATGAACACTATGCAAAAATTATTTATTGGGGTGTTAGGCAAGTGTTCTGACTAGCATAAGAAATTCAGTTGTTTAGAACAAAATCTGGGTTTCTATAGATGAAACTACAGATGCTATGAATGTTATTGTTAGGATACTGTAGCCAAATTTTTCAGGCAGAAAATATTTGCTAACAATGAAGACATTAAACAGAGTTATAATCATTCTATAATCACATCCTTCAATTAAACGTGAATGTAGGAATCAACACAGTGAAAATATCATAAAATCTGGTTTAGACTAAAAGTAAAACTACTTAAAAATCATGTCAAGACATTAAAACTCTTTTGATGTTCCACTTTTTAAAAATTTATTTAAAAGTAACTGGGACATGTTTCGTGAGGTACTGGCACACATTGTCAACCATGCAACAACTAACCGATCTGATCAGATGGGAAATGTAAGTGACTGTGCTTGCTCTGGTGGTTGTTGATGAACTTATATAATATGTTATCTGCTTCTAGTATGTCAAAATTCCCGAGTTCATATTTTTGTATATAAATGTTTTCCCATATACTGAGTTCATTTGGGAGTTGAATTGCCTTTAATAATATGATGTCTTTTATCTATTTTGTGGTTTTCTTTCCAAAAGTGTGCTGCTACTGCTGACTTCTCTATCTGTTTGTATTTTGTATTTGCTTTAGCTAAAGAAAAGATTTATTGAAAATTCACCTACCACCCTTACCTTAATAATAAATTTAAAAAAATATTCAAGCAATACAACATCTCTTTGCCACCCATAAATAGATATAGGGTAGGCAAACTAGTGAAGTTAAATAAAACAGAACTTAGACCAAAAGAAGAAAATTCAGGCATATATAGAATTAATTGCAGAGATTATGATAAGAAAAAACAAAAAAAAAAAAAAAAGTATGAGACTAAAGGAACGCTGGAGAAATATAAAACACAAACAGATAGAGAAGTCAGCAGTAGCAGCATACTTTTGGAAGGAAAAACCACTAAATAGAAAAAGACATTATTAAAGGTAATTCAACTCCCAAATGAACTCAATATATGGGAACAAATTTATATACAAAATATGAACACAGACTCATGAATTTTGACATACAAGAAGCAGACAACATATATAAATAAGTTCATCAACAGACCACCAGAGAGAGCATTCCTTACTATTCCCACCTGATCAAATCCATTAGTAGTTGAATGGTTGATAATGTGAGCCAGTACCTCAGGAAACATATGCCAGTTACTTTTAAATAAGTTTTTAAAAAATGGAACATCCAGAGAGTTTTAATGTCTTGACATGATTTTTAAGAAGTTTTACTTTTAGTCTAAATCAGATTTTAATCACATCCTTTTTTGAAAATTCTATGGCTCTTTTAGGGCCTGAATGCATTACGCAAGAAAATCTATTGTTGATTACAGAATGCTGGGATACTTACTGGAGGCTATATTGAATTACCAGCAAATGTGCACATGATTGGTACATTTTGAAGTGAATATTGTGCACTGATCTGCAAAATCCCTGATTTTGGAAGAATTGTATGGACATCTTTTGTTCAGTCAAAATAATTTCCCAAGCTTTCCTGGAATAATTACATCTTTAGAAGCATTAAATGATGCTCTAAATCTGAGGAACAATTTAAAAAAGCAATAAATATCTTGTAAGATGGCAATGTTACCTGAAAAATGAGGACAGAGCCAAAGAGCATTCTTGTCAAAAACCCTGGATATTCAGTAATGTGCACAATTACAGATGTAATATGCAGCAATAATACACTGTTAAAGGATGATATCAGAGTAAAGATCTGTAACATTGAACATTTTCAGTATTCCTTCATAATGCCATGTGACTTTGAGGGGTGTTTCTAACAATACAAACTTTGTTTCAATGCCACAGTAGGAACTACACATTGAAACCTTACGAATTCATATTGTCATTTATTGTAATTGAAATGTGCAATATTTGCTTTTGTGAATTTAAGTGATGATTGTATGATAGTACATAAAAATGATTACATATTCAACAGACTGTAAAGAGCTTGTGATACCTGTAACAATTATAAGTAAATAAAATTATTATACATAATATATTGTAAAAATAACTACCATATAAGTTCTTATTTAATGCAGTAATTTGCATAAATGTATTCCTGAAATCATCATCCTGTCACTGTGTTTCCTATTATGCTAATTGGATGCCTTGTTTATTTAAAAAATGAGCGTACACCTTGCTTACATCTTACCTCAATCACTTCCCTCTGATTGCATTGATAAACGGATGACTACAATCAATATGCACCTAACTTAAATTCTCAGCGACAAAGATCCATATGCTAGGAACATATTTTAATATCATGACCATCAATACCACTATTCTTACAGCTACCAAACAAATATGACGTGTAACAATGAAATAGATAATGTATACTTACAGTTCTGCTGCATATCCTCTGCTGTTATCAGTCACTCTGAAGTCTTGACTCATATGGCTGAGACGAGGGCCTTGAGCACGTGGATCACCCAAAGATGGTTCCATTTCATGAGTGCCCCGTGATCGTGGATCACGAGGATCTGGAAAATATGGATCTGAAGGACGAGAATTAATTGCACGAGGATCTATCATGCGAGGACCTAAGGAGCGTGGATTAAGACTTCGTGAATCTGGCGGGTGTGGATGCATAGTACGAGGATCCATGATACGTGTGTCCACTGAATGATGATCAAAATGTGAACTTGGAGGACGTGGGTCAAAATGCAGCTCTGCAATATCACTGTCAATGGAATTGGGATCAGCAGTATGGGTGTCCATGAGACGCCAATCTCCCATCCTGGGATCCATTCGCCTTTCTCCAATACGAGGATCTCCTGGGCGTGAATACAGAGCTCGGGGGTCCATAGAACGTGGATCTAAGGAACGAGAATCAACTGTACGAACATCCTGAGAAGATGGCTCCATTATGCGAGAATCTGCTGAATGTTGGTCTACAATACGAGAATCTATAGGTGGTCGATCAGCAATACGAGCATCTACATTTAGTCGATCAGGAATACGAGGATCCACATGATGTCTATCAACAACACGAGGATCAATTGGTCGTCGATCAAGAGGCTGCAAATCTCCCATATGAGAAGCAATATGCTGAGAATCTATGCTATGTGGGCGAGAATTTAAGGGAAATGAGTCCCTGGAATGAGAATCTGTACCATGTTGGTCCATACTTAGTGGTTTATCTGCATGTGAATCTGCAATATGACCTAATGAACTTTGATCCACAGAATGAGAATCTGCTGAATGTAAGTCAACATTCCTAGTATCTGGTGCAAGTGGATGAATATCTCTAGAATGGGTATCTGAAAGAGGATGTGGATCAATAATGGCGTCATCCATTGAACGTGAGTCTGAGTTATAGTCCATTATACGCGGATCTTGAGATAATTTTGAATGTTGTTCTATGGTATTTGAGTCCATAGTGCGTGAATCTCTGGAACTCTGGTCTGTTGTAAATGATTCCATTAAGGAATGTCGATTTACATCAGTGGCAGGATTTCTTGATTCAGAAATCAAACTTTCTTCTGCTTCTCTTGCCTCAGCAAAAGTAATGGCAGGCGAAGTCCGTAAAGCTGGGGCTGGTGGAATTTGAGGTGCTTCTATAACATCTTGTCTTTGAACTGGAGCTGCTTCAATCAGTGCCTTTTAGAGGTAGAAAAATAAATAAATAAATTTGGTTGCTTACTGGCATAGTCCCCCCCCCCCCACAGCCAATGTTGTAATCTGGCACCATGAACAGAAGAAAGCAATAATCAGGAACAAAACTTCTTCTGAAATTAAAATTTATAGACACCATTTACAATTTATGGGAAAAATGGTATCAAATGGAGTTAACTGGATTTTAGAATCACAAAATTTAATTTCATCATGTCAATTAGGATTTAGGAACTTGGAATTTCTAAATCCAAATTAGGGAATTACTCTCAATTAGTTAACATATTTTACTGCTAGTTAAGAAATCAAAGACTCTTTTAGTAGGAGAGAAGATGCAATAGCAATTTTTATTTATTTTCAGAGCACCTGATACTCTATTTACAGAAATGTATTAAATTAATAGAAATTATTACAAATAAATTATGTGATTTAGATGTAAAAGGTTATATGAAACCTGGATATCCAATTTCTAAACTTTGCATTTTATTGACACAAGATGTCTTTATGGCAAATAAAAATAAACTGTGGAATTACCATAGGACATCTCTGTTTAATATTTACATCAGTGATCTGCTTTCAACGATTTAAGAATTTGGAGTTTTCGCAGATGATTTAGTAATACATAATTCCAAAGAGAAAAATAAGAGTGTTGAGCTCTAACACAATAGAATATTCCTTGAAAAGATTATAAAACTGGTGTATGAAAAAAAATTTATGACAATTAATATCATTAAAAGCAACTAAACCTTTATAGAAAACAGATTTAAATAAATATTTGAGGGGGGACATCTTATGCAAAACATACTTGATATATGCAGAGCAGAATAGCATTTATATGGTAAAAGTGTTTGTCAGAAACGAAATGGATGATCAAGAGGAGTGCTTTCAACCACATACAGATACCAATGATCACATATTGTGATGAAGTGTTAATAATAGTAAATCTTAAAAAATCAAATAATCAGGAAATTGAAGTCTTAGATTAATTACAGCACTGTTAAATCTATCAATATCAGCAATGCATATTTTCCCTTGAATATAAATTGGAAAAAGTTGCCAATCAATATGAAAAATGAGACTACAATGTATACTCTTTCCTCACTACAAATCAGCAGAAAGAAAAAGAGTAACTTTGATGAAGAAATGAATGAATGAATTAATATCACAATTCATTTACAATTTGTTACAACAATATACCATCAATTTACAATAACAATTATATCTTTACACACATTATTAACCTACTCTTTTTACTCTAGATCTTAAAAATACTCTAGATCCTCCAAAATACAGTTTCCTACCTAGTTAATTATGTGGTTGTTTGACTGTAAGAAACCTCCTTTTACTTTCTTCCTATTTTGTTCCCACTTCTACTTAACTTTACCCAAAAGCTCTTCCATTTTCTGGATTTTTTTTACACTCTTTTACTTAACATTTTGTAACACAATCCCTCTGTAAATTGTTCCACTTATTGTCCCAAGACTTTTCCCTCCACCATTTAACTTTCTGGCATTCCAATAATGGGACACACTGATTACTCCCCCACATATACTGCATCAATCATTATCATCACCTGTATATCCTTTCAGGAGCATTAGTGCTGTACGTATCCACACCCAAACCATCCTACGGAAGACATTTATAAAAAAATGGTCCAGAAGAATGGAGGCAAGAGTGGAATTCACATTAGGTACAAGTACTGGCAGCATATTTCCAAAAATTAGGACTACAAGATTCAGCCAGGTGTACCATTCATTGGCTTAGAGCATTTTAAAATATTTTATATCAGTTTTGTTATTTCCAACAAGCACTTATACTCTCATTCTAGAGCAACTTTCATTGCAATAGCAAGCAATTTGTGATCTACATCAAAGAATCTTAAAATGTTGCAAAATCATACATCACTAATTAAACTTAATAAAAGGATATTTTTTCAGTGGGTATCATCACATGAATGCTTAATTGGCAATGATTATCTTAGCAAAAAGGGAAGTAACATTATACAAAAGCTGTGATAAATTTAACATTTCATGTAGTTAAAAGATCGATTAACTCCAAATTTCAAAAATGAATTTACAGCATTTTCATGAAAATTCAAAAATAAATTATGGAAATATCTCAGCAGAAGACTAAATTTAATTTCTGATTACTTATAGGAAAGTGCAGTTGCAAACTTTTGATTAATTACAGATCATGACTGCCTGATGGAGCACTTAATAGAACTGGACTAATTTCTTCAATAATCTGTTCAATGCACAATCTTAAAGAAGAGATGGTTCAAGATAACGTCCAGCCATCTCTACTAAATTGTCTATTTATTTAAAATAGATGGTACATTGTCAGTTAACTCAGCATTAGTTAATAATGATTAGTTTCCCACAAACAAAATGCATATGTTCCACTTATGCCAGATAAATGAGCATATAGTAAGTTCTCAACTTTACAATATTATAACAAATTATTATTGAGGAAATGATTCAAATTTCACTAATTTTGTTCCATTTGCTTGGACATGTTTCAAAGGCTGTTGCCTTCATCTTCAGCATGATTCCAATGTCTCCTTCCCAGCTTGGTATTAAGATGTCTCTGTGTGAATTTTATGAACTTGGTGATGAGGTTACTATTGTTTGGGAGATCAAAATTAACCAAAATTTTGTTGTTTTTGTTAATGAATACATTTTCCCACACTGTTAATTCCATGGGTTTTTGAAGAGCTTATAAGTGTTTTAGTTCCTTTTGGAATTCATAGTTCTTTTGCCAGAAATGGTCTGCTATTGCTGGTTTTTCTGTTTGTTTATATTTTACATTTCTCATATGTTCTTTAAATCGTATGGAATTTTTTCAATAAAACAAACAAAAAGAAACATTACCATGCAATTTAAGGAACACGAGAAATGTAAAATATACACATAAGAAAAAATCAGCAATAGCAGACCATTTCTGGCAAAAAAAACACAAATTGCAAAAGGAACCAAAACTCTTAAAAGCTCTTCAAAAATCCATAGAATTAACAGTGTGCGAAAATATATTCATATACAAAAACAAGTAAAATTTGGCTAATTTTGATCTCCAAACAATAGTGACCTTATCATCAAGTTCATAAAATCCACAGAGCAATATCTTAATACCATACTGGGAAGCAGACAGTGGAATCATGCTGAAAATGAAGGCAACACCCTTTGAAACATTCCAAGTAAATAGAACAAAATTAGTGCAATTTGAGTGATTTCCTCAATAATAATTTGTTATACTATATTTCATTGTGGAAATTCCCGGTATTCAAAACTATTTACAATAATTGTTTACATGATCACCTAAAAATAAGGAAAGTAGGGGGAATAAAAATCCTTGAAAGAAAAATGTATATCACTTCTTACCCATGCTTCCTGAAGATCCACGATGCCCATGACTAACTGTGCTTCTAGCAAAGCATAAGTCAAGGGCGGATTGTTTATAAGCATTGCTCGAGCATCTTCTGCATTGTTCTCTATGCACTGTTTTATTTGTCTCATCAGCTCAAACATCTGGTCTGGTGGGAGTGATGCAACTGCTTTACTGATAGTTTCTGGGGCTTCTTCATCAATAATAGCTTTAAAAAAGTTCACAACCTTAAGCACTTTGTGTCAACAATTTTTTTAGAAAAAGATTAATATTTTTGTAATTTCTTTACTATAAAACCAAAAAGTTCCTGCATTATGCAAAATATGAACACATATTGTCATATAATAGTTTGTATGAGAGAAAATTGGCTGAAAGTTAAAAATAAAATTCTATGAAAAGTTCTCACACTTCAATTACAGAGGTTGGTGACAAATACTTGTAAGTTCGGCTATCAAAACATGATTTACTTCAAAAGGGGGGAAAAACAGCAAAAGCTATTGAACATGTACTATTTGTAGAGGTTTGCAAATTTATTTATATTTTCATTTTACATAAGTGAAACTATTTATATTTATTTTTCATTTTAGGTAAAATATGACACCATTAGCTCTAATAAAATTATACACATAATTTAGCTCTCTCGCTTAATGTTGTGTAATTCTGCTTTTGTTATAGATGTTGTTGTTGATGATCTAACGTGCAGTATTTTGATCCATCAATTTTTCCCTGGCCAGCCAATATAATTTGTGTATTTTCCCGTCAGGTGCAGCTTTCCTCAGTTCTGTGCATTCCAATAGATGTTCTCCATTTAAAATCTTGTCAGTATTGCTGATCTTACATGTGTTATCATTCATAAAATCAAATCTGTATAGATATTCCGCCTGACAATCATGTCCAGTGGCCAGTCTAAAATGAGCAACTGCTTCCTTCCTTGATAGATTTTTTATTTTAAGTACAATTTCTTTTATATTAGAATAATTTTTATTAGATATTTCCACTTGAATATTATGTTGATATTTTTGTTCTATGGTCGTTTTGATATTTTTTTAATTTTACATTTAATCCACAGGGCTTTATTGGTTTTGAATATAGCACTGCCCTCTTTTTGGCCAGAAAGTATGCATTCTTGTTATCTATCATTCCCACAGGTGCTGGTATGCACAGTAGTATTATTTGTTGAAATTTTGTATGGCATAATCTATAATAAGATCTCACATCCCTTACATTGTAAGATTCATATGAACTATCATATCGTTCTATAGCTTGTATAGCTGAAACTGAATCTGTAAGAATCACTACTTTATTTTCTTTTATATCAGTCCTATAGTATATCTGTTCCAGGGCTCGTTGTATTGCCACCATTTCACTCTCATAGGTTGTGGATTGTCTAGGCAGTGTGAAATAATGCGAGAAATATTTACAATCTAAACTTAGGTATTCATTTTTTATACTAAACTCCATTCACTTACACAAAAGTAAGACGCATTTTTAGAAGAATCTCTCCCATCTTCAGTTGTTCACTGAACCGCCGTTACTCAAAACTATGGCTGGACAAACGGATGTTCCTATGGTGGCCTCTGTTGGTTGAAGTAGGAAGTTGCTGAGCTCATCCATGGGAGGAAACTCGAAATTCATTAAGTTTTCTCTGTTTTTTAATATGAAAATTTTTTCCCAAGTGGGTAACTCCAATGGATTGTGAAGATGTTTCAGCAGATTCATTCTCGGTTTTTTTTTCATGGTTTTTTGTCCAAAAGTGAGCTGCTACTGCTTATTTATCCAGTTGTTTAAACTGAATATTCCTAAAATGTTCTTTCCTACGAATTTCCAAATTTCTTTTTGTTTTGCCTATTCACAATCTGCACATTTTATTTTGTAAATTCCTGATTTCTGATCTGTTGGTAAGGAGTCTTTTATTGTGCAACCCAATAAATTCTTGATGTTGTATCTGTTCGTTGGGGCTAACATTATCCCATGTTCTTTGAAGATTTTCTTGAACTTGTTGTGGTAAATTGGATGGTAGGTGAAACTTTTCAATTTGTATTCTTCTTTTGTGTTTTTCAGTGTGGAAACTTCCCTCTTCCCTTTTTGTCTTTTAAAGACAAAAGACAAAAGGGATAAGGGAAGTTAAAGAGTTAAAGACAAAAGGGATAAGGGAAAGATAAGGATAAGGGAAGTTTCCACACTGAAAAACACAAAAGAAGAATACAAATTCAAAAGTTTCACCTACCATCCAATTTACCACAACAAATTCAAGAAAATCTTCAAAGAACATGGGAAAATGTTAGCTCAAAGAACAGATACAACATCAAGAATTTATTGGGTTGCACAGTAATAGACTCCATACTAACAGATCAGAAATCAGGAATTTACAAAATAAAATGTGCAGATTGTGAACAGAGCTATAGGCAAAACAAAAAGAAATTTGGAAATTCGGAGGAAAGAGCATTTTAGGAATATTCGGTTTAAACAGCTGGATAAATCAGCAGTAGCAGCTCACTTTTGGACAAAAAACCATGAAATAAAACCGAGAATGAAACTGCTGAAACATCTTCACAATCCATTGGAGTTAACCGCTTGGGAAAAAATTTTCATATTAAAAAATAGAGAAAACCTAATGAATTTCGAGTTTCCTCCCATGGATGAGCTCAGCAACTTCCTACTTCAACCAACAGAGGCTGCCACAGGAACATCCATTTGTCCAGCCATAGTTTTGAGTAATGGCGGTTCAGTGAGCAACTGAAGATGGGAGAGATTTTCCAAAAACGCATCTTACTTTTGTGTAAGTGAATGGAGTTTAGTGTAAAAAATGAATACCTAAGTTTAAATTATATTGCCACTCCATTGTCCACAGCTTCCTAAGTACAATATTAATATTTACAATATATACCACCTCCCATATTATTTCTCTGTTTGTCTGCCATCTGTGTAAATTCTAAGCCACTCTGTTTCAGGGAATTGGTTATGTAGATATTCAAGTGCTATAGTTCTGCATACCTCTGTTGAGTCTTCTTGTTGATTTAATTATTCTGTCAGTTTTTTATCTGTTACTATCTTAATATAATCCATTGGATTAGTTCTTGAGGGATATGGGATGCTCTTCTCTGCCAGGTTTAAATAATAGTAATTCTTCTCTAAGTAAGCTTTGTTTGTGATCTGTATTTTTTGTTTGTGTTCTTTGGGTAGTTAATGAAACCATTGATGTTTATCTGGGTTTGTTTTTAATTTTATGTATAATTGTGCAGCTTGTTTCAATGCTGGCTTTCATTGGATTATTATTCGTTCCGCCCAGAAGTGCATTTAGTGGTGTCGTTTTCACGGCACCTGTTATCAGTCTTAAACATTGATTTTGGCATTTCTCAATCTTATTAATTTTTTCTTCTGTTGCTGTTAGTAGTAGCTCACATACATGTTTTAGTATTGGTTTTATATGTCTATTATATGTTTTATTTAAAACTTCCATTGAGCTGCCCCATTTAGATCCAGCTGATCTTTTCAATAAATATAGATTACAGTTGGAAAATTGAAAAGAACATCTCAGAAACAGACTTGAGAATTTAAATGCAGAAAGCTCTGGATAACAAAGAATTGCTGTAGCTAAAATCTTTAAAGACTTCAGGTATTTCACCAAGTTATGCTCTCCTGCATAAAATAGGAAAAAAACACATTATTGGTTCTGGGAAAGAAATAGGAAAATTTGTTGCAACAATTTAAAAAACAAAGTTGTACACTTATCTTCTGGAGGTAAGAAGCAATCAAATTTTTAACAAGTGCTAAATGGAAACAAGTATTCTGCATAGTTTACATACAACCAACTCGCTGGAAGCAAGTGTTGATCAACAGGCAATTAAGGATATGCTCCTAATTTAGGTTGGATAACTAAACTCTTCTTTTCTTAGATGAGACACTTACAAAAATATGTGAATGCAAGTCAGATGAATAAACCGCTTCTCTTATTGACTGATATCCTAGTTTAAGTCATTTATGCCAAGAAATATGGCAATTATCAAACTGGCCTTTTCCCCTCCTGTACCTGGCTTTAGCCTCTGTACTTCTAAAGACTTTCTTTAACAAAGTTGTAATCAAAAGACTTAAAAATGGAGTGGTGATAATTTCAAATAGTGAGCTTATTTTCAGAACAGAGAGTTAAGAAGAAGCCATGAGGCAAAATTATTAATAAACAGGACTGCTCTTCTATTGTATATGGGAGTAGTGGAGGAGTGGTTTGGGATGGTAATTTTTGTCCCCGAGGAATGCAACAGAGGTAGTTTCATCTCACTGTGCTGGTAGTTTGCTTTGAACTCTTTTTGAAGTGAATACTATGTTATCAATTTGCTGGTTTTATGCCTAGTTTACAGATCGTACAGTATGTTAATGTGAAATTTCTTTTGAAATTGAAAATCTCTCCAAAATTAGTGAAGTAGTTACACAGGGATGTTTCCAGTATGTATATGAATTTTTGAGTGTTACAAAATGTGTAGTAATGGTTGCCAAGAGGTAGATGATGATGGGCATTATGACAGCATTTCCATTCTTCAAAGCTATGCATTTTAATGTTTTAAATGTTTGAAAATGACAGTTACATTTTTTAAAGATTTCAATAATTATTATTATTTTATTATCATTGAAATTGAGCTATTATGCTGGAACACAATTCTCAATGGTTGAATACTATTACTACCAGCTTTTTTATGCACTTTAAATATGACCTTGCAGCAATCTGATGATTTCTTTATCAAAAGAGACAAATTAATGTGTTCATTTAAAGCAAATACAGGGCAATGGCATTTAAACAGTTTGTTTGCCTGTCTCACAGCACACCACTCCTGATGAGTTAAAATTGACTTTTTTGTAAAAAAATGTGACTACAATAATTAGAATTTTTATGAATTTACATTTAACTTAACTTCAATATTAATTAAATTGGGAATCTAACACAGTGAGGCATGCATTACTGTAAACTAAACTATTAAAACATATACTTCCTGACTTCACTTACTGGAGATTTAATTAGGACATGTTTCATGGTCCTTTGTTCACATCCTTAGTTGTTAACTGGCTGTTAAATCATTTGTTGGAGTTGGTGGGGTATGAGTTGACTCTGAAAGCTTCGTGATAAACTTATCAAAATGAGAATATCAAAATTTTAGGTGTTGCTTGTGATTTTTTTATGTAAATCCTTTGCCAGATGTTTGCTTCCTTTGGTGGTTGGACTGTTTTGAATAACTTGATGGTTATTTCTATCCCATGGTTTTCATCCCAAAAATGCAATGCCACCACTGATTTTTCTATTTGCTTGTGTTGATGATTTTCCAATGCTCCTTCAACTTTGTAATATACATATAAGCAAAATATAGGTATAAGATTGAAGAAACATTGGAGACAAATCCAATATATGCATATACAAAAATCTGTGGTTGTATCACATTTTTGGAATGTAAACCATGATAGAAAAAAAACATCAAATTATTGAAAACAGTTCAACAACGAAAGGAATGAAACATCAGGGAAAAGATTTACATAAAAAAACATGAGCAACATCCAATGAATTTTGACAACCTGGAAGCAGACAGCTTTATATTCAAGTTTATTGGAAGGCCACCAGAGTCAACACCTACACCTAACAATTCAAAGTGAACAAATGATGCAATAATGGATTAACAACTGAGGATGTAGACAAAGGTTCTGATTAAATCTCCAGTAGGTGCAGCCATGAAAAGTGTTTTTAAATAATTTGAATCACAAAGGATTATTACATTTAATTAAATTATTATTTATGGATCTCATTTATGACATATACAAGTCTATACACTAAAATATTTACCCTGAATCTCTTTGATGCATTTCTCATTATTTGCAGTTTCCACAACCAAAGGTCTTCCATTGAGTTCATAGCCACCAAGATTAAGAATTGCTATCAGTGCAGTTTCTTTATCCATGAATTCGCAGTAGCCATATCCTCTAGATCTCTTGGTATCATGATCATTAATAATCCTAGAAGAATATAACAATAAAAAGTTTACCACTAAGTAAGGAGAAGAGAAAGCACAGAAAAAATATTTCTTACTTATATAAAGAGTTCTGAATTTGTCTTAGAACAACACTTCTTTTTGCTGCCAAACTAAGCCCTTTAACCACACATCTTTATAATGGTCTATAGGAAGTATGACAGCTTTTTAATGAAAGGAAGAAAAAGAAGGTACAATGTTCACTCCTGAGGCTTGCATAGGCTTCAGTCTAAATCTTTGACTGGACAGAATGTCTTGCTGAAAAGTTTTTTCTTCAAAAATAGAAAATTCCAAAAATATTTACAACTTTATGAATTGAATTTATTTCTTCCAATTTCTAATTTACAGGCAGTATATGGACATCAGTCCATATAATATGGCCCAGTTTTCTTTAGATTTAGGCTAAGTATGTTAAAAGTCAGTTAAAATTCACCGGAACGAACATATACACACACAGACTAAAGCTAAATCAGGACAAAACGGGACCTTCTTCGAAAATTCAGTACACCAAATGATTAATATCATTAAATGTTATTATATTTTAATTTATCATACTACAAAGTTGCCTTGAAACCTGCCTGTTTCTTTTAAGTAGTCGAATGAGGCAAACTTGTCAATCGATTTCATAAGTTCGTTCCTTAAAGAAACATAAATCGCATTCTGTTTGACTTTTATAGTTTACTATATCAAGAAAATTTTTGAAAATGTTCCATACATTCAGTCTTTCAGCTATTTAAAATATTAGATATATTTGAAGTATATAAATAGAACCAATTTCATACCATTTTTACAAACAAGCAAGCATGTAAAAATCAAAGTAAACAATTTACATTTACATATTCTCAATACATATAAGCCTACTACTATTAAAAATATAAGTTTCCTACTTAATCACCCTCAATTTAAGGAGTTGCCTTCCTTCTGGGTCCCATTACAATTAAGTATGAGTACATAATGGGAATATATATTCCTCCTAAATAATGTCATTTACAACATTGTTGTTCCCATTTACCTTGTCCACCATTCCAGATGTACTTTCCAAGTATTTTTACATTTTGTATGATTTTAGATTTAAAATTCTTCTGCCTCTTATTTTATTTGGTATGTTTTACCACTTTTGTAAAAGGAACTGTTCTCTCAAAACTTAGTTTGCTTACATTCTAAAATACAGTGCCAAGTATCATCTGCTTCTTCACATATTTGGTCTTGGTGGTGTAGTGATAGCCATACTTGCCTTCTAAACCCAAGATCGTGGGACCAAATCCGACCAGGATCGATGGATTTTCTCGGGTGTAAAAATCCTAAGTTTGGCTTCCTTCAGAAGGGAAGTAAAGCTTTGGGTCCTATGTCATCCAAAGAAGACAAGGCCTCTGAGCAAAATTTGTCAGCCATTTCACGCCCTAATTAGAATGGAACGCTGATGACTTGAGATGTTAAAAAGCATCCGTAAATAAAACAAATCAATCAATCTTCTTCACCCATTGGACATTTCCCCATTATATATTCATTTCTTGTCCCACTTAAGTATATTATCCCTGTTCTAAACCTTCCCTCTCAGCCTTATTACATGTTTCAAAGCATCTTTCTCCTCCCTAATCATTTTTTAATATGATATATAATTTTGGAGACTTTTTGACATTAATAGCTCATATTTCCTGTTTTTCAATATCCTCAATTCTTGTATTTATCTCTTTCCAAAATCATTTTCTGATTCTTTCTCACTCATACCATATTAATACTGCCATGGATGGCCAAGGTTGTTAAGGCAGGGACTTGTGAGAAGGAGGTCTGGGGTTCGAATTCCACCAGAACTATCCTCCCTACTGAGGTTTTTTCCAGGTTTACCTCAGTCCTCATAAATGGCAAATGCTGGGGGGGTACCCTAAACTTAGGTCTGGAATGTTTCCTTCCTTAAAAAAAAAAAAAAAAACTTTCCTTAGTTTATTATTTCATCACATGTGTCACCAGTGTCCATTGCCTGTGGTGCCTCAGTAGTAAAAATGGGTGTTAAACACTATTAAAAAAAATATTGATACCATGCCTGCTTCTTGTACAATATTTTATACATCCCCTTAATTTTTCTTTGTGTACCAAATACTGTTTGATGATAATTTCCTCTTCTAGTCTTCCTACTCTATTATTGCAGTAGTCTTTCTATTACCTTGTTTTTATAGCTCAAACTTCCTAGTTCCATTATAGCAACCTCATTAGGCAAAGATCTACATAAATCTAGGACAATTCTACAAAATAGTGTATTTATCATGTTTATCACTTTCCATCCTTTATCTGGCATCCAAATTTCTATTCCATACATCATTCTGCTCTCTATTATTGAATCATATATTCTCTCTAACCATTTTACTTGCATATTTGGTATTCTATTTACACAAGATCTGATTATACTCATAGCCATTTTTCTTCTGATATTCCTTTTCTCTTTTGATCGTTCCATTTCCCTTTACTAGACAGTCTAACCCCAGTGCTTTCTCACCACCATTTCTCCTATTTTTTAGTTTGAAACAGTTTTTTACTGCCTTAATCTCAGAGTTAATTTTTACATCTTTATAAGCTGCAGACATATTTTTTTTATATAACTGATAATATTGTATGATTTAGTTAAACTAAACACTTTTAATGCTTCACTTACTTGTCATAGTATATAGAACTGGTTTTGAAACATTTCGTTATCATCAGCCAGGAATGTGTATTCTGCACTGGTGGCAGTGTGTTGTAGTTTATCACACTGCCACCACAGCAGAATACACATTCCCACAGCTTAACAAATTATCTGACAATTGAATTTTAGCCTGGCTGATGATGAGAACGAAATGTTCTCGAAACCAGTTCTATATATTATGACAAGTAAGTGAAACATTAAGAGTGTGTAGTTCAACTAAATCATACAAAAATATCAATTATATGATTGACTTCATTGTGCAAGTTCCAATTTATATTTTAATATTTTTTCATCATATATATGGGCTGCCCAAATGAAACTGAGACCAAAGTAGTAGTGTCATTGCTTCAATACATAGAGCTTTGTGTTGCTCCATTTACTCCACAGTATGTTAGGAAGAGGTTAGCATTGTATGAAGATGCAGAGTTATGTTTTCATGTGCAGAAGTATGCTGAATTGATACGATTACCAATATGGTTTCATTTTACTTGTACAGCTAGCACTTATTTACTTTTTTAAGGCAGAAAGTTGTTAATGGAGCTGAATTTTTCTATCAAATGAAGAATGTATATGGGAATGAGTGTCTACTATGCAATGCACTAATGTTTGCCAATGATGTTGAGTTTGTGACACTCTTGAATGGTTCCACAGCCAATAAGAACTTTTTCGATCAGGGTATTCATAATCTAATGATGTGTTGGACATTGCTTGAACAGACAAGGCAACTATTTGTAGTTCATATGCAACCTATATATCACTTTAGTTCCTGTATGTTCACATATTCCATCCATAAACCATTACAGAAAAAGTCAAAGGGGCTCACCTTCATTTGGGCAACCCTTACACATACACAATCTAAAGAGTATTGCTAAAAGAATACTAAAAGAATATCAAGCAGATCAAATATTTAGCTTTCACCAATTCTACATGTTTCACATTACTCCATTTAGAACTATGTAATTATGTTCTTGAAACAACACAAAATGAATGTTTTTATTATGTATATTGTGTCACTGTTCCAAATTTATACTAGTATTTTAAATGTATCATATACCTCAAAAGCTGATATTATAAATATGATTAACTCAGTGGTAAATTCAGAACCAATACAAGCTAGTTAATGAAATGGAGTTTTGCATTAATCAGCAATAAAAATTCTATTATAGCCTCTAATAAACTACAAACATCACCATCTAGTAGTACCTAATTGCTCCATTCATTCAGAGTTCACAGAACATTTATATAAAATTATTCTTAAGCATTTCCTATTCTTTTAGCATCTCCATGAGCTTCATTTTCAATTTTTCACCATCATTATGAATTGGAAATTGGAGGAAAATTATCAACATTTAAGATTTGTTTGATGTCTGCTTTTTCCGCTTTATAGAGTTTGAAGGAACTGTTGTGCCTATGAGAGATTACATTCCATTATTTTTCAAAATAATTAATTTCCGTCATTATTCTACAATGATTCTGTCACAAGAAAAATAATGGATGTTTGCAACAGATATGTAGTCTGTAAAGTTTTCAGCCTAACATGAAGTAACATATTTTGAACACTATTTTTATTTTTCAGTATAATCTGTCTTAAGGTCAATACATTTATTCCAACATTGCTGCAATGCAATTATCCTTTTTGTATAGTGGTTTTCTGGGAGACCCGCAAAATACTTCTTTACAGCTAAATTGCATCTTGATATGATAAAAAATGGTGAGCAGCAAGGGAGAGTAAATAAAAGTCAGAGGTAGTCAAACCTGGGAAAAGTAAGGGTTACTTCCAACAGTTCATATTTCAAATCTTTCAATTTCCCAAACTAAAACATTTGTGAACAGGTGAATTGTCTTGATGAAAAATGATTGTTTTATTTTCTTCAAAAAATTTCAGCTGGTTGGTTTAAAAGATCGTAATAGTACTCTCCAGTTATTGTTTTACCATTATAAATATAATAAATTAGTACAGATATGATTTTTTGATATTAACAATACATATAAAATGTGTTAAAACCTTAACTTTATGCACAGAAAACCCAGATCCCTTCATTTAAAAAAGTTCTAAATTGAGCTTTTTAATCTGCCAATCATTGCAAAATTACCCCTTAATTAGATACTTTCAACGAAAAGTATTCCTTGTACGATACCATCGTTCAAAGAATGACATCCAGAGAGCAGTGCAATCTGACAACTGTCATCCCTTTCTCGCCTTCTGGGAAACAAGAAGGTAGTGCCGTCACCCCTTTGCAACCAAATGAAACAATTGGTAGCCCCTGGCACTTAGGAAAGTCCACTTGAACAGCTTGATTGTACAATCAGACGATCCTAGTGTTGGAGTCATGCTGCCTTTCAGGAACAGCAGTGGAGAAAGCAGAGCTCAAATCCAAGGAATGTTGCATTGATGTGGTAATGTGATTTCAACAAATGTACGCAGATAGAACAGTCGTAACAAACAGAAACAAGCAACTGTATGCTTCAGTTTTATCTATTTTTGGAATACCAACATGGTTGAATGAATGAATGGTGTTTAATGCCTGTTTTTGCTACAGAAGCACCACAGGCGATGGACACTGATTATACATGAGATGAAATGATATATTGGGAAAGGCTTTATTTTTAAGGAAGGAATTGTTCCAGGTCTAAGTTTAGGGTACCTCCCTGGCATTTGCCATTTATGAGGACTGAGGAAAACCTGGAGGACGGTCCTGGCGGTATTCGAACCCAGTCCTCCCGCTCACGAGTCCGTGTCTTAACGACCTCGGCCACCCGCAGCGGTGCAACATGGATGAACATGCCTTAGAAAGCTGTATTAATTAACTATTTAAGCAATTGTTTGAAATTACACATGAATGTTTAAGGTAGGTGTACCAACATAAAATAATTATCTTGCTAATTGCATGGCTATCTATGGTTGAGGTCGAAAACTCTTCAAATGCCCTCATATATGATAAGCAACTTTTTTATTGGCTATAATTTTCTATGACAAGTATATTTTATACAAGTACTTTTATATTTTAGTGTTTTTCACTGCATATTGTAGGATATCTATATCCTTGAATTTTATGCTTTCATTCAAATTTCCTGAGCAACAATGAAATGCTCTGTTATGCTGAATTATACTTAACAATGGATAAATTTATTCATGTCAGGACATGTCAAAGATGTGCCACCTTGTATTTTTTTTAAATACTAGCAGAAAGAAAAGCTGTTTTCAACAATTTGGTATTTTTAGATGGCTGAAGAACTATATTTGGATTGAAGTCAATTTGGTTTCAGAATCCAGGCCAAACTATTATATATGAACCCCATGTCAGTTATTCTCAATAGTACAAATGGACAATAAACACCTAAAAAATGGTTATTGAGGTTCCAAGGCCATTTAATGGACAGTATAAAAACAATGATTAAAAAGGAAAACATAACTTTATTATACACTATAAAGCATTACTGTCATGTTAACAAACATTTGGTTCATCAATCATTTCTCACTTAACCTTAGAATAACCAAGTGGGCCAATTTGATCCATTGGAACATTGAATTTCTTTTCTTTCTATATTTAAGTTGGCTGCAGAAAAACTTTCTCTTCAGAGTTTTAATAATTTTAAAAGTATTTTTACCCTACAGAATAATATAATAAACCAGCTTTCTTTCTAAATATGAATCAATTTTCTTAAAATGCCCAAAATAGGTACTTTTGATTATATACTTAACATATGCTTGTTTGTGCATTAGCATTCCTGAGATCTCCTTTTTATATTTATTCTTGTACTCTAGCAATAATGACTGGATTGATCGGAAATGCACTTTTAGTTGTAAGAAAATGCAGAATCAAAGATTAAGTCATTCGTGGTATGTGGTGGTACAGAATATCTCTGAGTTTGTTTTTTGTGTTGATCTTTTCAGTTTATGATATTTTTATAGTTGTTACTACATCTTGTATTGATACAAAACATAAATGCAACATAGCATTTGATTGCAGTTATGCAATGATACAACCTGACAGGGTGGCAAACATAACAAACATTTAAATGGAAAAAAAAAATATATATATATATTTTATCTGTCTTCTTGCCATAGAAGAACTCAAGCAGTTCAAAATATAGTGATTACTTATCTTAGTGTTTTATCCTTTTCTGTTTTTCTAGTTATTGTTATTTTAGTTACATTGTTAATAGTGTTACATTATTTTTCATTTATATTATTATATATGTATATTTTTATAGCCCTTTATCTTTAAAGCATAAAATGTTATGATTATTTGAATGTGATACTAAGTGAGCATGGCATTTAAATACCAGTGCTAAGCATTCATTAATTTGAAAATTTATTCTGAAAAACTGATTCTTATGGAACAAAAAGGTATTTTATGCAGAAAATAATGAGGAACAACATTATGAAAAAATTCAAAATATCCGCAAAAATGGACAGGAAAAGCTTCAAAGTCAAATCTATTATCCATGCAATTGATGGGTCGAAAATGATGTAGTTTCATCAGCTGTATTATCTAGCAGTAAGAAAAGTGATAGTGGCAATGAGAGTTACCAGTCAACCAATGAACAAAAACATTGACAATATATACACTTTTGGAGATATTCATTTAAGTATTTATATGATATAGCCCAGAATTTTATTTGATAATAAATTGTTGTAAAATAATTTTTATTATTTAATAATTTTTGTTAACTTGAATATAATAATTGAGGCCTCTATATGCATAATTATAGTAATTATTGTACGCTTGTAACACATATATTTTTTATATACTACATTAATGTGTTCAGTTGTTTACATTAACTCCACTTACTTATTTAAAACTTTGGACTAGTTTCAGGAGAGGTTCCTCTCATCATCGGCTGTTGTTGACTGAATGCCGTTGTTCGAAACGGGGGATGGATGCCCGTTCGCTCTTGTGGTGGTATCTTGTGGTTCTAGTAGAAACTTGCTAAGTTCATCCAGCGGCGGAAAATCAAAATTCATTAAGTTGTTCTTATTTTTTAAAATGAAAATTCTCTCCCATGTGGATAGTTCTATTGGGTTGTGAAGTTGTTTCAGTAATTTAATTTCTGGTTTTATTTCATGATTTTTGTTCCAAAAATGAGCTGCTATTGCTGATTTGTCTATCTGTTTCAATCTAATGTTCCTAAAATGTTCTTTTCTTCGAATTTCTAAATTTCTTTTCGTTTTTCCAATGTGCTCTGCTCGCAATATATATTACCACTCGCAGTATATATTACCACTCCATTGTCTACAGCTTCGTAAGTACAATTTTTACTTAATTTTACTTAAACATATATTTTTATTTATACTCTTTAATTTTAGAAATTCCAACTTAGTTTGCACTGCAACAACTAATGGTTCTATTGTGCATATTCCTCTGAGGGAGGTACCTCTGGGAGGAAGTGATGAGATGGAGGTGGTCGCAAATTTGAGGCAATGCACAGTGCACGCAGGGTTTCTAATGTTTCCAGAGATAGTTAAGTCCCAGATACTGGCAGGCCTGCTAGGACCACTCCAATACCACTAAGGTATCACCCAAGATATCCCGAGGTCCTGAGATGCTAGGACAGAAAGTTTTCCTGAGCATAAGTCACAGCCACACCAGGTACCAAGCTAACCTTGCCTGCTTTGACTCTGTAACTGATGCTATGGAATGAATGAAAGTAAATGGGAGGGTGGAAAGTTCATGAAATGTAAATATCCATCCCAGTATTCATGCAAGTGACCAAAAAGACACAAGCGGCTTGCCCAAATAGAATTGAACCTGGGCCCTGCTTAATGCGTTACAACCTGAGTCACCCTGCATGGTTTAGTCTATGTCTTAAGCTCTAATGGAACTGTACTATGATGCGCAGTCAATGAACTGTCTTTTTAGATTTTTCTTGCACCCGTGTTAAGGCTCAATTTTAGAAAAAGCTCTGTGAATGTCAGAAGTATACATTCAAATCTCAATAATGATCTGATGTTTCTTGTGTCCTATAGGACAGGGTCCTTTAACTGCAAGAGTGAGATTTCCCCAAGGTTTTCCTTGCCCTGAAAAGGCACATACCACATTCTTAGGTGTGCTTATTCACACATTTCAGTCACTGTTTGAAAGATCTCTGACAGGTGTCAAGGGAGAGGGAAAGAAAGAGAAGATATACCTTCAACCTTTAGCTAAATGGTTCACTTTTCACATACCTGAATGAAGACACTGGGCCAACAGTGCTGAAAATTTCCTTCATTTTGGCCTCATGCATGTCATTTGGGATATTGCTTACTGAAAAAATAGATAAAAAAGATTGTTCAAAACAACAATGAATAGAATAAATTCTCTCATCCTAGTAATTTTAGCTATTAGTTCCTAGAAGACAAGTTGCTTAAAATGTTGACTTGTTGACAAACCATAATGCACTGCATTCCTCATATATCCATACCAGTTTTACTAAGCTGCAAGCCCCTGGATATAGATATGGTCTGATTGACTGATATACCAGCAGAAAGTATGAAGAATTGGGTAAGTCTCCAAAAGCAAATTTTACAGGAGAGAGAAAACAAAGTTCAGAACGGCTACCAAAATTGAGAACTAATGTTTAAAAAACCTTTTCTGAGGATACAGCATTTTAAACAAGATCTATTAAATAGAAATGTTTACAGTTACCTATTTATGTTTATATTAAACAACATGCTTTGAGTCCAACATTAATCATTTATTTTTATTCTTGTTGGAAAATGTTCCAAGAAGAATGGGCATATTACAGTGTTTAATTAAAAATTTTTAAAAATTGTAAAAACTTTAAAAAAATTTTCATATGGAACTAACATGGTGAAGCTCACACGAATTAAATCTGTCATCTAACACTCTTCCTGCTTCACTAACCTTAAAAATATTTGGTACCAGTTTCAAAGATATGGTTATCTCCATCTTTGGCCATGGATGACTGGTGTAAAAACAAACATAAGGATCATTTGATGAATTTTGACATTCCGAAGGAAGATAATATAAATTTTAAGTTCATAAAAGTTTCACCAGAGTGGAACATTGCTTCTGATACTACGTAACAACAGCCTTTTACACCAGTCATCCATGGCCAAAGATGGAGATAACGCATCTTTGAAACTGGTACCGAATATTTTTAAGGTTAGTGAAGCATTAAGAGTGTTAGACGACAGATTTAATTAATATTACAGTATATTTAATTGCACATATATTGTTATAGTCAACTCTTTTTTAATTATATATCCAAGAACATACTTTAAAACATATTGAAAAAAAATTGAAAAACTGCATATAAAATAGATTTACAATTATTTAATTTCACATGTTTCCTAAGATTTGCCTCTTTTTAACTCAAACATATTTGGATTCTTATTGCAAAATTTCAAAAACAAGATATTAGCTATATTAATTCCATTATATGTTGTAGTTTCATAGCATGCATCTTCATCTGGTTCCTCCAAATCAGGCTTGGTAATGGGAATATTGTCTATTTTTAAATTTTTACAGTAGTCATGGTAACAGACATTACTCTTAAGATTAATACTGCCAAAAGTGATTTTCATCATAAAAAAGAGAACTAAACAACTTAACTGCTTCCCTCATTTCCTTAGGCAGAGGGAAAGCCCTGCAGTAATCTAGTAAATCCACTTCTCTGGGTTTTCTAGCAACCAAAATGAAGAACAAAGAGGCAATATTCAAGTAACTGAACTTGCAAGTTTTTTCCAATTCACATTCTGTTGGTGAAAAATAAGCACAGTTGATTTACCTATAATGTTACTGCAAACTTCTTTCCACATGTTTTTTCACAGTTCAATATCTCTGCAACTAATTGGAATTAGACTTAACCAACTTTTCACTATGTGAAAGTCCTCATGAAGAATTGCTGAATGGCAATAACTCATTTTCGGCCAAAATTGAACTTACCCAGTTTTTCACTCTCTTTGCAGAATTATATGCGCCCAATAAAGAGCAACTGTACAGGCTGATCTGATCAAATATAAAATGACAATACATTAGTACTTATTATTTCCTGCCCATCTCTTAGAAAATTTGGCTGATTAGTACTCATCTTTATGTCCTCTTACTTTTCATTGCTGACTTCTGCCAGCTTAGGGAAGAAGTGTAGCCATTCTTTGGATGGAATCACTGAAGAACTTAGTTTACTGGGCCAGTTGTGCATTGTGTACTGGCATCATTAATTTCCTTGGTAAAAGGCTTGGCAATTACACAGCAATTTCAAAGTAATATCAGCAATCAATCAACCAGAACTTAGCTCACCTTATATTTTTGAATTTGAATTTATTTATCTTTACATCAACATATAATTTTAAATATTACAATAAAACCCATGTCTTCCTCAATTCCATAATACTAACTGACAATATAAAATAAATACATATCATTATGACTCTATTACAAAATTTTAATTCTATGAACATTTCATCCAACTATTACGCTATACTTGTGAGTTATTTATTTCCTTAAGACTATATACACACACTAACACCCAGGTTATTGATGTATAATAATCGTGTTTCTAATGCTAATTTACTCCCATTCCCTCCCCTATCCAATTTATCAAAGTTAACTATCTGACCATTCTTTATCATTCCTCCCTCACCTTCCCTAAAGAAACCGTAAATCCATTAAATAATACTTCTAAGGTTATACTTTTTTCTACATTTCCTTAATTCATCCTCTTTGTCATTCTTATCCATTTTTCTCTTAACTATACCTAAATAGTTCCCTATTATTTTATATCCTTCACTCCTTTTACAGTTAAAATCTTTCTAATTAAAATTTTCCCATTTTTTATTCCAATTCTTTTTTCTCCATAACTCTGACAATTTAACAAAAATGAAAATCTGTATTAGTTTCTCCACACATTAAACAATTTCCTATTCCTTTATCATATTCTAATCCATTTAAATTCAACTCCAGTTCTAGCCCAAGTAACCCCTTCTCTACTTGTAATCTTAAAAGAAGTTAGGAACAGTGAAGTTGTTACATATACAAATGAGTCAGTATTAGGTGACACTAAAACTTCACTAACTGGTTAATTCTTCAGAACATGTTTCAAGAGCATTTGCTCTCATCTTCAGCTGGGGTCGGTCCCCAGTTAGTGAAGTTTTAATATCACCTAATACTGAACCTTCTCTACTTGTCTTATCACACTGTTTTTATATTTTTCCCTACCCAATACTTTTATTATTCCCCTATAAAGTCTCAATGAACTCTTTTTACCTGTTTCTTGTTGTTCAATATCTTCCAATCTTAGATTTATTTCTTTCCAAAATCCTCTGTTTTGGTATTCCCTATTTATCCATACTTTTCCTAAACCTATCTGTTGTAAAATTTTCTGCACTTTGAAATATGATTCTTTTCACTTACATTTCTCCTGTACACTAAAACATTCTTTAATAACATCACTCTCTTCTAATGTGTAATTCTGAATAAATATTTCATAATTTTTGTCATTTTTTTCTTAGTGGAACATGTATCCAATTCTAGCTGTGCTATACCATTTGCGGATGATGTTTGTAAACCTAAAAGCAATATATAAAAACTTCTATCAATTTTATCACATCTTTATATGCATCCTCTTCACCCCAAATTTCTGACCCGTACAACATTTTAGCTTCTACTGTGGTTGTGTATATTTTTTTTCAGCCAAGTCACTCTGTATCAGGAGTTTTTCTTAAACATACTCTTACAATACTCATGGCTGATTTTCGTTTTGCTATTGCTATTTTTTTTCTACTCATTCCAATTTTCATTAGAGCTTAAACTTGTCCCTAGATAATTAATTTCCTTTACCACCTCTTCTCTCCCATTTTACTGCCATTTTTCATCATTTTTGAACTTATAAGCTTTTTAAAACCCAAGATCTTTGATTTCTTTTCATTAATTTTCAACTCCCATTGTTTATAAAAAGCATTCGCTACTTCAATTGCTCTTCTCAATCCTCCACTAGATATAGATGCAATTACTAACTTATCTGCAAAAACCCTGGGATTTCCTTATTATTTATTACTCCTTCAAAATGTTATCAATATAGAGATTGAACAGTGTTGGACTTAATTTACAACCTTGTCTTACTCCTGTTTTACTCTGCATATAACCTGTTACCTCATCACTGCCTGAAAATTTGACACTATATATCTTTTGTAATAGTTTTACTTACTTATTCCTTCCCTTTTTAGTTTTGACCACATTGCTTCTCTAATTATAGTATCAAATGCCTTCTCAAAGTCTATAAATACCATATAAACTCTTCCCCCTTTTTTGCTTAAACATTTATCTACAATTATCTTTATTATGTAAACATTATCCATAGTTCTCTTCCTGACACGATAGCTCATGCATTTAGAGCGTCATGCTATAGTTGTGAAGATAGTGGTTTAGAGTCCTACCTTATATTAGGATAGATGGGAAACAGCAAACAGTCTAATCCATGCAAGTAAAAGAAGAAAAAAAACTCTTGATAGGTTTCAGATATTGTAACATGACAAGACCTGGATTTATCAATTTGATCCTTCTCAAGCACGTAGTCAAAGGACCACTGCAACTGCAAACTGGATACAGAGGCCTATCTACATTAAAGCTTTCAAAATTACAAGAGATATAATAAAAACAATGTTGTGGGAGTAATTATTATTACAACAAATGCCTCTGCTTACATGGTTAATTCCACAATCCAAGAAGAACCACCATGATTTAGCACTGCATGCAGCCTGGAAGTGTTGTGGCTACTTTCAGAATTGGTTCCAGCAAGTGTGACAGTGCATACTACTGCTACAGAGTACTTTGAAAAACAGTAATAGAACTTTTCTTACTTTTCATTATTGCATATCTTAAAGCATATCAAGGAATACCCTTGATAAGTTATGGAGGCTGTTTGCTATTTGTGGGAATGATGTGCAACAGTGATATTAGTGGAGATACACATGTGCCAAGAATGTCTTTGAATATGAGGAACAAACCGGTCAATATTACACATACAAAAGTGACAAGGGTGCCCTTGCTGCAATAATGATTACAGAAACCAAACCGGCTACATCACATGTAAATGAGGTTTTTCTGTTATTATATATACAAGAAAGCGAGTAGTGAAGCATGGAATCAATCAACTCTGTGATGAATAAACAAAGAAAGGCCTATACTACACTTATGTATTAAATTTTTTACGCTAAACTCCACTAGCTTACGTAAAACTACGACATTTTTCGGGAGTAATCATTTCCATCTTCAATTGTTGACCGACTACTGTTACACAAAATGGTGGCTGGATACCCAGATGCTTTTTCTGTGGCTGGGTCTGATGATTGTAATAGGAACTTGCTCAGTTCATCTATAGGAGGAAAATCAAAGTTCATTAAATTGTATTGGTGACTATCATATTCATTGCTGTATTATCCTATCCTTGTTTACCTATTGTACTTCTAAGGTTATGTTTCCTTCTTTCTTCCTATTAATCATTCTTATTCTGTTTATCTTTAACTTTATCCAAATAGTTCCCTACCATTTTTATATTTCTCTCTCCTTTTACAGTTAAAATCTTTCTAATTAATATTTCCCCATCTAAATTCTTCCATTTTGGTTGCCAAGCCTGTTCTTTCCATAACTTTGTTTGCCCACAATAAAATAACAAGAAAATCCTTTAATTTCTCCACATATTAGAAGTTTTTCTATATTTTTATCACATCTTAACCCTTTTAAATTCATAAACTCCAGTTCTAGCCCATGAAAACCTGCTTTATCATATTGTTCAATATATTTTTGCCTATCCCATACTATTTTTATTTCCCTATAAGGGCCCAATGAACTCTTTTCTCCCACACAACAAAATATTTCTCGTCTTTCAAATCTTCCAATCTTAGGCTTATTTCTTCCCAGAATCCTGTTTTGATATTCCCTTGAAACCACAAGTTTCTTATGCCTATCTGTTGCAAAATTTCCTGCACTTTGGGATAGCATGATCCTTATCATTTACATTTCTCTTTGCTCCTGAAACATTTGGTTTGCATACTGATAGAGGGCAACAGCAACATCTGTATATGTAGGCATACAGCTAGCTTTCTATGCAACAATATTCTATGGTGACAAGCCATCTGATGTTTCACTGTTTGGCAGATGTTTTAAGTACGAGCATTTCAAAGATTAAAATTCATGGTGTGATTTAATTCATTTTCCGGAAAGGGAAAACAACAAAGAAAATTCATGAGAGGAGTTTGCCTACATTGGGTGAAGCATGCTCTTCAACTTTGGGTAAATGAGTTCAAGCATGGCAGAACAAGCATCTAAGTTGCATCACATCTTGGAACTCCAAAATCAGCTATGAGACCAGAAATCATCAAAAAAATCCATTATATTGCTTGGGCTGTCAGACGAGTGTAAGTGCACAGATTAGCAGAGATCATAGGCATCTCAACTGAATGAGTTCATTTTATTTTGGATAATGAATTACACATGAAAAAACTTTGCTCAAGACTACCGCATCTGCTTGCTATGGAATAAAAAGTGAAATCATATAAGGACATCGACCGCATTTGGAAATGTTTAAAGAGATTTCAACTGATTATTTTTATGGTGCTTTGTGACTATGCACGAAACTTGGATTTACTACTACAGAGGGAATTCTCTTAATTGAATACTTGGAGAAGTGGAACATCATTATAGGAGAACACCATGCATTACTCTTGGAGGGACTAAAGACAACGATGATGGAAAAATGGCCAAAAAGGTGTTGTTTCACTATGACAATGCACTGGAGGATCATGCTGTGTCAGTCAGAACAAACTGACTGAACTATGATTTGAAATGCTTCCACATGCACCCCATTCACCTGATCTCACTCCCTTGGATGACCATCTGTTCGTGACACAAAAATTTCCTGGTTGGACACAAAGGTTATGAAATACATTGTCAACCGGTTCTTCAAAGAAAACCTCATCCATGATTTGTTACTGCATTATAACTGTATTCTGTAGTAATCATAATGCCTGAGACATCTAGCACAGCAGATAAGAATTTCTGCAACATAATTGCTAAAATTAAAGGCATACAGTATTGCAGCAGTTCAGTAGATTAAAACAAAAGACTGCTATTGTAATTGGACATTAGGGAGCATTAATAATGGGAACTCTTGTCAATAATCAATTTTCCTTTTTGATGTAGCTTAGTTTTCTGAATGGAACATCATGCAGTATGGATATTTATTTATATTTTGTTGTGTTGCTAAAATGCTTAAGTCAACTTTCTATAAGATCTGATTTCAATTTATTGCACTGACATTTCAGTTATGTACGGTAAAGACACAAACGCAGTCTGGATATATCAGAATGAAGCACTTAGCCATACTTGCTTTATAAGGGATATCAAATACAGCATCATTCATGAAGACATCGCACTGATGACATTTGTATTGTAGTACTGAAAGAATTGTAGGGCTATTTTTTTTCCATTATTCCACACAACTGTGTGTTAGACTAAGGTTTGAAATAACACCAATTCCTTACTATTTATTTTCAAGACAGGGTACAGGTATGTGCATAATAAAATTTGCAATAGAAGCTCTAAAACTTCTCAACTTGCAAAATAATTAGATACAATTTATCATGGGAGTGCAGAAAAAGGGTGGCTTCCAATCTTGGATTTCATAATTATAGAAAATAAGACAGACTCAACTTTGGAACTTACAGAAAAGAAACACATTTACATAAAAATAACAGCATAACCCCATCCCACACAAATATTCTGTGTTCAACAACTTGACATGGTGAATTTTTTTAATTGTTTTATTTAAGAATGCTCTTTAACATTTCAGGTCATCAGTGTCCCATTCAATTCCGGGCATGAAACGGCCGACAAATTTTGCTCAGAGGCCTCTTCTTTCAGGCTTGAGGTTCTTTTTCGTGCTGTAAACGTACGACACAGGACCCACAGCTTTACTTCCCTTCCAAATAAAGCTGTACTTAGGATTTTTATGCCTGAAAAAATCCATTGATCCCGGCCGGGTTTGAACCCGCGACCTTGGGTTTAGAAGGCAAGTATGGTTATCACTACACCACCAGGACCAACTACTTGACACAGTGAAAAGTTAACATTCCCAATATTCTGTGTTCAACAACTTGACACAGTGAAAACTTAACATTTCCCTAACAGAAACAGGATACAAAACAGTAAAAAAGATAAAATTAAAAGACAAACTATAAGAGAAGTTTCCACACTAGAAAATATCAAGGAAATTCAAAAGTTTCACATATTACTCTGGTTATCATAGCAAATTTAATAAGACATTAAATAACATGCCATATATCATACAAAAACAAATATAAAATGAAAGATGTTCCACATTAATACCACCATTCCAACAGAACAAAAATGAGGAATTTATGAAATTAAATGTGCAGAATGTAATCAAAAATACATAGGAAAAATGAAGAATATTTTTAGGAATTTGGAAAAAGGAACATTTGAGGAATATTCCCAAACATATATCAGAGCACTAGCAACACTCTTTTGGACCCAAAAGCAAGAAATTAAGCCAGAGGAATGTACTGAAACAACTTTACTACCAAATAGTTATCATCCTGCAAATGAACTCAGCAAGTTCCTATTCAAACCATTAGATGTCTCATGAAAATAGCTAGGGATTCAGCCATCACATCCAGTAGTTTGTCAACAGCTGATGTTTGGAGTGAATGCCCTTGATAAACATGTCCTAATGTTATATATAACATTTAACTTTAAAACATATTAATACTAATTGGAGTTAATTAGTATGATTTAATAAATTCTAATAGAATTCGTAGATGAGTTTAAAAAATTTGGAAAAATCCAAAATAATATTTTTAAAAAGTGCCCAATCATGTGGTCTAGTGGTTAGAGCTTCTCTTGGGTTCTATTCCCAGACATGTAATGGGGATTTTCTTTGATGGGACTAGTTCCTTAGGATGGCCATGGGCTGGGTAGTTAGTAGGTTTAGGTTAATGCTATATATAACCTCCTACTAGTGCTTCATTCCCTCTGATCTGCTTGAGATAACTTAGCTCCACTTTATGCAACCTATAGTGGCGTTATATTTCTACTACTCTCATGTTCTTATGTGATATCTAGAAAATACTGGGGAAAGAATTTTTTTTTACAAAAGCTAGCAATATCCAATTTTATAAATAGTTTTAAATAGTATGAATTTTCACAGTGAAATATAATATAATACAGCAAATTATTTATGAGGAAATCACTCAAATTCCACAATTTTTTTTTCCACGTACATATATTTTTAAGGCTGATAATAAAGGCAACAGCCTTGGAAACAGTCCAAGTAAGGGGAAAAAGATGTTAGTGAAATTTGAGTGATTTCTTCATAAATAATTTGCTATATTATCCAATTTTATGTTCTTCCAGCTTATACATTATCTCAATTTTGATATTTACAAAAAACATGCCATAAATGTATCTATATATAAGAATGTTATTTATATATAAACATCATAACTACATTTACATTATCTATTTATGTACAATGCCATGTTCTTGTGTGGCAGCTCCACTTACCATAAACCGAGCGTACAGCTCTTCTCTCAGCATATTCATCCTTCATTTTGCAGCAACTTTCACACTAAGAACAATCTTTACAGCGAATTCAACAGAATGTAAGTTTGGAGTGACTGTCTTTCAGTGAATTACAGTTGAGATCACTGAATTTTCAAAATGAAAACCACATTCCACATGTTTGAAAAAGGTCACTGAAATAGCTGCAAACATTTGAAAAATTTTGTCACTTTTCTTACAAATAAATTATAAGTTCCATTATTTGCTGTTAAATTAACACTACCAATGCATGCTTTAAAATTTAAGCACAAAAAATTTCTTGTATTATACTTTCAGTCAATTTGTGGTGATGAATTACAGTTTTCACAATTACAATAAATGCAACTGAAAATAAATATTAAAATAATGGTGTATTTTGGTAAGCACATTTTAATATCTTGTTAGGTGCTGCAGTTCTTTATGTTAAGGGCTGAAATTAATTATTTTTAAACCTCTTTTGGAATGAAGAAAAATTCTTGGGAAAAAAATCCTTATTCATGCCTCTTATACCAACCAGGATTGAATTGGATTTGCCAAATTACATGCAGACACTTTGTACCTGACATGGTTGAAATGGGCCTTTCCCATCAAAAAGTGGAAGCACACATATATAAATTATTAAATTTATGACTTTTTCATAATAAAAACTCCATATTTTCACTTATCTGCTCCCTAAATTAGATTTCCACTAAGCACTAAAAATTATACATGAAAATAACATTGAATAAAGACAATTAAGTAGGTGAATAATAAAAAAGAGAACCAAACAACACGAGGATAAAAAGATACTGATTAATAGCCATTGTGTGTAATGCTTGTATCCGTTGTATATGTTTTAGCTGTAGGATCTGAATCCACTTTAGGAAATGCTGTTATAACTTTTTTGATGTATCTTTTTTCAATATATTCCTTGCATTCTGCTTTGTTTATTAAAAGTATTTTAAAATATTGTCTTTATATTTGAATGCTTTGGTTTATTTATGGACGCTCTTTAACATCTCGGGTCATCAGCGTGTATATTTGAATGCAATACACGCAGAAGTTCTAAATTTTTTCAGTTTTTGTTCGCATTTAATGTCCTGCCAACTGTCAAGGTTTTTTGGAATGAATGCAATAAGTGAAATGATGCAATGAGTTTGGAGCACTTATCTAACATAACATTTATCTTTTCAGGATAACAAATGTCAACAGTGCTTTTAGCGCATGCAGCTGACATGAGAAGGCATGGCTTAGCTGCTGGAAGCAATCAAATATAAAGATCATGTTGACTGATTGGGTGTGATTTAAAAGCTGTTACTCTACTTATAGATTTACAGGATGAGTTCATAAAACACTGTGGCATTAAGAACCAGTACAAGGTCATGGAACGAACTGTCAGGAAATTATACATTACTAGAAAGGAAAATCTGAAAATGCTCCATTGAATGAATTGACTAAAGCAATTTTGCTTCCACTTTATATAATGTTGGGCTTGATGAAGAATTTTGTAAAAGCTCTTGATAAAGAAGGTATATACTCAATTATTTGAAAAAAATTTCAGGTTAAGTAAAGCAAAGCTAAAAAAATAAATTGGTATATTTATTGAACCATGAAGCAGAAACATGTCAAACTCATAAATCTTACTTAGCTGCTAGTCCTCTGTTACTTTTACTGTTAATGGCTTTTTGGCTAGTCACCATAACTTGTCTATTGAACAATCTCAGTGTTCAAGTACAAGAAGATGAGATACATAATGTCATTAAAGTTTTACTTTTTACATTTGCATCTTGACTTTTCCCACGTACATTGTCAGTGATGAGCATAGTGAATGCTTTCACAATGGCATCCTTACCACAGACATTGCTACCAAGGCAATGATGAAAGCAATCACTATAAAGAGGCACCATACAAAAGAAAGAAATAATCTATTCATTTAAAATTGATATTAAATTACATTATGGATTATAATTATTTTAAGAGTTTTGTTGGTTTATATGACCTGTTTTATATTCTCAACAAAACTTATTAAGATTTGATTGTTATGTTTTGTTTTCATTTTAAGTGGTAATTTTTTGCCAATATTGTATTAATTGTATTAATGCCTACAAGATGAGTCCAAACAATGGAGACAAAATTCAGGAGGCAATTCCTAATAGGGAAACAAAACAAATATGTACATATTTTTGCAAATGTACAGAAAATTGAAATGACATTAGTGGCATAGTGCAGAACTAAGTTCAGATCAATGTTCCAACACATCAACATGCATGCCTATGGTATGATACGTAATTTTGGCTATATTACAGGAGATGTTCAAAGTGCCCATCATGTATTTTTTTTAATGATGTTTAATGCCTTTTTTTACTAATGAGGCACCACAGGCAGTGGACACTGATGATATATGAAATGAAATTATATATTGGGAAAGGATTTTTTAAGGAAGGAAACATTCCAGGCCTAAATTTAGGGTACCTCCCCGGCATTTGCTATTTATGATTGAGGAAAACCTGGAAATATGATTCGAACCCCAGACTTTCCCGCTCACGAATCTTGCCATAATGACCTTGGCCACCCATGGCGTTACCCATTATGTGCCCAAATGCATACACCCAACGTCACATCATGTATTGCTGCACCCATTTCAATGTTCCCTCATTTTTATATACCAGAATTCTAAAGTCTTTATTGTTGGTCAAAGCTATAAAAAAAATGCTACATTATGACACAAATTGTATAAAACTACTACAGTAACAAGTACGTCCTTAATTGCTTTCATTGCTATAACTGCTATTAACTGAATATAATGTGATTATAATATTAAAGAAACAGATATACAGATTCTGAAAACAGAATCAATTATTAATCATTTCAAAATACATAATTACAGAATTAATAAAAAATTAATAAGTTAATAATAGTTAGCAAATGAATTGGTAGAATTTGATATTTTGAAATTTATGCCAACACTAAAGTTTCTGAAATATCCTTAATATTTTTATTGTTCATGCATTGATAAATCTGTTGCATTCCTTTTAACAACTTGACAATTTAGCCCATTCAGCTTTGACTGAAATTTCTTGTGATAAATCTGTCTTTGCTAATAACAGACGAACAAATTAAATAAATAATCTCCATCAACACAATGACATCTTAAGTATAAAGAAAGAAGGCTTGAACTTCTGAATAATTCATCAGAAAACCAACGTTAATATTAATTTTATTAATATCCTTTTATAATTATGGTATACAAAAATAGCATATGAAACTTATTTGTAATGTTATACAGTTACTGCATTCATAAAAATTATGAAACTCACTTCACTCATTTCTTAAACATTTACTCATGAAATCAAGTATAACATTATAAATTAATATTATAATATACTATATTGTGAGACTTTTTTTTAAATGTCCCTGGTATCTAAAGAGATATTTTATAATTTTTTTTTTTAAGAAACTCACTTCACTCATTTCTTAAACATTTACTCATGCAATAAAATATAACATTATAAATTAATATCATAATATACTATTTAGTCAGACTTTTTATTAAATGTTCCTGGTATCTAAAGGGATATTTTACAACTGTTATGGGCACATCTCTATGTATGTCAGCTTTGTTATACTTTATGTACAGCAAAGAATTTGGCTTATCACTGCTATAGTGTGGGATATCTTTAATTTAATGACAGACATGTTTATTGCTTTGTCAAGCTAATAAGCTTTACAACAATTGCAGGCTGCTTTTTTTTATTTGATTGCTAATAGATAGTGAGTGTACAGAGTGTACTATATCCTCTTTGTTCTTATCTATATAATTGGTTTTGACTTGAGGGCACACTGGCTGCATTTGCAATGTTTTTATCTTCAGTGTTCACTATCCCAAAAATTACTATAGGTACTCTCTTACTATTAGTATACATGACAGGTGCAGCTGACTGAATATCAAGTTGGGTCAGTATGAAATCATGGTTAGACAGTCAATAGAAATCTTAAAAGTAAACAATTTTGTACAAGTAATCCCAATATTTTGATGTACAAATTTTGTAATAGGGTGGCCTGGGATTAGAAAAATTTATTGGAGAAAAATATAAGAAATATAATCTAAAAGGTCAAAAGGAGTCTTTAATTCAAAAGACACAGAACATGGGATTAAATAACAAGTTACTTACCAGAACTTGTAAATAAAAGCTCAAATTAAAAAAAAAAAAAAACTATTCCTTCAAATAAGCTGGATCATCCAACCACAAGTAAGAGGTACAACTTCACAATAGTAAAAGCGAAATTTATTGAAAGTGCTAAGAAAAATACAAACTACAAGGGGTCTCCACCTATCTGGCCCAGGCCATTTTAGGTGTACCTCCTTGCGATTACAGGCATTTTAACACATCGATGATTTTATACTAATCCTTTATCTAAATAATTAAACAGAATACAAAATTTCCACCTAGAATGCATCACACTCTGATCCCTGGTTCATCAGCAGTAGCTTACTGGAATTCCAGGGGACTAGGCTCTGACCCAACTCAAGGGACTAAATTGAAATATTTCAATTACTGTCCTATATCATTATTTTATCAAGTCTGTACAAACTACTATTTTTTTTATTTCTCAAATACCAACTGTAATGCTATATGTATTCACTTTCTAGAGCAATATCCAATATCCCAGGCTCAATAATTAATAAATTTAATATAATTTCACTCCCAACCATTCCCAGATCAATGACATTTTTCATAATCATACAGGTATTCTTTATCATCTATTGTCAATCCTGGTGGTGTAGTGGTAAGCATACTGGCCTTCTAAACCCAAGGTCGCAGGTTCAAACCCGGCCAGGATTGATGGATTTTTTTGAGGTGTAAAAATTGTAAGTATGGCTTCCTTTGGAAGGGAAGTAAAGCCGTGGGTCCCATGTGTACATTTACAGCATGATAAAGAACCTCAAGCCTGAAAGAAGAGGCCTCTGAGCAAAATTAATTGGCCGTTTCACGCCCTGAATACAATGGGATGCTGATGACGTGTGATGTTAAAGAGGCCCTTAAATAAACAAATAAAACAAAATTATCATCTAAAATTGATCTAAATTACGCATCTATCAACTGACCATTTCCATTTCATTTTTACCTTAAGGACTCCCCTAATTTGCGTATCTGCTCATGGTCTTCAAAGATCTTTCTCAATATAATTCCTTTGTTCATTACCCATTTCTTACTAATTAAATATCCCTCCAAACATTTGTGGCTTTACGTTGGAAGATAATGAGAATTTCATCTTTCTTCTCCCCACAGATGGGACATATTCCTGGAATAACATCTCCTCTCAATTTCCAAACACCTAATCGAAACCATACTATCCCTTCTCTTTCAATTTTCTTGCAAATTAATATATACTACTCCTTTTCTGAGTCATCTTTTAATTCCTTATAATATGCTAATGAACTTTTCTCCCTAGTATGGGCAAATAAAACTTGTCAATCCATATCTTCCATTCTTAATCTCCTTCCCTCCAACAACCTCTTCTAAAATATCCAATTTTAACCCAAAAATCTCCTAACCCATTTCTAAATAACTATTCTCTAATTTTGTTCAACCAGGTATTAGTCATTATACCCAAGATTTTTACTTGATATTTCAGGCATATTTTCACAATGTTAGCGTCCAATAGCTCTTGAATCCTAAATAAATATTTCAATATTATCTTATCATTAACCCTCTGAAACTTTTCTAACTGTATCAATGCTCCTGCATTTGCAGTATTATTGGGAACTCCCAAAATTAATTTACAGAAAATTTTTAGTATTAAATCTATATTACGCCATTCCTTCTCTATATCCCAAATTTTCCCCTCCATAAATTTAACCAAGGCAGAATAAAGGCTTTCAAACCACTTGATATTTGTTACTGGCATCCTATATAAACATTTTCTTATCACTGTCATGGCCATTTTTCCCTTCGCCAGTGCAGTTCTTTCCTGTTTCTCCCAACTTCCATTACTACTCAATTCTCAGATATGAGAATTCACTAACTACCTAAACTTCTTTATCTGCCTTGAACCATTTCTCATCCTTACGCAGTTTATTTTGCTTCTTAAAAGTCATGATTTTAGTTTCATTCTGATTCACTTTCAATCCCCACTATTCACAGTACCTGTCAATCTCACCTATAGCTAACTTTAAGACAATTACTGATATTGAGCATACCACCAAATCATCTGCATAAAGTAACCCAGGAATATATACATTATTAATTGTATGTATATGAGTACAAACATGCTTCAAGTTATCCAAAATATCATCAATAAACAAATAAAACAACATGGGGCTTAACTTACAACCTTGCCTAAGCCCTCTCTCCTATCCCATAGCACTAGTAACTTACTGGAAGCCACACTTTAAACAAAATCTGTTTTCATAATACAACTCCTGCAACATACTGATTATTTTCCCACTTAGACCCTTTATTATAATATACTTAATTTGTATTATAGAACTTCTCTATCCACCCTATCATATGCTTTTACTAAATCAATATATATAGCGTATAATCTACCTCCTTTCTTTGCTAAATATTTATCATCATTTTAATTATAAATATATTATCCACTGTTCTCTTTCCTTTCCTGAACCCAGTTTGATAGGGCGATATTCTTTGGTATTCTTCTGACCAATTTTGAATTCTCTCTCCCAGTATTCCTGTGCAATTTTTTCCAAAATTGGATAACAATGCAATTCCTCTATAATTATTTGGGTTACTTTCATTCCATTTACCTTTATATATGGGGTGTATAACTGCCATATGCCAACTTTCTGGCACCTTCTTCTCTTTAATTACATGCAAAAGCTATGTTAAGTATGTTAGCCTATCTGGATTTTCACACCAAATTTTAAAAAACTCTATGAGTAGGTAAACCATCAATTCCTACTGTCTTATTTCTCTTAAATTTACGAATCTGACTATTAACTTCTTCCTGTGAAAATGGTCTATCCAGCTGCTCCACAGTTATTAAAAATGTCTAAATTCTGACCATCCCTTAGTTTCCACAACAAACACACTCTGAAAATATGTAATCCATATCTATGTTATTTCCCCCTTTTCACACACTGCTTAATAATCTGCCAAGTTTGCTGCCCTCTTTCTGCAATTCTAGCTATCCTCCAATCTTGCTTCTTGTGATTGAGCAACCGCCTATATCTCTCATGCAATTGGATCATAATGCCCCTATCCATTTCATCACTTCTTTCCCTCCATCTTATAACTGCCTTCCATACCATATATCTCATTCCTCTATACTGTTCATCAAACCAATTATCATAAACTTTATTTTCCCCTCTTTTGCTTTTAACCATATCACTTCCTACCCATTTAAGCATAAACTCATACAGTTCTACATCATTACTTAAACCTAGGTAAATCATTAAATTAATTCTGTGCACACACACACCCTGAATCCAGCATCTTATAAAACCCATCAGCCCTTCCAGGGGCCCCAGTTATTATCATCTTAGTACCAGTTCCACTGTCAAAGCACTCTTCACTGCACGATGCTACTATTAATGGAAAATGGGAACTTGTTCCAATCATGTTCGTTACCTTGAATTCCAAACTTTACTCAAAATACTATCGCTACACAATACATAATCCACAACACTCTGTCCCCATGCACTTGTAAACGTAAATTCACCAGTTTAATCTCTCCCCAGCAATAATTCAGCATTACAAAGCCATTGTTCTCACAAAAGTGAATTAGTTTTAGCCCCTCTTCATTCACAACTTTGTCTTTACTATGTCTAATCCACATTTTACTAGATTCATCTCTCCCCTTATCTTCCCATTTATTTAATTCCTTAATCTCCAACTTTCCCACTCATGCATTCAAATTTCCTATTAACATAAAACTCCATTAAAGGGAATTCTGTTTTATATTTAATAATTCCATTTCTAATTGTCAAAAGAGATCTAGGTTGTGGAATTTAAGAGCAGATTGTACAATACACCAATGCATTAGTTGCACTTTTATATTAACACCCACATAACCTCACTAATTTTTGACTGCCTCCCCTTTGCTTTGCTTGCAAGATTACTCCTCAGCAGCAATGTAAACCTCCAGAAACTCGACCTTTAATATTCTTCCTTAAACCATGTTTGCCAATGAAATCATACCCCTGAACCTTAATGCACTCACTGCTCTCTAGCCAGGTGGATCAAAAATTTCCTTGAAACAACCTGCATTATATTCCCACTAAGTAGTCCTTCACAGTTCCAAAAACCAAGTTTCACAACCTTCCCTCCTTCTTCCTCATCTATTGTGCAACGGAACCTAAATGAATCGAACTTGTTTTTGCTCCTGAGCATTCTCCCACTATTGGGATGTTGATGAATACTGACAGGCAATACCTCCCAATATTCCCCACCACCAGCACCAAACACACTATGCTCACTCTGTCTCCAATTTGCAATAAACTCCCTCTCAGAGTGGATGTGATGCTAGATGAACTTGACCTTGACTCAGTTGATACCGTCTTACTCCACAATCATACTCCTGACCTACTTTCCCTCGCCAGCTGAGCGGCAGAAGCCGATTCCCTCTTTTCCGGTAATATTCTCCTCATTTGTGACATCATCCTTCTCCCCTCTTTATTGAATGTGACACTTTATTCACTATGCTGACCTGGTTCTGCTGCGACCTTTGGGCTTCCTGTCCTTTCATTTCCCTTTTTTTTTGTTGCAATTTGCTGACTCTTTTCTCCTCATTCCTTGGGCTGATATCTCTTAGATCCTTTTTGAACTCATCAACTGACCAATCATCTATTCAAAGCCATAGGTTATGTATGTATGTGCATTTGCCCTCCGATCTTGCCTTTTTCATCCGTTGCACTAGTTCTTTCTTCAGGATTCTTTGCTCCATTGATAAATCTCTATTAATAAACAAACTCTCGTCTCTTTTTATTTCCTAGACCTTTTCAACATCTCATACACAATTTGCATGGTTACATATCTAACCACTATTACCCTTCTTCCTCCATTCTTCCTAACTTGAAAAGCTTCAGCAATTTCCATTCAGAACCACCTCCAATTTCCCTTCCAAAATCTCTTTCACTTCCTGAATGGGCCACACTCCTCTTCTTTCCTCTACATCTGATATTACCAAATTAAATTTCTAATATCTTTCTTCCAAAGTTTCTACTCTTCTTTTGATGACTTGGTTTCATGTTTTGCATTTTAATTTTGATTTCATTTTTAATTTCTCTCCCCACATCGTCCAATTTATTCCCCAACCTTTCTTCCATACCATGCAATATGTTTCGGATTTCTTCACCTACTTCGTAATCACCATTAGGCCCAGGATTGACCTCTACTCCTCCTATGATTAGTAGCACACCAATTACATACACCACAACAAAAATATATCTCTCTATGCTGCACTTTTTTTTTTTAAATAGATTCCACTTCAAACCACTGAACACACCTATTCTTGCTCTGTAACTCTCTATGTAGATTCCCATTTTTATTTATGTTACTTTTCAAATTCTTCCTGCAGATCCCAAGAAATACAATCTCTCCCCTTCACTGCTAACTTAGCACTACATAGTAAAGTATATATTGGGTTTTTAAATTTTATTTTAACTGTTTATTATATTACAATTAAGTTTTACTTTTACTATTGTGAAGTTGTACCTGTTACTTTAAATATACCTATGTGTTGCCTTATTCCTCAGTTTTACAACTAAGAGGTATTGTGTATTATTTATTACTATATACTTATTAAATTATAAAGTGTATTACATTTTTTTAAAAGTATGTGCTAAGCTCAGGTGATCTGCCCAAATCTTTGAGATTGAGAACTGCGTGCATGTCTGGTTTTAGAGCAACTATGTGTAAAGACAAAGTGGCTTCGGAAGGCAAGCCAGTTGTTGTCATTGGGTCATTGCAGATAAGACTTCAATTACAAAAAGGTGTATTTTTGATGTGTTGCTCAGAATACCATAAGAGGTACAAGCTAAGAAACACATTTCATAAGCTACAACTTTTTTGGTATGCCAAATGGAATAACCTTTGGCAAAGTTATCATCAGCGCCATGAAAATTTACAACACGACTTTGATAAAGATCTGGCACTGTTTCAGATTGAGGGTGATAATGTGACAACTTGTTTTCAAGTTCAATTATGGCTAACATTTTATGCACTTTCAGTGTTTTAAATACAAAGCAAATATAATTTTGAAAGAGATGTCAGAATCGAATACATGGCTTCCAAGTAAAAGCTAGCCCTTTTACATTGTGGTCCATCCTAGCCAGGGTTGATGGATTTTTTTGGGGGTGTAAAAATCCTAAGTATTGCTACTTTTGGATAAGAAGTAATCCTGAGTAATATATTTAAGACATGTAAAAGAAACTCAAACCTGCAAGAAGAGGCCTCTGAGCAAAATTTATTCCCCATTTCTTGCCCTGAATTGAATAAGACTCTGATGATCTGAGAGGTTAAAGAGCTTCTGTAAATAAACCAGATAATAAAATAGCTCTTTACATTTTAGAAAAGTAAAAAACTTATTTAGATTTTATTTAAAAAAAAAAAAGTCCACACCTTGCTTCAGTTTTCTATTTAATCCCAGTTACTACAAACTGAAACTCATGGTTTGATACTTCAATAAACATATGCCTAACTTAGAAGCCTTTTTCTTTCACTGCAAATTTGCAGGTCAGATTTCACAACAGATTAAGACAGCTCATATCACAACTAATCTTTGTTTCCCCTTACCTTACTCGGACTATAAATAAACTGAGCTATATCCTTCCATATTCCCTTGCCCTGATTGGTTAAAGCTATTCATGCCATAAGTTAGCTTGCTAAGCATGTGAAGACCTCTAACAGATGAATGAATGAATGAATGAATGAAGCCACTTTATGTCCCATCCAGGGCTAGGGCCTCAGCAAGGGTGGGGGGCTCACGGTTTCTCATATGGTGAGCTAGTCCATATGAGCTATTGCTCCTATGAGTTTGTTAAGTCTATATTGTTTTGGAACACAAAAAATATGCGAATCTTTGGAAGCATGTAAATTTACAAAAACCTAGAATAGCAAAATGTATTAATGAACAAACTTAAGATTTTCTCCGTTCTCTACACTGAGAACGGTTGAGCAACAATTAAATACAGTAATCAAGTCGCAAGTACCCATGTCATTAAAAAAGGAACCTCGCATTTAGTTCACAATAATGTGTTACATGAACTCTGGATGTATCAACAGTAACTTGCATCATATATTATATGCAAATGAACAGTCAAATTTCCCGAGTTTCTTTAAATAAATCATATAACAATAAATTATTATTTTAAACAACAAAAAAAATTGTATTACAAAAAGCAGTCTTTGCCCACCAGGCAATGAGGGATGGCCAGGAGCACCTGGTACTGTTGACATCTGAGGTGAGGTTAAGACAAACCCAGTATAGAAGACAGTAACTATCCCTTTGTCCATAAACAAAGTTCAGATGAAAAATTCTGTTAAAAATGCCAAGAAAGCTATCAAATCATATGGAAGAAAATGCAAGAAAAAAAATTTTCAGGTTGTTAATAAGCTCTATAATTCAGCAGTAGCTGGTTAGAGAAGAGTGTGAATTGTAATAAATGTCGATTAGTAAAACAAGAATTTCATATTGTAATAATGTAGATTCTGATAGATTTTTATGTGATTATGATTACATTCCCAACACAAAATACCTAATTAAAATGATAATTCAAAGGCTGGTTGAATGCCTATAATTTTAGTGATAATACAATTATAATTTACATTATTTGCCAAGTCCATCTGGTCACCTACCAATTATGCTAATGTAGAATGGTTTACCAGCAAACATAATTTATTATGGATAGACATAATAGATAAAAAAAAATAATATTGACGTTTGTTCCTTGTTGAACTTCTACTCAAATTAAATAAATTGGCATATGACCTTCGATTCCAACATTTCCACATGAAAATGTTACAAAATGCTGCATTTGATTTCTGAGATGCTGAATTTTAAATGCTAAGTCAAAAAAATGTACCATTTCTAAATATTAACTCCACATGTACTCCCCAAACTTACTGCATAATAAGGTAACTGGTGCATTTTATAGGGCCCCATGTGTTTTCCGTAATATGTTCACTTAAAAAAAAGTCAGTAGAAGCAGGTAAAGAAACAGCAAAGTAGTACAACATAATACTGGAAAGAAAGGAGGCAACTATTATTGGAGAAAAATGCCCCTAACACTGGTAGTGAATAATCATTAAAACCACCTAATTGATGGAGAAGTTCATTTTTCCGAGAGAAGTATAGTAATTTTTATTGGATAAAACAAAACTTTTTGATGTTAAATAGTTAAGAATTTTCTTACTTGTCTCTAAAGTAAAAGAATTTTGGGACAGATCAACAAATAACAGTGTTGTGAGGTGTTTGAACATTTATCTCAGAAAAAACTACGTTCCACATGTGAATCTTTTGTAAGCAGTGCAATTGATTTTGCATCTTTCTGGTTCAAATTCTTATGCTGAAAGACATTTTTTCATCTATTAACTCAATGTGGATGGAACAAAAATCAAGAATGAAAATGAAGACGGCAATATTACTAATAAAATCTTGCAAACATTTTTTTTTAAAAAATGTATGAAAGTGAATATGTCCTCAAGCAAATTCATTCTTCAGATACATTTTTTTGAAAGTATGTCCTCAAGCAAATTCACTCTTCATATACAACATTTTTTGTCTAATGCCAGTCTACTGTCTCATGATTTTTGGGCATTTCCTCCTGGCAGACTGTACTGTAGCAGACTTCTGAGGCCGTGATGCCCATAGGGTGCTACAAAGTAGTCAGTGGAGATGATCAAGGTGATGTGGTGCACTAGAGAGTCCTTAAACCTATGGGTACCTAAACATAGTTTTTATGAATGAAATGATGGTGCGAATGAGCTCAGAGTCCATGGCATCTTAAAGTTATCTACCATTCACCTTCTCTGAGTAAGACAACTTTCCAAAAAAAAACTTTATCCAGACTGCTTGTCCTGACCAGGAATCAAACCAAGACTTGTAGATTAGCTTCTACAATATAGATGACATGAAGTTTGCAATTCTCTAACACTTCATTTTCACTTTGCCTAATGCAACACTATTTCAAAATGTTGGGAGTGCCTATGTCCTACCATAATAATGGATTATTGAAGTTTTTAAAGCCCATTTTCAAAGGACAATTTTTTGATTCATTGCATGTGCTGTAAAATCAATATTTCGGTGTTTCTAGATTTTTGTCCCCCTGAAGAGAGAGAGAGAGAAAATCTGGTCACCCAAGATTGCCAATGTTGGTCAAAGAAGTTCATATTTACATTCATTGCGTTGGATATAGATTTTGTTTGTAATACTTTTTCTATTCAATGCTGCCACACTTCCGGTGAGCCCCATAATATGCATCTAACGTAATCTTTTTGGCCCCATTGCATTCTGCATACATTACGAGATTAGCAGGACAGTAGTGCTCTCTATTATTATTATTATTATTATTATTATTATTATTATTATTATTATTATTATTAGCACTTTACTGTCTACTGAAAAGCCTGCCCAACTACAGCCAGGGAACCAACAACCGCCATAGCTACATGCACTCTTATTACAGTTTAAGATGCTCTTTGGTAGGCAAAGGTATTCAACTTTGTAAATAAAAGTAGCACATGCATGCACGTACTATACACTTATGCTTCAGAATGCGACTTAACGTAATTTACATAGTAACCCGGAATTCTGCAAAGGAACATGCAACTAATGCCACAAATGATTTACGAGTGGGGGAGAAGAATTCCTGTCTTAGATGCTGAGGTTTGCACTGTTTCTGTATGGACACCTAGTAATTATAGCCACAAAAATGCTATGAATGCTTTCAGTTCCTCGGTGATTCAAGCCTTACTATTAACACAATCCTCGAGTTGAACCTGATATAAGAAGAAAGTTACTCTTTGGTACCTAATAAGCTTTGTAAATGGTTTCCACAATGCCTTGTTTGTATTCTTAAATGTTTATTACACGTGATACATTTTTTTAAAAATCCTTTTACACATTAACCCACATCAGTATTACGGTAGAGTTGCCAACACGCAAAATTCTTGCCCAAAAACACCAGAAAAGCGCCAAACTTGAATTTCCCCAAAACAACAGAAAAGCACCAAACTTAAATTGCCCCAAAACATCAGAAATTTCAATTCGCATAAATGTTCAGTTCACAAAAATTCAGAAATATCCATTATGCGGTAGTTCTTCACTAGACATTAAAAAAAAATGAAATCTATTCCGTTTCAGTGATTCTTGCAGACTAAGAGCCATCACTCACTAAGTATTAAGGGTATTAGGTTTATTTCCTTATAATACACATTTGCATCAATAAATAAAAAGATTGATGTCATCAAGTTGTCAGGTGAATAGCTATCATACATTTTAATATGCACATTCCTCAGATTGTGTTTTCCGTAACTAGATGCTTTCCATATTACGAAAAACGTGAGGTATCGACGACTGTCGACGCATGTCAGCTTTCCGCAGAATTTTGTTATACACTCTATAAACTAGAACTAGGACTCTTAACAGGCTCTGCTGCGCAGGAAATGAAAGATGAGATCGTATGAAGGCGAGCAGTGCCATGGTATTCTTAAAGCTACTTCAAGGATTTTCCGTTACAACTAATTATATTGTTGTAAACAGTGGATATTGCTGTAGCCTTTGATGTAGGTACACTTTTTCTTATTTCTCTCCCTCCCCTTCCCCCGGCGAAAGCTCCAGATTATGGGCTAAAGTTACTGCAAAAGCAACAGAGTTTCGCTCTATCTCTAACTATTAATGTTTGGTACCAAATTACTTTCAAAAACACCAAATATAGTGCCAAAACACTTATTTGGTAACTGACTACATGTTTCGCGCAAAAGTTTCAATGTTAGTGATTCTAGTTGAGTTGTAATCTGCACACTGTGTCCATGATTTGATGTTACAAGCTGGATCAAAGCTGCTGAAAAAATTCTTGCTGCTGGAGACTATTCTTGCTGCTGCTAGTCTGCAGTATTAGGCGGGTGGGAAATGTGCTCATATTCTAATTCGCAACTAAATCATTTATGCACACACTAACCTAAGGCTAACCTCGGGACCCTGATGACCTGAGATGTTAAAAAGCGTCCTTAAATAAACTAGCTAACCTCGGGCAAATCCTAGAAATTGGTGGCCCCAGGGGTTTAGCGAGCAAATTAATGTAATTGTGGCAAACTGCTCTCATTACAATTCGCAACTAATTCATGAATAAATCATTTGTCATTGTGGCAAATTTTCAACTCCTGCAGAAAAAAAAATGCATCTTGGCCCGGACGCTCTTGCTTTCACAGACGAAGTTCGATTCCTTGGATTAATCTTTGATAGGAAATTATGCTGGTCATCGCATATAGCACAATTGAGAGGCAAGTGTGAAAGTTCTCCTTGTATTTTACATGTTTTAAGTGGCACATCATGGGGAGCTGACCGGACTGTTCTTTTACGTTTTAATCGATCTCTCGTCCGGTCAAAACTGGATTATGGCTGTGTAGTTTACGGCTCAGTGCGACATCCGTTCTTCGTCGCCTTAACCCCATTCTTCACCGGGTATCCGTGTCGCTTTTGGAGCATTCCCAACTAGTCCTGTGTCCAGTTTATGTGCGGAATCTGGGGGATCTCCATTGTTTTACCGTAGGGATGTTTTATTTCTGCTTATGGTTGTCGATTATTTGCGCAACCGCGTCATCCCACGAACGAGCCGTTTTTAATGTGTCTCTCACTCCATTTTATGCTGCTCGGTCTTTTAATCTTAAGCCTGCTGGCTTTCGTTTTCGGCAGCTTTTAAGGACTTCGGACTTGGAACTAACTGCCATTTTCTTAGCCGGGGAAACTTTTTCTCCCTCTTGGCTCTTGGCAGAGGCCCCCGTTCATCTTGGACTTAGGTCCTGTCTAAAATCTTCGACCGCAGCACCTATTATTCGTCCTCATTTTGGCGAGATTGTCACTTCTTTTAATGACTGGAATTTTATATATACCGACGGCTGGAAATCTTACACAGGAGTGGGATGTGCTTTTTTTTTTTTTTTTTTTTTTTTTTTTTTTTTTTTAAATGGAGCAAGTTCCTCGTATGGTCTCTTATCGTTGCGACACCGATATTTATGGCGGAGATTTATGCTATTTATCGGGCGATTTTATTTATCTCTGACCTGGGGCTGGGGAACAATGTTATTTGTTCCGACCCTTTGAGTGCCATTTTAACTTTTAGAAATATATACAGCCACCACCCTCTTGTACAGAAGTTCCAGCATGTAGTGTTAACGCTTTTTGACGCTGGCATCGGGGGTGACACTACGATGGGTACCTAGACATGTGGCACTCCCTACTAATGAGGCCGCTGACGTCGCAGCTAAATCCGCCCTTTTATACCCTGCTGAGTGCGAGCAACGTTTTTATTTTGGGGATTTTAAACATTCTTTACCGCGAGGCATTCTTTCGCGCTGGCGCGATGAGTGGGATTTAATATCCGCCAATAAGCTTCGGGAATGTAAATCCGCCCCTTTTAACTGGTCGATTTCTTCTCGCGCAGTTCGTCGCGAAGAAGTAATTTTAGCTCGTCTGAGAATTGGGCATTGCCGTTTTAGTCACCGTCACCGTTTTAATGGTCAACCAGTTCCCGCTTGTCCTCACGGTGACTACTACTTTACAGTGCGTAACCATTTTACTTGAATGCCATCATCTTACAACTTTTAGACTTTCCCTATGTTTGCCCTCGTCTATTGAGGAATTACTGCTGCTGCTGCTGATGATGATGATGATGATGATGATGATGCTGCTGTTGAGGTTTTATCAGTGTTTGTGGTTTTTGGAGTAAGATGTGAGGTTCTATCATTTTACTCATTATGGCATTTTTAAACAATTTTAGGACTGTTGTTATTTCAGCTTTTGCTGAAATCGTTTTACTAACAATCTCTAATTGTTGTGTTACATATTTCCCTTGTTATTTCTTTTGGGGTTTTATTGTTACCATTTTTGCACTTTTATAAGACCGGTGTGTTTTCAGCTCTTGCTGATGCGTTTTAGTACCAGTCTTTATTTGTTGTAGTCAATATTACTCTTGTTGTTTATTTTTGGGGTTTTATTGCTACAATTTTAGACCATTATAAGACTGTGTTGTTTTCCGCTCTTGCGGCTATGTTTCAGTACCAGTCTTTTGTTAGTAGAATATTTTACCTTTGTTATTTTTATGGGGCTTTATTTTATTGCACAAAGTGCTCGTGTTAGTTAACTTATACACTGTATTTGAGATTATTATTATTATTATTATTATTATTTTTTAATCTGGGCGTTTTTAGTGTGTTTGGGCGCTAATGGCCATAACTATTTTGAGCCCTTAAGCATTAATCATTACCCTTGTTATTTGTTATGCGGTTTGTATTTTATTGTCTAAAATGCTACTGTTGTTTATCTTCTACGCAGTTTTGTATAGATTACTAATTTATTTAATTCTGGCGCAGTTTTTACTGTGTTTGGGCGCTTATGACCTTAGAAGTAGTGCGCCCCTTAAGCAATAACCATCGTCACCATCATCATACACAACCGGTTATTAAAACAAAAAGGATAACGGTGACTAACTAACTCTCGCAGCCGCTGCTTATGTAAAAACCGGTTTGGTGGGAGTAATATCACCTGTTCACCTCGTGTATAAAATGGAAAGTTTCGGATCTTGCCAGCACACTCCGGTGCGAGAGAGATGGCAGCGAACGCTGAAGGCAACATCTACAAGTTCGAATCCGTGTGCAGGGTGAAAGGAAAATCAGAACGAGCTTGGCGGAGGCGCGTTTGCCAAAATTCTGAAGATAAGCGAGCTGGAAGTGGGCCATCGGTTATCCCATAGAGGAGATTCGAACGGTATTGACAAAGTTCAGTAAAAGAACCATGGTAAGAATCGACGGCAGGGACCTATTTCTACCGTCAAGATTAGACGATTTAAACAACGAAACATTTGCCTGCATTAACAACCATAAGTTTTTGCTAAGATACAAAGGAGAAGAGGCTCTGCAAAACGGTCACAAAAGAAACATTTTCTAGTTTCAGAGCGCCGATCTACCCTACACTTTTGCTCCAGCCAGCATTCGAGGTGCAAACTCACAATGAATCGTCGCAGACGTAATCGACCGCCGTGCAAATTGGCAATTTCGTCGAAAAAGGATCATCGCTGTGTCTGTACGTCGCATTTTTACTCTAACGCCTTCGACGTGAGAAACGGCATAGACACTAGGCTAATGTTTCCCTCCAGCGGCCAGGTATGTAATCTCTGCTTAAGTACGCAAATGGTTTCCACAAACTCGAGATCGGTTCACTTAACGTTCTGTGTAATGAAGTACATCCCAACGCCAACGTATGTAATGAGCGTCCACTTCAACAGCTTCCTGACTGGAAATAATGATGCTAGAATATCAATAGCGATAATCCAAGGTGATGCGATCGTCCTTAAAGAATGGCGCTTCGAAATCGTGAGAGGAGGTGCCGATACAAATTTAATTAATGCATCCATGATAGTGCCCGGATACTACAGCAACGACGCGACAAGCGTCTACGAATGCAGAACTTCCTGCTTAACCGCTCAAAACTCAAGTGAATTACTTCCATGCGACGAAAGCAGCGGCAGCGACAGCAGTAGCAGTAGCCTCCGACGCCAGATAATGAGTGCTTGAAGAAATTTTATGTATCTTTTAGAAAAGACTTTTCATTGGCATCACGTATAGAAACGAAAGCGCCACAGTCAATCAAAGAAATAGATCAGACTGCAGAAGCAAAAGCGGAAACGCCACAAGATGCTTCTTCTTCTGATCTTCTTCTTCTTCTTCTTCTTCTTCTTCTTTTAAGCTATTGGCGGTGAAGGAATAGTGTAAGGAAAAAAACTATACTTCATATTTACATACTGTAGCAATCTAGGAACAGTGTACTCCGTTAGTGTGTCATGTAGCAATCTTTTGCGGTGAAGGTACAGTGCACATGTAACAAATTTTCATTATGTGTTATTATAATATTTGAGTGCACTCCAAACTTTTATAATAATTATTTTAACTAAAGTTTAACTGAGTACTCCGCTAATGCGTCATGTAGTAATCTTTTGAGGTGAAGGAACTGTGTACTCCGCACATGTAACAATCTTTTATTATATATTGGCATATGTATTATTGTAATATTTGAGTGCACTGTAAACTTTTTCTTATCATCTAAAGTTTATGCATCATTGTAAGCAGTACACTCCACACATGGAACGAAAAAAGAAAAATAAAAGTAGCAAAAAACCCAGGGAGGCGGAGTGCGGCGTGCCTCGAGCGGCGCCGACCTTGGGTGTCTAGACAGTTCGAGCTCGTCAAGTTGACAGTCTTGACTGTTTAGACATTTTAAAGGTCAGACAACCTTGAATGTCTAGACATTTTAAAGGTCAGACAACCTTGAATGTCTAGACAGTTTAAGGTCAGACCTTGAACGTCTAGACCATCTGGCACTAGTCCTACGCTGAAAAGGCCAACCATTTATGTAGAGAAAGTTACCACACTGTTAACACTAACAGCTATCAGTATCCAATAATCCCAACCATTTTTGCACAGGAGAGGAAACAAGTGTTAACAATGGACAGTCTGGGAGAGCATCTTAGACTCATCTTTGGGTGCAAGTAAACAAAACAAAGTAATTAGCACATAGAAATAATGTACCCTTAGCCTGTGAAGGTTACTAAAATAATATTGCACCATAAGAGGAACTTAGGGTCATGTGGCAAGTCAAGAGGCTGCCATTCTTAATTGAAGGTGGTGTAAATAATGTCGGTGACATTTGAGTAGGTGTGCTAAGGTCCTGGTCTGAACTGGGCATATAAAGTCAGTATGATTTAATGCTGCTTGTCAGCAAATAATAAGATGCTTAGCAGAAATATTCAAATATCAACGAAGCTTTCTAAAAGTTCAGAGAATTATTTGTGAGTGCTTTTGTAAATATTGAATGTTATGGGAAATAATACGAGAGTGAATCAGAAGGTAAAGGCAGTTTTTCAACTACGCGGTTACCAAATCGGAGGGAAGTACATGTTCGTGTTTATTAATGGATATTTCCACTACAGACAACCACCGCTCGGCCGTTGATGAAGTTGCTAGCCATGAGGACGGTGTTACTGGATTGCATCACCGAAGAGCACGTGCCATTGTGCGCTTTCTTTCGGCTTAGAAATAGAGAGTACTATGGAATCTCATGCATGTGTTAGATCGTTATCCTTCACGTATTGTTAATCAACGATAAGCCTATGAATAGTTACAAATTTGTGAATTAGAAGAGCAATTGCAGCAAAGGTCTAATAAAGTTACTATCAACATCACTCGAAAAATCCCAAATTGACGGCGATGCCGTGACCAGAAAAGACCAAAGGATAGCATCCGAAATAGCATTAGAATGTGATAACGGATATGGATTTGACTTGTCATAAAGCAAGACGAGTTGCAGTAATTTAAACTTTGTTCATGGTGTTCCCAAACGATTTGCACAAGCAACAATGCATGGAAGAAGAGTGCGGAGAAAATGTGTGCGTTTCAGAGAGAATTGATGTCCACCTTCGAAAACAGGACAGAAAGAAACTAAGCATTGAATAGAAACATCTGCAGCTAATAATTAAAAGGGAAGCATGCTGACAAATTGGTTATATTTTTTAAATACATGAAACATAATTTGGTGACTTCAGGAACATGGGCAAACAATGTACAATAAAACTTAATGTGGTTAGCTACAAGAAAAACTGTGCAGCAAAAGAAGAGGGAATACACTCTAGAAGTGTGTTGCTGGAACATGATAATGCATGTCCGCATACTATGGCAGTGCAGCATTGTGGGTTGGAACTTCTTTCACAACCATCCCTTATAGCCCGCATCTCGCATTGTACTTTTATTATATTTTTGGTTCATTAATAGAGTACTGGAAGATTGTAGGCTAATCTTTGATGAAATATAGAAAGTACCAGGAAGAAAAGTAAAGAAAAAATATCTGCATCTTCGTCATCATAACACAGTTGTATATTTATCACACAGCTATCTGTAGGCATGCTTGATGTTGGTACTATTGTGTTCATATTATCGGACTTCGACTTTCATCCCGTCATTTTTCTTGCTGCTGAGACAGCGTACACCAGGAGGAATAAAGAACAGTAATCCAATTTATTTGATCCCAAATTGTGTCAAGAGGTTGAAATTCATCGGAGGCTTTCAACACAATAAGGGGGCTATGCTATAAAGTGTAGAAGTTTAAAAGTAGTTGCACAAGGAGAGAACAGCACGCCCGTCAACCTGCACCACTGCCAAGAAAATTCAGCAAAATCGAGAGAAGGTACTTGCGAACCGGCGAGTAGTCATCGATGAGATTGCGGGTTCTTTGGAGAATAGTCATCGTTCTGCCGACCAAATCTTTACGTGTTGGACTTCCATAAAGTCTTGCGAATGGGGGCCAAGAAATATTACCTCAGATCATAGGCACACTTCGTCTGAGATGCGTCTTGAGAGCACCACCTCCAAGAAGCAGAATGACTCTGAGGAAACTAGTCGTCGCATCGCATGCTTGTACTATAAGCAGTGAAATGAACACCACCGCTCCCACCCCGCTCCAACAACCAAGCGCGCTCGGAGCACTAACTCGACCACTCCGCCGCCACTTGCTAATATCTCAAGTCTGATTTCGCCAGGTGCATCCTACAACCACAGCCACCGCAGCCAATCACCTACGCCTTCATAGTTCAGCACACCAGTTCAGAAAACAAGCCCACACAGAAATCCAGCACCTATAGCGCAGAAATCACACGGTTCTCTACTGAGCATTATGTTCTCCATAAAACTCTGCACCAATAGGTCTCGGCAGTCAGAATGACAGGAATCTAATCATCACATGGGACTCTCCGTAGATCCGCCTCATCCTTGGGTACTGTAATGACGCACTTAGGAAGGGAATGCGTGTCGCAGGACAACACTAAAGATATAGCCTAGCAGCAAGCAACGCTGCTGCGCTGCTGCCCTGCCGCATGCTACAGAACGCAAAAGATAAAACAACATTGATGTCACACAATTCGACTCGACGGAATGCAGATAACAGATGCATCAATCAAACTACAATAAATGGTGACAAAAAATATACTTCTCTCCTAATCTGTCACCACTACTACTCTTAATTCTCAAGGGATCAAGCTGAACCCAAGTCAAGCTTGTCTCCCAGCTAACCTTTCTTCATCTACTGGACATGCATTGCACGCCAGTCTTACCCATCACCCTTCAATGCAAATGTGGAGTATCTCACCACCTAGCTTTCTAGCTCCCGACTGATCCCACTTCAGCTTCCCCTCCCCTTTCTTGCTATACCCTTATATACTTTATCTTTTGTTTAAAAAAAAACACAGGCACTAATGTGTTGAGAACTTCCAATGGATACAAGACCATTGTGACAATGAAGGCACAGAATTCTAAGCAGAAAGTCACAGGTGATAACTGGATTTCGTCACTATGAGTCAGAATCCAAACATAAAGTATGTAGAACTGGAAACTCCAACGAAGAAGTAATTCAAGATTTATTTTTCTCAGTAATTGTAATGCTAACAGATCAACTGCAAGGAAAAGCTATGAACGATGAACAGTACACGAAGTGATTTGCTCGACAATAATCTGAAACCAGCAATTCGGAGCAAATGTCTATTAAATAAATATTGTAGTAACATCACATTAAGCCAGCCATACTGCAAAAACATCTATTATTTGGGTTTCAAGGTTCTGGAACATCTATCTACAGCCCAGATGTCGCTCTTTCTATCATCATTTGGATCTCTCGTAATCTCTACTGTTCTCTACCAGAATGCAGAAGCTAGTGGAATAATGCTTCAAGTGCATATGGTCCCGATTGGTTCCCTTAGAATGATATATTTGTTTGCATACATTTACTAACTTGTAAATGTGGTATATGCTCTTGCCTTCACTTTCTGATACACCCTCGTAATTGATAAGACTACCGTAAAGTCAGAAAATGTCTAAAAATGTATGCTTTATTAGAATCAAATGTGAACTATTGTTCATTTATAACTCATAATAAGGTATTAGGGCAGTATAATATTTACATTTCCCATAGATAATATCATTTTTTATAATTTTTTTTTCTTAGAAGTTCTGATTTAGCCCGTAATAATTAGATAAGATGATCATTTAAATTACACATGCTGTGCAAATTCGTTTAAATTGATAACTGAGAGTTGTCAAAAGTAGTAATGTACTCAAATAGAACACGTAATTGATAGTAGAAATGAAAATTCTCATAACTTCATTTAACCAAACCAACCAACCTCGGTGTATTGCAGGAGACTTGTTAGAAAACATCAGATTGTACAAAATACTATCAACAAAGGATTAAACTTAGGGTATTTTTGGCTACTGTGATGTAGTATGATAAACCAAAGCTTTAAATTGATAAAAATCAGAAATCTTTTGCATTAATGCTCCATTGAATTAAAAGGAAATAGATATTTACACTCTTTTACAGTACACACAAGTTGACTTCACAGTGTTATGAATCTTCATGTATTATAAATATCAGAAATAAAATGTAAACCGAAATTCATAAAAAACAAATAAATCTTCAGAATTTGTAAGAAGTAAATCTGTACTTATCTTGATAAGCTTGTGCACCATCATAAGCAGTTATCCATTAACCACATTTAAAAAGAATGTTGAACCTGAAAAAAGTGGATCCTGGACAATATTTCATGCCATTTCATGTTCAATAAATATGTTATCATACACATGATACTTGAGATGATGACCTATTCCTCTGACATCTGTAGGTGCTAAGTGTAACTACATTTGAATGGTTTATACTGTGCAAGTTTACGCATACCACCAAATAAGTACAAAAATGGCAGACATGCTACCAATCTATTGAGAAAAACTAGCAAACTTGGTTATTTTCTCTCCTTTGGACTTCATTTTTTTGTAACACTTATACTAGAAGAAATCCATGGCCAGTTTGCCAATTAAGAATATCTCATTTTCAGAAATGTACTGCAATTGATCTTGCAATAGTTCTCTGAATTAAAACTCTGTGCTGCTTTAGAGAGTTAAGTTATATATATGTGCACACGTACACACACACATGTACTACTTAACTTACTTAACTATATATTACTTTTCTTTTTCTTGTCATTTATTTTTAAATTTAAAATATTTCACAACTTTTGTTCTCTAATGAAGTGCTGAATTTATTTTTCTGAGCTTTTCCTAATATAACTATTATTAAACGGTTATAAACAGTATTTCACATAGTCCTGGGATTTTAATGCTGTGACCAGTAGCCTGACATTGTTTGCATAATCAGTTACTTTTCTATTTACCTAAGACATGCATACATGGTTTTGTGAAAGAACAAGCATTTACAAAGATATTCAATAGAAGCTTCAAAGCTCTAAATGTGTCTACATAAAAATTTAAATGAATGCTAATACATAAAAAACTTAAATACATTACATCAACTTCTCCTGGAGACTAAAATTGTATTTATATGTGAATTTTTTCTTATTTTGAGTTATATGGCTATGAAAGTTTAGGAACTGTAGTGTTTTACTTTGTATTACCTGGTTCAGTTTGTCTCTTTCTCTTTGTTTGACATTTGCGTATAAAAATAAAATTGTATGCCATATCATGTGCAAGGAATATTTTATCACATACATGGCACTTGAGATTCCTCTGACATCTATAAATGCCAAGTTTAAATTAGAATTGTTCATACAGTCTTTTAGGGTTTAGGTCTCCTCATAAGTTGATGACCTCACACAAATATGGTGGATATGTTACAAACCTATTAGACCAAGAAATGGCACACTTAGTTAATTGCTATATTTGTGCTTTGATAGAAAAAATCCATTGTCAATCACCCTATGGAGATCTCTATTTCCCTTTTCAGAAGTGTGCTGTAATAGAACCTCCTAATTAAAACTGTATGCCTTTATAGAGTTCAGTACATGAATATTATTTTTCTAGCCATTTATTTAAAGTAATAATGTTTTACAGCTTACCACCAAGAAAGCTTTGAATGTTTTCTGAGCTTTTCTCTAAATTTGAGTAGGTATGGCAAAGGTCTTCCAGGACATTTCTCTTCAGTATTGCTAAATATTATTATAACAGTATTTCAGGCAGTTTACTGAGATTTTAATGATCAATAGCCTGATATTTGACATAATGCTCTCACTTTTCTTCTTACCTAAAACATAACATATGCATACTATGTGTTTGTGAAAAAACAAGCATTTAAAATGTGCAATAACAACCTTCAAAGTTGTAAATGTGTACTGCGTGCAATTTTAAATGAATGCTAATACCTAACAAACTGCAGTGCTTTACATTAACTTAAAACTCAAAACTGTCACTGTTTGATAAATGCATTTTTTGTTTATGTTTATAGTTATATGGCTATGACAGGAAATGTATCTTGTCTTTATAGTTATATCTCTCTTTCTTTCTCTCTCTCTCTCTCTCTCTGAAAGTCTACTGGATGATGTGCTGTATGTCCATTGTGAAGGGAGGAACATGTAGAATCATTTATTATTTCAAATCATTAGAGATAAGTATTGGTTTTTTCACATCTTATCATCATGGCAGCTAAATTTATAATCATTGTCATATTTTGGTTCTTTATCAGGAAAGACTTCTCTCATGTACCTCCTTAATTGTGTTTACCGGTTTATTCTCCCATTTGGAGAGTCCTTCAATGTCGGTTATACTTTTTCATTTGCTCAAGAGAAGGATAAATGCTTGCATTTAATGAGAAGGAAAATATATCACATGAATGAATTAAAATTATGATTTGTTTAAAATACTCAATGAAACATTATTCTAAGCTCATTAAAGGAAAATATTTTAGAATACCTACATTATGCAGAGACTTGTAATGAAAAATATTGAAAAAACCAAATTCTTTCTATCAGAATCTCTGGTACTGTCATTCTCTTCATGTTACTCTGTTTTTGGCCATAGCCAACTTACCACTTTTAGCTCTTTGACTGGTGTAAAGTGACATAGTTGTTGTAAATAATCTGTTAAGGCTCCAATAACCAAGATTTTAAATAAAGTTTTGTTGATGAGATGGTTCACTTTCTGCCAGCAGGAACAATTGACTTGTATTTATAACTTTCGCTTTGCATTTCAATTGTAATTTTTCTCCATTTATCAGTAAAATTGTAAGTCTGTAATAGATACTTTTCATGGATTCCAAATGTTGAGGCATTTTTAAATCTCACTGTAGTAATGTAAATTGTATTTCTGATTATTTGCTTTAAACAAGCTTGCGTCAGTCCTTTAATTAATGCAAATTTTGCTCTTTATGTTTCCAGTGAGCCCACGTGATCTTACAATGAATTAATAACATAACTTTTAAACAACATATGACATGAATTATTTCCTTTTTTTAACCTCACTTGCCCTATTAAAATCAGATTTGTATATTTTGGGAACAAAGAAGAATCCAGTGTTATTGTAAAAAATTTGCTAATAAAGGAAGAAATGAGATATACTATTCAAAAGCAGCAGTCTATTATGTTCTTGATTTTTACAATAGTGCAGTGTTTAATGGTGGAATTATAAAACCGATAATCTAATTTTAACTGAAATGGGCATTGCTGTTTCAATATCTTTGCAAATATGAAAAAAATATTACTTTGTGAATGTGTTGCAAAAAAAATGTTCAAGTTTTACTAATAATATAGGGTTCATGCTATCGGTTTGCAAGATTTGGAATGCCGGTCGTAAATTTAGCGTTTTAGTAGTGGAATAATATATTGATCACCACATTTTAACTAAATTAAATATCACTGATTCAATTCCCCTGTGCATATAGCGATACTTTGGCAATATTTGAATGTAATACAATGTTTGCAATTTTACAGATAATGTACCGTTTTACCAAACGGCAGATAACCAAAAACCAGTTCCAAGTTTGGTTTTTGAGATGGAAATATAAGTTGGTCACCCACTTTTAGCTTAAATAAGCATGTACATTTCATTTTCTCTGCACAGTTTTAATGCCACTACTGTATGGACATTTAGATCAATGAAATATTTTCCTGATTTTATCTAAAACAGAGACAACGTCGCCGACAATTACCAGCCCGAACACCGGTAATATATTTATTATTTTGGCTATGGAAAAGGTTGTTGATTACGCGGTTTCATACTAAGATACATGTCCGGGATCTGTATAGGTAGTACTAACAGTTTAGCAATATTGTACACTAATAAGATATGTTTCTTAGATTTACCGATAGTGTACCTTTTCTTTTTCTTTTTATTCGTCTCTCTCTGTTTATTTTTTTAGTGCTGGGAGGTAACAGCCTGATGGCCGGTCATCAATTTAGCCCTATACGGTGGACTTATTTTATCATACAGTTCGTATGATAAAATAAGTCCATGACTATATCAGCCTCTTTGTAAATGAGAAAAAAACTAGCACAGTGTGAATATTTTACATAACAATTTGAAGGGTTTATACTGATAATTCAAGGATTTTGGAGCCGAATACCTGGAATGCTTGTTATAAATTTGACATTTGACATTTTTTCGGATCAGGGTCGAAGCCCTGGCCGCCACGGCGCCACAGATTTCGAAGTGCATCGGCAAGTGATCCGAATTCAGGCTGTGATAGACTGTGAAATTTGCTGTTAATGCGCATTTTTGGTGACAACGAAGTCCAAAATCTCTGGTTCAGCAGCTCCGATCAGTGACAAAATGTGGGGTCCAGGGAGGGGTATGGTATATGGTTTTATTAAACTTAAGTGTGCCTGAAGCTGGTACAATGGAATCAGCCTTGCAGGCATAAAATGTACATACAATAGCTTTTATAATTTTTTGTGATTTGGTATTCAGTTTTCGGGCTTATGTAGCCTCCATATAAGACCCTGCCTTCGGGTCTCGAGAACAGCGCCGCTGGTTTGTTGTAATCTGTATCACTGGGACTTAGTATAGTCATGTCTATGCACTGGTTGGCACAAGATAGTTTTTTTTTTTCTCGGAAACTGCTATTAGCACTATTAATATAAGCTATTTACATATGCACATTATTTACAGTATATAAAAAACAACCGCCTCGTGTTTAATAATAACCTTATTATTGGCGCACACGCTGATGTTTTCTATGGGGGGCTCCCCCTTTCCAATTGACGCCACATAAAGGTTTGGATAGCGGCGGATTCTCTCCCAGGTTACACTTGGCCCTTGGATTGTGCAACTGAAGGCATGCCCGTCTCCTCATGAATAGTAATATCCCGAGGACCAGGCTCAGACCCAACCATAAACAAATCACAACTTTAAAAATAATTTATATATTAAGTTATATTTCCTGCAATACAAAACCCTTCTTTTTTTAATTAAACCCATTCGGCTAAATTTGGCCATTAAGACACGGACACTTGAGTAGGAGGTCTGGGGTTCGAATCCCACCAGGACTGTCCTCCCCGAGGTTTTACCAGGTTTTCCTGTCTTCATAAATGGCAAATGCCGGAAAGGACCTTAAACTTAGGTCTGGAATCCTTCCTTCCCAAAAGAAATGCTTTCCGAATATATCATTTCATCTGACATATCATCAGTGTTCACTGCCTGTGGTGCCTCAGCTGTAAAACAGGCATTAAAAACCTTTCAAAAAAAAAGAAATATCTGCAAAGAGCAGGCCCGGTATGTGTATGTCTATATTATTTATAGTTGGCAAATGTACCTTACCTTTATTAATTTCTTCTAGAACAACATCAATAAAATAGATCACGAGAGCTAGGCTTAATTTACATCCTTGTCTTAGACCTACATTGTTTGATATTTTATTTGTAACCCCTCCCTCTTTCATATTTAACACAAAATTTGTTTTCCTTATAAATATTCTGAATTACCTTCATAAAATTCTGGCTTACTCCTTTCTTTCTCAGTTTAATCCAAAGTGCTTCTATAAAAATTCAGTTGAAAGATGCACTTGTAAGAGTAATTATTTTGAAATGAATTCTGCAGATTCTTTATTGAATAGACCATTCTCATCTAAAACATACCAGGAAAGATTTAAAGTTAAGAATTTAGGCCATATTTAAGCATAGTCAACATCTATGTGAACTAAATATTGATTTTACAATAGACAATTTAAACAGAAGTTTTATGAATGATATTCATGAATGTGTGACTGTAAAAACCAAAACACCTTATTTTGTTTCCCTTGCTTACTCTTTGGGAATATGGATTCTTGGTCAAAGGATGGTGTAAAGGATCTTAGGTACATTCATGAATAAGCCAAGAAAAATTCACTAAGTAAGAAGCATGTTAATAATGTCATTGGTTTCAGTGACCTAGGTAGAGTGAAATCACAGTTAGGTTTATTCAGGAATGCATAAAGAACAGATAGAGAAAAACAAATACATTTTATCTATAATTATAGACTGCATTAAAATCTGCAATGTTTTTAAACTAGCATAATGAAACAGTTCCAAAAATCCTGCCATAGTTTGGGATCTTGTTTATATTGTAGGTTGCTTTGAAGGAGTACATGGAGGGCAGTACTGCATTTAAAGGAACTTTATATTATATCATAGTAGATGGCACTATAAACGTTTTGCAAATTATCTTAGTGATCAGGTATGAACTAAATAGAAACCTACATGAGCAGGGTTTTTCTCAATCCCAAATGCCAGGTATCTGCAGAAATTTCCAAAAGATTTTGATGTGGATGCCATCCTCAATAAAACAATTGCTAACACTTAAAATGACAACTAGTTAAGTTGGTTTAGTTAATGGAGTACAGCTTATAGTAAAAGACATTTTTCTTTTTGCATAAGATCACTGTTACATACACCAAATAAACTTAGTAATGGAAAGAGCTGCATCGAAAACAGTTTTTTCACAATTGCTCTGCTTGTCAACAATTTTTCTCATGCTCACCATAAGATATAGCTACATTAGAAAACCTGTGATGCCTCAGTAGATAAAACAGGCATTAAACACTATTAAAAAAAAAAAAACATTCACACATATGAGGGAGTTTGCTAGTAGGTGAAATTTCAAATCAAGAACAATGAATTCTCTATATGAGAAATGAAACCACTGAAAGGATGTAGAATACTGCTCTTGAAGCTTGAGCTTTTTGTTGTAATTTAGAAAATGATGAATTTCTGTCCCGATTATAATTCTTTCACAAAGTTATGCTCATGTTGATATTCTTTAAAGTCAAATTCAATGTAGGCAAATTGATACCATTAATTAATGAAGTTACTAATTTTATCAATGTAGTGGAAGAAATTTGGAATGAAGTGAAAGACATTACAACTGGAGAAACAGAAAGTGCAAGCAGGCATCAACTAATTAAGTTAAATAGGAAAGTGAATGCAATTGAAGTATATTACTGCAGAAGAAGCATGCGATCATTTTGAGAAATCAAATCATCTTGGTGCAAATTTCAAAAGATTATCTAAGAAACTTCCAAAAAATATTCTTTACTGTTTTTTTTTAATAGTGTTTAACACCCGTTTTTACTACTGAGGCACTACAGGCGGTGTTGAACTGGTGGTTGAAAACACTACAATGTTAAAAAAGCAAAGACTTAAAACCAAACTCTCTAACTTTATGAAATATTGATAACAATTCGGCTTACTTATGGTTATCAATCTTCAAGGTAAATTCAGAGAGTTAGAGGAGCAACGCGCCTGCATTAAATTTTGCGTGTAACTCAAGAAAACCTGTACACAGACCCACCAAATGATGCAGGAAGCCTACGGTGATGAGTGCTTAAGCCGTACTCAGTGTTACGAATGGTTCACGCGGTTTAAAAATGGCCGGACGAAAATTAAAGATGACCCTCGTTCAGGACACCCTTCGGCGTCTACCGACGACGCTCATGTCAGAAACGTCAACGAAATTGTAGGTGCCAATCGAAGACACTGTTCGAGAGACTGCAGAAGAATGTAACATTTCAGTTGGATCATGTCATGAAATCCTGACACAGCATCTTGGAATGCATCGTGTTGCCGCCAAGCTCGTCTCACGGCTCATGAGTCAAGACCAGAAAGACCATCGCCTCGCAATCTGTGAAGAGCTTTTGGATCGCGCAAATGAGAATGAGATGTTCCTTAAGAGAATCATAACTTGTGTTGAGACCAAGCAAGGTTCAATTTTCACACTTGGTCGGGAAAGGTTCTCCAAGACCAAAAAAAGCTCGTACGGTCACTTCAAATGTGAAAGCCAGCGGTTTTCTTTGACTATGAAGGATTAATTCATCATGAATTTGTGCCATAGGGGCAAACTGTTAATCGATGGGATTATCGGGACGTGTTGCGACGCCTGCGAGAAAACGTGAGAAAGAAACGACCTGAAATGTGGCGAGACAATTCGTGGCTCTTGCATCACGATAACGCACCCGCACATTCATCCCTGTTGATGGGTGACTATTGCACAAAAAACGAAATCACTTGCTGCCTCATCCTCCGTACTCTCCAGACCTGACCCCCCGTGGACTTTTTTTTATTTCCAAAGTTGAAAACCCCGTTGAAAGGATGAAGATTTGCAACGATAGATGAGATAAAAGAAAATTAGCAGACGGCGTTGGGAGCGGTGTATCAATTGTGGAGGAGAGTATTTCGAAGGAGATCATACACAATAAGTAAAAGGTAAGCGTAGAAAAATTTTGTGGACAAAGTTCTGGAATTTTTTTAACATACCTCGTATTATAAGAAGAAGAAGCTTAATAATTCCAACATCATCCCATTGCATACATATTATTCTAAAAGTTATTTCATGAATGTAATTTTATCTATATTGTTCAGAATGGAGAAATTCTAAAGGTGAATTAAGACAAGCATAAATCTTAATATGTAAAAAAGGTGGAAATTTGAGTAAGTACGAGAATTGGAAGAAAGGAAATAAGGAGTATAAGGTGGTACACAAGTGCATTTATTTAAGTATAAAAATGGATGAAGGAAAATGGGAAAAGCAAAAAAGATTGGTGCTTGCAAAAGGGAAAGCAGTTATGTCAATCATAAAAGGATGTTTGTTTAAAATACCAAAATCAAAGTCAAATGGCTAGAAAGAATATACAATACAACAGTAAAGTCACAAATGCTTTAGGGTATTGAAATTTGGGGCATGGAAAATTCTTGGGAAATTGTGGATAGAATACACTGAACAGTTTGCAATGAAATTCTTAGCTTACCAATTGCAGCTGTAAAAGAAGTTGCTCAAATAGAAATGGAAATAGTTAAAAGAACAGGTTTGTTTATGGAGCAAGTTTTAAAATATTGGCACAGGATTTTAAACCTAAATGAAGTTAGTCTATTTAAGAGCAATGTTTAATATATCAAGAATCATATTTGACTAAGGGGGACTGAGCAGTCTAAAGAAAGAATATTTTAGAGAGCATCAATTAGGATATATATGAATGAAAAATCAAACAAATAGAAGATTTTGGAAAGAGGCAGAAGATGTTTCAAAGATACAGAGATACAAAAATTGTTTAGTAATTTAACTGGGAAGACATTGCTGGAAGTTAGGGTAAAATGGGCATGGAAAAGGGAAAATTATATTGACAAAGCTAATAAGAAGGAAAGAGAGGGTATAGCATGGGCAAGAACAGCTGTGTGGAAGTTTAAAGGTGAAAGGAAAGAGAAGCCTTTACTCAAGGAAAATGTCCATTATGTGGAGGGAAATAAGACTTGGAACATACAGTGTTTGATTGTAAAAAATGGAGAAATGAATTCTTTAAGTTTAAAAGGGACAAAAGAATAATGTCAAACAAAATATTCATAAAGGCAAGCAGAATTGAAGTATTTATTTAGAGTTAAAAAAATTGAAATGGACAGTTAATAAAGGAATTACTAGTATGCAGAGATTGTAGCCAGAGGGGAAAATAATTATGAATGTAAAATTATTGAAATATTTTATTTTGGTGTCTTAGGTTGGTTTGGAGCCTGGTCCCTGGAATTCAAGTAGGCTGCTGCTGATGAACTGGAGACTGAGGGTTGATGCAATCAAGGTGGAAAAAAACTTTTTTTGTTTAATTTTTTAGAATGTAGATAAAAGAGATACTATAATAACAAATATTGTATTAAAAAATGTTGTAATTATGAGGAGTTACATTTAAAATGGCCGGGGCCAGAAAGGTGGGAGCCCTTTTATACTTTGTTTTTATTTTTAGTATTTCAAATTTAAAATATTTAATATACAGCATAGTCTCAGCATTAAGAAAAAATACCCTCATTCACATAAACAGAATTTATAGGAATAGCAAATTTATCATCATCAATCTAGGCCAAAGGTTTATTCTGGGTCCTGGAGGATGACACGAACCATTTTAAATTTAGCTATACCTAGCACCTACACATGTCAGAAGCAGAAGGATAGGTGGTCAGTTCATCCCTTCAAGTGCCATCTAATGTGATAATGAATTTAATATTAATTGTATTTTGCATACATATTCTATTCAGAAAAAAATTAAGTTTAGGCATAAAATGAGCACTGAGATAAAACATTTAACAAATGAGTATATTTTATTAGAAATAGATCAAAATAAAGAAACCTAATTTTATTAGTCCCTAAATTCACTAAAGAGCTTTCAGATATGGAGAAGAAATATACAGGTTATTGAACAAAGACACTATATATATAGTAGGGGTTTTCTTTCTTTTCTTTTCTTTTTTTTTTCTTTTTTTATTTCTCACAAGAGGAGTATATACTAATGAAACAAAATTGACAGAGGGAAAAATACAATGATTCAACTATCCAAGAAGAAAAAACTGGTGTATGGAAACTGAAAGGATTAAGAAATGGTTTGAACAAGTTTAATGTCCTTTATGTGAAGGGAAAGAGGATGTTGAGCATATCATATTTTAATGCAAAGGGATGAAGGATTGGAGGAATACATTTATTAACATGAAATAGAATGTGAGCAAAAGAGATGTAATTAAGGGAGTATATAAAAAAAAAAAGATTGTAATAAGCTAGGTCCATTTCTATACAAAGTTAAAAGTAAATGGATATGGACAGTAAATAGTAAGAGAAAATACAGTCTGAATACATTTAAAGCAAATTTTGGCTGACAGGTAACACAAAATTATATCATCAATACCTATGTCAAACCAATTCTACAATATGTAGAGAAATAATTATTATGGCATCAAGATAAACTCTCAGAATAGTAACAGGAGCAGTAACAGTAATGCCTTTGGAAGCCATGCAGCAAAAAAATAGACCAATGAAATTAGAATTCAAAAAAGCAGCTGCAGTGCTTAGAAGTAAGCTAATTTTAAGCAGTAAGATGACTGGAGACATAAAAAAAATCATAAAAATCCTATGAAAACTCACAAAACTTCCAACATTTTATGGATAAAACTCTAGAGAAAAATAATATTAATAAGAAAAGACATCCTTACCAATTAACTCTACAGATTACCAGAATTCCAACTACCAACTGTAATTAAATAAATTGGGAACCATGAAAGACTGCCACAGAAACACCTTAGGATCCAGTCGCCAAATTGAGTAGTGGGTCAACAGCTGATAATGGGAGTGATTGTCCCCGAAACATGTCTTAGTGTTTATATAAGTGGCATTAGTGTAGAATATATCAAGGAACTTCAATAGTTCTCTGGGGAGAAAAAAAAACAAATAAACTAAATTCAATTAAGACAAAATAGCACTAGGAGAGATATCTTGAACCAGAATGGTGGAGAGAGTGCACTGGTGATTCTAAACCAAAGAGCAAAGGAAATGCTGGAGGAGTTTGCACACCATATAACAATAGGTAAAGGTAAATCAACCTTTGAAGGAAAAATTAAGCCACTAAGATAACAATATTAATTTAATCACCAGAGTCCACAACTTTAGCACTGCAATAATTCTGATAAATGCAAAAGCAGCTAGAAATAATTACAACAAATACCATACCTAAAACTCCATCAATAACAGAAAGCAGGAGCCCATTGGCAATGCTTAAGAGCAACAAAAACATATTGTATTACAATGGATTCCTTTGCATATTTAATTAATAGGAAATTATTGGATTGATTCCTAGCAAAAAAAGAGCAACACATTATCACAATCCTGCCTACCAAAACCACACACAGAGCAGTACAGATGTCAAAACAAAACTAGACCAAAAACCATCTAAAAGATAATATCTTTAAAACTACACAGCAAGATGAAAAGTGGATAGACATACGAGGGTAGGTCCATAAGTTTCCAGCCTAACCATTTTCTAAAGACAAAACTATATTTCACTTTTCAATATAGTTACCCTTTATTGCAATACACTTCTCACATCTTTGAATTAACATTTTAATCCCCCCCCCAAAAGTCAGAAGTCTTGTCTGCAAAATGGGGTTCAACAGCATCCATCACTTCTTCACCACATTTAAATTTCCTTACTTGAAGGTGCTTCTTGAGTTTTGAGAAGATGAAATAGTCACTAGAAGCTAGATCTGGGCTTTAGGGATGGATGGTCGATCTCCTTGAAGACACATTTATTGACAGTTTCCTTTGCAATAAGAGATGTGTGCACAGGCACACTGTTGTGAAGAAGGCACACACCATCACTCAGCTTTCTTCACCGTTTCTCTTTGATGGAAGCACATAGTCTGTGCAGTAGGCAGCATAGTACTCTCTTTGAAGTCAATGAAGAGAATTCCTTCACGTCCCACAGTCCCCAGGTTTACACCACTCCATTGATTCTCTTTTGGACAAAGGATCATAGTAGAGGACAATAGTTTCATCTCCTGTAACAATGGTTTGCAGAACTTCTCTCTCGTTGCCACAGTAGGGATCCAAAAATGCCTGACACAGATGATTTGTTGCTGATTTAAGACTGAGGAAAAAAGTCTAGCCCACACCTTGCACTTCATGTTTAAATGTTCATGAATAATACAATGAATGTAGTTTTAGAAGGTTCACCTTGCTGCTATTTCTGTAACTTTGAGCCATCAGTCTTCCATAATTTCTCCTTCCAAAAGAGCAATGTTTTCAGCAGTCAGCACCTCCAAGAGCCGACCTACATTCTCTTTGTCTTTAATGCTTTCTCGACCCATTCAAAAAGTTTGGGCCATTCTCTTATGGTTCAATATGACGGGGATGTTTCCCCATATACTCTGCCTGATCTTTGTTTAATTTTATGTGGAGTAAGTCCTTCTTTTGTGAAGAACTTAATAACAGTTTGATACTCCATTTTGAACATGTCACAATCTTCTACACATAGCCTTCTTTATGCAACTATATCTGAACAACTGAACACAGTGGAGCAGAAGTTGCAGCTGCAATTATTTACTTAACATAAGGTATGACACCAGATAATGGTTTTATGAAGGCAATAATCCTTATTGGTGAGGCAGGAAACTTTTTGACCTTCCCTCATAAATATAAAAGGAAGATCCCTTTTTACTGCTGACTGTAAGGATGCTGCAGCAAGACAGGATTGTGACAAGTCACAATTGTTAGCACACCATCTAATAAGCGAAAATTAGATACGAGCTAATGTAAATTATGTAACACATAGGTCATTATGAATGCAGAACACCTACTTCAGTGCAATGTCCACAGTAAGGAGAGACAAAGAAGAGCATTAAGATATAACAAGCTTATATTGGGAAGCAAGAAGAAAAATTGTATAATTATCAATATCTGTCATTTAAATTATCATCAAATAATAACTGTTCCAGGCCTGTAAAGGACCTCTCTGCAGAATTAAGTCATTAGTAGGCAACCAGTAAAATTTCAGTTGCACTATGCACCAAACTGCTGTTAATGCTGCATCAGAAGTGATTCATTTGCAATATGCTATATGTGATGAATCAATTTGAGCACTGCCATCTATGTGCAAGATGACTTAGACACAGAGAGAGCATTTTGCCTTGAAAGAAAGACATAGGCATATTACCCTTGGATTCATGGTGTGGGGAGTTATCAGAATACCACTGGTGTACAACAGGAGACAGTTACAGTACAGAGGTATGTTGATGACATTTTACATCCTCACATGCCACCACACACAATACAGCATTAAGCACCAAGTTTCAAAAGAACACATCCCTGCATATAGCTGAAGTCCATTAAGTACCTGCATAATGCTGAACTACTCTCTTGGCTTTCAAGGTCCCCAAATCTGTAAAATGTGAAAAATTGTAGGACCAGTTTGGACAGCAAATTAGGAAGCCAATTACATCACCTGTAGGCAGACATACCATAAGAATAGATAAAATGTCTTTATGATTCATTTCCAGATCAAATTTGGGTTCAGGATCTCCAAAAGGAGAATTACATAATCTTAGCCTGTCCCACATCTATGTGAACCTGTTATAATATAGTAAACCTTTACATGAATATATTTTAAAGCAGTTAAAATCTACCGGCTGTTTTGCCGTGGTCCATGGTTTAAGTTACTACCACAGCTTTCGCCAACTACTCCGGTTGGCATCTTCAGTGGACGATGAATAACACCTTACTCTTAAAAAGATGACAATATTGACCTGTCTCTATCTGGCTGTAGAGGACGATCGATATGTGTGTGACAGAAGTGGAGGGGAGGAGGATGGAGGAGTGGTAGTTGCTTGTTTTTAAGAACCAGTTTTCCATGTGCTACTTAGATGATATCTGCCATCTCTGTTAAAGTTGATAGGATGCTGTTGTATTTCCAATGCTTCCCTCCTGGCTAGATTGTGTGACAGAAGTGGAGGGGAGGAGGATGGAGGAATGGTAGTTGCTTGTTTTTAAGAACCGGTTTCCATGTGCTACTTAGTTGATATCTGCCATCTCTATTAAAGTTGATAGGATGCTGTTGTATTTCCAATGCTTCCCTCCTGGCTAGATTGAAAAAGCCTTGTGTTTTTGCAACCACTTTGTTTTGTTAAAGTATATACCATGGCATTCCTTTATTGTATGTTCTGCTACTGCTGATCATTCGGACTGATTAAGGTGCAGATGTCGTTGATGTTCCTCTAATCGTTTTTTAATCGATCTTCGGGTCATGCCTATGTAACTTTGCCAAACTCACATGGTATTTTATAAATTCCTGTGGTGTCAAGGGGATGCCTAGGGTCTTTTGCATTGTTAAACATAGGTTCTAAATTAAGTGTGAAGATTAACAGTATGCCTTTTTTCTTTAATATACATGCTATAAGCACAGTAACATCTTCTATGTACATCAGAACAGCCTTGGGTTTTTTGTTTGAATAGGTGTTAGATGCTGCAGTTTTCTTAGGGCAAATGGTTCTGTCAATATCTTTGTTGCTGTATCCATTGGCTTTGAAAACATCACGGAGATGATTTAGTTCGTGCTCAAGATATTCCGGTTCTGTGATGGTTTTTGCTCTGTGCACTAAAGTCTTGATTATGGTTCTTTTTTATGCAGAATGATTCCATCTGGCATCTTTCCATATGTGTGTTTTTTCTATAAACTTGATGACCAAGAGTTCCTGATGATTTTCTCTGAACTAAGACATCTAAAATAGGAAGTGTGTCATTACTTTCCTTTTCCATGCTAAATTTGATGTTTTCATGGAGACTATTTAGATGTTCCAAGAAGAGCTGCAGTTTATGATGTCCACGTAGCCATATTACAAAAGCGTCGTCCACGTATCTCAACCAGAGTGAAGGTTTGTATACAGCAGTGTCTAGAGCTTTCTCCTCGAAGTGTTGCATAAAGAAATTCGCTATTACAGGGCTTAGTGGACTTCCCATTGCTACTCCTTCTTCCTGTTCGCAGAATTTGGTTCTCCATTGAAAATAGCTGGAGGTTAGGATATGTTCAAATAATGTGATTTCTTCTGCTTTGAAGCGGACTTGTAGAAGTGCCAAGGTGTCTTTGATGGGTACATTTCTGTATAGAGATTCAACATCAAAACTCACCAGAATATCATTAGGCTGTATGTTGATTCTATCGATGATTTCCACAAAGTGTTTCGAGTTCTTGATGTGGTGATTCGAGTGAGCTATTATTGAACGTAACAAGGACGACAAGTACTGCACTAATTTGTATGTTGGTGAGTCGATCGTGTTAACAATAGGCCTTAAAGGAAAACCTGGTTTGTGTACCTTAGGGAGTCCATACAGTCTAGGGGGTAGACTATTAGTTGATTGTAGCTTTTTTACTTCCTCGGGTTTCCACTTGGTCTTTTTTAGAAAAGTGGCAGTTTTCCTTTCCACACTTGTGGTAGTATCCTTAGGTACTATTCTGTAGGTATCTAGTGTTAATAAGGAACTCATTTTCTCCTCATACTCAGCTGTGTCCATCACTACTGTGGCATTGCCCTTATCAGCTGGCAGGATGATGATATTGTCATCCTCGCTTAAGTTTTTTTAGTTGCACTCTTTCCTTCCTATTAAGATAATTCTTAGGAGGCTTTGCTTTCTTTAAAATTCTGCATGTTTCTGAGCTTACCTCTTCTGCATCAGCTGTTCGAAGTTCACAAATAGCATTTTCCACTTGCGTAATAATGGTTTCCGTTGGAATCTTCTTAGGCACTAAGGCAAAATTATTTCCTTTAACTAGGAGTGAAACTGCATCATCCTGCACAAAAAAGAACCGTAATCAAGATTTTAGTGCATAGAGCAAAAATCATCACAGAACCGGAATATCTTAAGCATGAACTAAATCATCTCCACAATGTTTTCAAAGCCAATGGATACAGCAACAAAGATATTTACAGAGCCATTCGCCCTAAGAAAACTGCAGCATCTAACACCTATTCAAACAAAAACCCAAGGCTGTTCTGATGTACATAGAAGACGTTACTGTGCATATAGCACGTATATTAAAGAAAAAAGGCATACTATCAATCATCACACCAACTGTTAAATTAGGACATATGCTTAACAATGCAAAAGACCCTAGGCATCCCCTTGACACCACGGGAATTTATAAAATACCGTGCGAGTGTGGCAAAGTTTACATAGGCATGACCCGAAAATTGATTAAAAATGATTAGAGGAACATCACCGACATCTGCACATTAATCAGCCCAAATGATCAGCAGTAGCAGAACATGCAATAAAGGAATGCCATGGGATATACTTTAACAAAACAAAAGTTGTTGCAAAAACACAAGGCTTTTTCAATCTAGCCATGAGGGAAGCATTGGAAATACAACAGCATCCTATCAACTTTAATAGAGATGGCGGATATCATCTAAGTAGCACATGGAAACCGGTTCTTAAAAACAAGCAACTACCACTCCTCCATCCTCCTCCCCTCCACTTGTGCTGCACACATATCAATCGTCCTTTACAGCCAGACAGAGACAGATCAATACTGTCATCTTGTTAAGAGTTAGGTGTTATTCATCGTCCACTGAAGATGCCAACCGGAGTAGTTGGTGAAAGCTATGGTAGTAACTTAAACCATGGGCCATGGCAAAACAGCCCAGGAGAATTTAACTGTTTTAACTACATCGGCTGTGAAAGCCTAAGAAGTAATATATGAATATATTTTTGATATGGTGAATTTCATTTAAATGCTCTTTTCTAGGTGCTTAACTTAGTACCACCATTGGTGTATTTTGAATAATGTGGTAGATTAACTGGTCTGTTTTCATTGGTTTTGCTACCACCTACTATCTACATCAAAAAATTAATCAGCATTAAGTATATAAATGAAAGGGTAAAAATATGTTTATAGGCATTTTTATCACTATACTGCTAAAGTGCCCATTAAGAATACCAGTTTCAGTGCATTGTAGTACAATTATTCATCCTCCTCCTCTATGGATGACATGCCAATACTGGCCTTGACCTGCCACAGCTGCTGCTGTGTCCTCTACCTCCATCTTGTGACTCATTGATAGAGAGCAGTATTGCAGGGAGGCAATCAGCATGCCGGGGGCACCCCGCCAGTTGCCTACCCTTTGCAAGATTAAAGGATGCCACTTCTCTCTCAATTAGCTCCTCAATTTTCGTCACAATGTTAGATGGACTCCATTCCAGACCTTCCCATCTTAGAAAATTCCTAAGCAGATATCGGAATTGAACCCAGGACCTCCCAGCCAGTATTCAGCAGTAGTTAGCATTGAGTTTCCTGCCATTTATAGTATATTCATAACTCAGTAACAAACAAAAGATTGTGGTTTCCAAGCCTAACATATGGAAAAACTAACCAAGTTCTTTTTATAAATATTCTATATATGTATATACCTTGTATGATGTGGCAGACATTTGGGCAATAATGCATTTCTGACCCTATTGCAGCATACTAATGGTTGATAGGTGCAATTGTATTTGTGATATACAGAAATTCTGTCAGATTGACAAGAATAGGAGAAACATATATCTACAAAAAAAAAAAAAAAAGCTATTGTTTGCAGTTAGCATGAGTTAGATTTGGCTATTTTGGGGGCATGAGATCAAGGCTTGATCACTACTAGCTATTCAGTGTTGTGGAAGCTTGTTCAGGTATCCTGGACCAAGCGGTTTATATATAAATAGTGCACTGTCTTGCTGCCATTTAGCAAGGCCAACAGCCGCCAGTATAACATATTGAGATGTAAACCCTGTGGTGCCACAGTAAAAAAAATGAGCATTAAAAACTATTAAAAAAAATTGAGATGTGTCAGTCCGGTTATGCTACCTTTGTTGAAGACAAAGAGCCCAATTAGCATTTCCTTTTATACAACACAAAACACAATGACTTTGGGTGAGTCACACTGTTAGTCTAAAGTTGCATGAGGGTTATGAGTCCCCTATGTAGACATCATTGCAGTTCACCTAGTTAGATACAGAAATATTGCCTCACCACTAAAGATCAATTCATCCTCAAAACTATCATGTTCAAGGTGGGTTGGTTTCCTTCTAGAAATGTTTCTACACTGCCTTGTCATGAACATTAAGCTTTTGTACCAGCTGCAGTTTGTTGAATTAGGAGCAATCTGCATGTACTCCTGCCTTACCTGCTCCCATCACCTCAGAAGGATGCATTTAAAAAATGTTTTCAAGATAACAAATGAGAGATAAACTCATCAAGGTTTTCTTTTTTCAAGCAAATTGCTGATCTTAATCCCATAGGCTGCTACCAGAGCATAGGTACAAACAAAATGGGAATCTCACAGTATAAGAAGGCATTCTATCTCTTGAAATGTACAAAGACAAATTCAATGGTGACTGCCGCTAAGACTTAAATGGGAATATGAAAAAGTACCATGTGCAACATCACAAAGAGCTGGAAGTAGGGATGATTTGAAAACTGGGTACATAAAAGTAATTTATATAATTCTAAATCAAACAATGAACATTCATCTTGTTGAATTAAAAATAAAACAACTAAAATCATGTCAACACATTAAAACTCTTTTGACGTTTCACATTAAACTTTTTTTTATATTAAAAAGTAAGTTGGGACTAGTTTCGTGAGTCACTTGCTCACATTGTCAACCATTTGACAACTAACGAATCACTTTAAGTATACATCCTACTTGGAGTGATCCGTTAGTCATCAAATGGTTGACAATGTCAGCAAATGACTCACGAAACTACTCCCAACTTACTTTTTAATATAAAAAAAAGTTTTAATGTGAAACGTCAAGAGAGTTTTAATGTGTTGACATGATTTTAGTAGTTTTACTTTTAATTCAACAAGATTTATGATAGTTTCACTGTGCGGATTCCTACATTCATTTTTAATTGAAATGAAAATGAAGTTTTTTTTTTAAGTTAAATTTGCAGCACTCTTAGGTAGATAGAAAGGTGTCATGTAGTATGCTCATTTTATTGATATTGGTCATAAACATGTTTTTCAGTATTTGCCCAATGGCAGTCCTGAAATAGGCAAACTGTTTATAACTGATACATACACAAAAGTATGTTTTACCAGACTTTGAACATCAAGAAAGAAATATTCTTAATCAAAGAAATTTGTGTTCAACTAAAAATTGAATCTGGAACCAGCACAGCAGGTAGGTGCTCTACTGACTGCACTATGAGGCAGCCAAAGAAAGAAAGAACGATTAAGATGTGGATAATTTTAAGGTACTGTACAAAGTTCTTATGGCTTCAATATGGCAAGCATCTACCTTAAACTGTACACTGAAGCTGGTGCTCTTAGTCCTTTTTGGAGGGGGGAAGGAATTTTAGAATAATAATTTGTTAGCATGATTGATATAGCTGAAGGCAATACAAGAAGATACTATATATACATTTGCAATTAGTAACACTGCCTATAAAATATTTTCTTTATTCATGAATGAATTTTATAACATACATTTTAAATATATAATGTGTTTTATCTTTCTGCCAAGATGCTTTAGCTAGATTGAGCTTTTGCTGTCTAATCATGGAAGTCTTGGGAGTAATATAGGGAGGTTAATTTCTAGTTTGACACTCATAATGAGCGTTATCAAACAGGAAAATCCACTACATCTGTAAACTTGCTCAAACAATAATTAACCCTTAGAATGAGCTAGTGGATGCTTTGATATTGGCTCAATATTTATGAAAAGTGTTATGAATAGAAATAATAAAATAGGCAATACAGGCTAAGATTTTTACATAACTGTTATATCTGAGAGGACATTATGCAGGCACAGCAAGTCAAAGAAAAAAGGATCATCTATACACCTGAAAGTATAGAGTAAAATTTATTTTTATATGATTTTGCATTTGTATCATAGCAGGCTTGTAGGTAACAAGAGGAAAAGGATCAGTTAATTTAATTTTTAAGACTTGGCACAGATATGTGGATGACATATTTGTCTTAATACCTAAACATCTGGTTAACAGTGCCTTAAAATTAATAAATTTACAGGAAAGACCAATATAGTTTATATCAGAAATTGAAAAGAATGGATTCCCTTTTTAGATTTCAAGATTATAAAGTGTTAAAAGTATGAGTAAAAGCATAAAAAATAAACAAGTTAAAACATTTATTTTATAACACGTAGTTCATATATTTTTGCAAAAGATATAGAAAATACATTAATGTGCACTAAAGATATAAATTCAGCCTTTAACTCAAAAATCATCATCAAACAATGAGCTAGTGTCTAATCCACCAAGTATTGTATCCAATTCATTTTCCTTTAGAGACTTGTTTGAGAAATGTGCAGCGATTGGCACTTTAGTGTTGCTGTTCACATCAAAAGGTGTACTGCAAGAACTAAGTTCAGAGACAGGCTTCATAATAACACTACTGGAAGCTTCAGGAACCATATATGGTATTACTGTTGGAACTTTGGGGGTGAATTTTGCACTTTTTGGGGTTTCTAAAGATGCTGTTACTGGTATCAACAATATTTCATTTGGGACATTGGAAGTGAATTTATTGTCTCTTGGAGTTGACATTCTTGCTGGTGTAAATGATATATCCTGTGAAACTTTAGGGAAAAATTTACTAATTTTTTGATTTTCAATTGATTGTCTTGTTGGTGTCACTGTTATGTCCCTTGAAACTGGCATTTTGAGGTTGAAGGCATCAACTTGTGATGAGCCTGGCTGAAAGGACCTGGGAGGAAATGAAGAAAGGGACTTTGCTAGAGATGCCTTTAGCGTGGATGCATTTCCTAGCTCATTTGTTGCGGTTCTTTTTGGCTCAAAAATTTGATTTAAATAATTTTCATTAGATGCATGAGGTTTGAACATTTGCTTTTGAAACTTCTCACCAATGCTTTTAGACAGCAGCATTTTGTCACTTATAAAGGTTGCATGAGGGCTCTTTCCTTCTTTTTTATTCATGTGAACTTCATTACTGTCAGATGAACCAATTGCAGGCAAACCAATGTGAATTGGTGATGAACTGATGCTTTCTTGGTGAAGTCTATTAAGCCAAACAGATGTATCCCTGTTTGAAGGCTGTTTATGGGTACTTGATGGGGGCATGTTCCAAAGGCTCACACCCACAGGCTGAGGTGCATTTGTAGAAACTGATAAGTTTCCAGGAGCAACACTCCTGGCTGTTCTAATATTGGAAGCCTGCCACTCAGCCACAGTGTCAATTAGTTCTTTCTGGGAAACCTGTCAAATAATACATATTGGAACCCACTTTAGATTATATTGCTATTTAACACTCTTACCATACACAAGACCACAAAATGAACATTATTAGACAATACTGAGTTTTATGTAAATATCACTATCCAGTAAAATGACTCTGTTAGTATGTTAACTGCAACTACAATTCTAAATGGATACCTTCTTTAAAGATTTTAAACTTTCCTGTCACTGATTGTTGTTTATGGCTTCATGGGAGGCCAGCTGAGAAAATTTTATTGTTGAACTCCAAGCTTTCAGTTACCCTTAAGCCTTCTTAAGGGTTACTTGAAAGTAATGTTGTGCCCAGAGGAAGGCAATTAGAGTTAGAATGGTCACAAGCTTGAAATTAACAAGTTTACTCAGCTAGTCTTCCATGAACCTATAATCAGATGCTTTGGTGTTCCTATTCCAAATAAGGTATACAGAAAATATCACTACAGCCGGCCACATTTCTGTTCTTTTATAATATAATTTATCCAACTCCCATAATTTCCAGTGAAAAACCTTTAGCTAAATATTTCAATGAATATAACCTCCTCCATTCACTTACACAAAAGTAAGACGCATTTTGGGAGAATCTCCCCCATCATCAGTTACTCACTGAACCACCGTTACTGGAAACTATGGCTGGACAAATGGATGTTCCTGTGGTGGCCTCTGTTGGTTGAAGTAGGAAGTTGCTGAGCTCATCCATAGGAGGAAACTCAAAATTCATTAGGTTATCTCTATTTTTTAATATGAAAATTTTTTCCCAAGTGGATAACTCCAATGGGCTGTGAAGATGTTTCAGCAGTTTTATTTCATGGTTTTTGGTCCAAAAGTGAGCTGCTTACTGCTGATTCATCTACCTGTTTAAACCGAATATTCCTAAAATGTTCTTTCCTCCGAATTTCCAAATTTCTTTTTGTTTTGCTTATGTAGCTCTGTTCACAATCTGCACATTTTATTTTGTCAATTCCTGATTTCTGTTCTGGTGGTATGGAGTCTTTTACTGTGCAACCTAATAAATTCTTGATTTTGTATCTGTTCTTTGAGGCTAACATTATTCCATGTTCTTTGAAGATTTTCTTGAACTTGTTGTGGTAAATTGGATGGTGGGTGAAACTTTTGAATTTGTATTCTTCTTTTGTGTTTTTCAGTGTGGAAACTTCCCTTATCCCTTTTTGTCTTTTAGATTTATTGATAATTTTTATCACTGTGTCTTTGTTGAAACCATTGATTATAGCTGTCTTTATTATTTGTTTGTATTCTATTTTGTACTCTGCTTCTGTGAGTGGAATATTCATCAATCTGTGTGCCAAACTGTGAAAAATTGCAAAATTCTTTTAAGAGATTTCAAAGTTTGAGCATTAAAAATTCAGTTGCCCTAGTTAAAAAACTTGAAAATAGCAGAATTACAGCTGGAGATATAATGATTTCATTTTATGTAAAAGCCTTATTCCCGAGCATACCTATAGAGAAACTTATGCTTATACTAGAGAAATGGTTAACGTCAATAAATTTAGAAACAGAAGAAATAGAAGACTTATTAAAACTTACTAATATTTGCATTAAACAAAATTACTTCAGCTTCAACAAAAAATATTACCAACAAGTTTCAGGCCTAGCTATGGGAAACCCTTTGTCACCTTTTCTAGCAGAATTATTCATGAGCTCATTTGAAATACACATCACAAAAGCCTTCCCTTTAATTTTCAAGTCATGGTATAGGTATGTGGATGACATTTTTGCAATAATACCGAAGAAACCTTTAATAGATGCCCTGAAGTGAAACTTCTTAATTTGCAACATGAATCCATACAATTTATTATAGAAGAAGAAAGAAATGGGTGGCTACCATTTTTAGATGTAAAAATTATAAGAAATGGAGATTGTTTGAATTTTGGAATTTACAGAAAAGAAACACACAGAGAAAACTACATAAAAATGAGAGTTGTAACCCCATTCCACATAAATATGCAATTTTTCACAGTTTGGCACACAGATTGATGAATATTCCACTCACAGAAGCAGAGTACAAAATAGAATACAAACAAATAATAAAGACAGCTATAATCAATGGTTTCAACAAAGACACAGGGATAAAAATTATCAATAAATCTAAAAGACAAAAAGGGATAAGGGAAGTTTCCACACTGAAAAACACAAAAGAAGAATACAAATTCAAAAGTTTTACCCACCATCCAATTTACCATAACAAGTTCAAAAAAAATCTTCAAAGAACATGGAATAATGTTAGCCCCAAAGAACAGATACAAAATCAAGAATTTGTTAGGTTGCACAGTAAAAGACTCCATACCACCAGAACAGAAATCAGGAATTTACAAAATAAAATGTGCAGATTGTGAACAGAGCTACATAAGCAAAACAAAAAGAAATTTGGAAATTCGGAGGAAAGAACATTTTAGGAATATTCGGTTTAAACAGGTGGATAAACAGTAGCAGCTCACTTTTGGACCAAAAACCATGAAATAAAACCAGGAATAAAACTGCTGAAACATCTTCACGGCCCATTGGAGTTATCCACTTGGGAAAAAAATTTCATATTAAAAAATAGAGATAACCTAATGAATTTTGAGTTTCCTCCTATGGATGAGCTCAGCAACTTCCTACTTCAACCAACAGAGGCCACCACAGGAACTTCCGTTTGTCCAGCCATAGTTTCCAGTAATGGTGGTTCCGTGAGCAACTGAAGATGGGAGAGATTCTCCAAAAATGCGTCTTACTTTTGTGTAAGTGAATGGAGTTTAGTGTAAAAAATGAATACCTAAGTAGAGGTTATATTGCCACTCCATTGTCAACAGCTTCGTAAGTACAATATTTATTTCAATGAATACTAAGAAATCTCATTTTGCAAAATAATCTAGGAAGCAACTTTACCTTATGCAGGTGTGTTTCCTTAACAGAGTCATCCTTTTCTGTTGGTGTATAGATTGTTAACACATTATTGAAAGTTATGTTGAGGTAATGACGCCGTGCAGCCGGTCCTGTGCTAAGGACACCTGTTTGACGTAGTACAAGGACAGCACCATGCACCAGCTGTCCACCATATTGCCCCCAAACATCTCGGTGAAGAGTGCCAAAAATCTCGCCTGCACAAAAATGAATTATTTTCTTCTGTTGTACAAAACAAATTTAGAATTAAGATCAGCTATGATATTTTAAAGGAATTTTAAAATCCAAGATAATTGAATATTCACAATTTAATTAAATTCATGCTGTTTTACTCATTTTTCTTCTGGTAAACAAAGAAATAACACCTTCAAGGTCAATTTCAGAGTGACAACATGACACATGAGTGACAACAATATGCAACATGAGTTTGATCAACCTATCTGGATCATGTGTTCATCAAAGGTGATTCTTTGATTATTTACTCTAGCAAGAATAAAGAACGATCGCTCTGCTAAGCAGTTCATCATAGGCATAGTTAAAAAGATTAAAGTACCACATACCCTTTTGTAAAAGATTTGAAGATTTGATAACAGCAGTTTGTACAATGTTGTACAACATTGCCAAGGATGAATAAGTTTTAATATTGTCTAATCTCAATAAGATAACTTCAGTGGCTAATTAAAAAACCCCATTAGAATCAATGCTGCAAATATAAAAAAATAATAATAAATCTATGAGTAAACTCAGAGTAAACTTTTACTCTTTTTTCTAGTTCTGCAGCTTAAGGTCCCCAATTTTTCAAGTGGCTTTGAAAATTATATTTAAATCAAAGTGGCAGATAAGTCATGATTTTGCTTATGAGTTTTGAATTCTGACATATCATAAAAAATGTTTTTCTTTTTACTGTGCATTTTGGTTCTCTTCCTTTTCTTGAACTTGAAACACTTTGTAACTTCTACTTGCTAAAATTTTGTAGACTTCAAAAGTTGACTTCATAGTTTAAAAAATTTCAGGAGTGAATTGTAGAGAAACATCTATCTCTATAACTAGAAATGTTAATTGGAACTTGTACAACAAAGTTAATCATATAATTAAGATCATCACAATAAGATATAATGATCTTAATTATATCATCTCCTTTCCTAACTATGTTGATTTTTTGGAGAACATCATTCCAAAAATTACTCTAAAGTCATATTGGGAGATTTAATCTCTGAATTAATTTATTATCTTGCTATTTTGCTAATAAATTTCAAAGTTTTAAAAATAGCAACAGTCCAAACACACACTTTTACATGCCTCTTACTATGAGTAATACATGAAACTGAGGAATTTCAAAGCCAAGCTGGTGGAAGAAAAAAATTATTTTAAAAAGTCCCAGCAAAGAGCACAGGAAGAGAAAGTTATACAGATGTAAAATATTCAAAATATATGCTAAAATATGATGTGTAATTGCACAAAACTTAGAGAATATGCAGCACAAGAAATAAAAATGCAAGAGAATTGACCTCTTTCAGTTGAGCCTGAAGGTCTATTATACACACTACTCATATTCTCAGCATTATCATGTTTTCCTACAAAAGAGGCTAATATCTAAACCACGTTTCTTTACGAATGAAAGAAGAGTGTTGGCTAATTCTTCATCCAAATGTCCAATATCATTCATGAATACAACAAAGCATTCTTGGAGTAAATCATCATTCAAAAATCAAATTTTAAATCTTAGCTGATGTTTGTCAAAATAGCCTGGCATTGAATTTAAAATTATGAAGAAGTATTTGCAATTTTTACTTTGCTGACTATCTTATCATGGACTGTGTTTCAGCATCAACAGCAGTTCTTTGTAAAGGTGGATGATAAGGGAAAGAGGTTTTTCAAATCTGTATTTCCAAAGTTATTGATATATCCAGTTATAAACATGCAAGATTCAGCACCTAGCTCTTTGCATGTTAAAAATATTCCTTTATGCTCAGAACCACTTATCTAATCATTTCCCCAAAGTGCTAGACCATACAAAAAAAAACTTCTTAATAACAGCAAACCTCTTTGAAGTATGGTCCATCAGTACCTAGTCTCATTCGCAGTATGTAAGTTCATTTGTTGTCAATCCTACCCAGTTCATTCTTTCAGTTTTTAAAAGTTAAAATGCAATCTCAATGCAGAATTGAAATTTCATGTTCACCAATCTGCTGTGAAATGTGCCTCCAATCTCAAAAACCTTTAGTACTGAACTTAGATGACTCACCAAAGAGCCATTAATAGATTAAAAAATATCACCCAACAGTGTCGTACTGTGTCCAGTTGCTCATAAAAGTGCTCTTTTCTGTATATTTGAATATACAAGTAGATTCCTTAAAATCAATTTTTTTGTTTTGATCAAAGCTGTTCTTTGCTAGGTAACCTCCAGTTTGCTCATTAATAATCTAAATTGTAGATTGACATTTGGTATATTGACTTATTGCTATTGTGTAATGTTCTCATTGACAGAATTTGCAGATTATCATAAAATCTGTTTGGTTTTCTCTTTCAGTAGCAGTGACTTGATTAGGTTCTGAGACTTCATGGTCATCACTGCATCAGGTAAATTATTTTAGATACCTGCTCATAATAAATAATTTCAGCATCAGGCTGAAAACTTCATTTTCCTTCTTTTTCTTTTCATCAAGTTTTTTATAAGCACTGCTCAATCTTTTTTGTCCATCCAGTTTTACAATAATAATAAACATTATTACATAAGTAAATAGATATAGGATATAATATATATGAGGCAAATACATGAAATGCTCTACATGGAAATATTCCATAAGAATGATGCAGAAAAGTATACAAGCGACACAATTCCAAACACAGAATGACAGCAACTATTAATGCCAAATGAGAAATGAGTTGATAGTATGAACAAGACAACCTGGTCAAGAAACAGATACAGATTGCCTGGGTCACATGGCATAGTGCTTATATACTTATATTGCTTGGGATAGTTAGAAAGCTTTAGAAGTTTCCACAGGAAGCCAATTGGTGCAGACACGTGGCTGTAGTACTTTTGCTGCACTAAGCAATCTCATTACTTGAGGAGATAAGAGACAGTTGCAATTGTAACTTATATTGATCAGCACTCTGAAGCTCCGAGTTATCAACCTCAAAAATATTTTCCAAGTAATGTTGCCAGTGCTGACTGCCAAGAACAGCTTTTTAGGAAACACAGTTCTAAGTAAAGTTTAAGCCTCCATTAAAGAAGAAAGGTTACATTTGTGGGCCTTGCTTGTATCTTAAAAATATAATTACTTTATACAAAATCAAGTATTTTAAGAAATTAACCTTATAGCAGCATAAATAAAGCAATGCCTTGAAAGAAAACAAGGTGTTCTGTACTTGCAAAGTTCCTTTCAATTTTTCTTTTTCTCTTTCTCTCTCTCTCCCTCTCATGGTCTCTTTTTTCTACATACCTGTTCAAAAATTTGCTACCCATGCAGCTACTCATATTGCCCATCCCTATAACAGGCAGGCCCTGATATGCCATTTCTTCTGTAGAATGTAACAGTTCTGTGACATTTTATTCTATAAAAATCCAAATGTAGTTGTTGCACAAGATATATTGCATAATATTAATTTCATTTGGTCATTTATAATGTACATATATACAGAGTGTTAATGAATCACATCACACAAAATTAACTGGCTACAGAGGGGCCCAAGACAATTTGAGATGAAAAATCCATGCATGGTCCATAAATTCAAAATACAAATTTAGATTAATCCAAAAAGGATCAGCATGCCACTTATATGAAATTTACTCGCGATATGTTTCGTGGAGGGGGCAGCGTGGCCATTCTAATTCGTTCTCAGTTAATGCACCATCCAGCAACACTGTTCCATGAACTTTTAAATACTTAAGCAATGTCCACTAATTAAATACCTGAGAGTATTTTTCATAATTATTTTTTACTTTGTAAGTATTATTTCCATTCACCATGCGACTCAAATACTTGTAACACAAGATATAATACAGCTTATGGTTACCAAATTAAAAAAGGTATGCAGAACAAAAGTTAGCCAGAAAACAAGTGAAAAGGAAAACACTGCTGAGGAGAAAATGAGCAAATTTCTGGAAATAATTCTTATCATAGGGCTAAATAGATTCCAGAATTTTTTTTTTTTTTGGTCTAAAAATCGACTACTTGAAAAGGACATTAAAGTCATAATACCTTGTGATCATTTTCTAGCTTTACTATTTTGTTGTCATGTTGATGAGACTCCTAGAAATGAAAACAGGCTTTACAAAGTACAATTGTTAGTAGAAAATCTGTAGGATAAATTTAAAAACTCCTGGAGGAGACGTAGTCCTTGATAAATCATGGTTCATTGGAAAGGAAGATTAATTTTCAGGCATTACTCCCTTACAAGTCTCACAGTAAGATTTGAACCTTTACAAAATATATACAGTAGAAGGGTATACATATGGTATAAAGATTTATGAAGGAAAAGATATGAACTTCAAGGATTAGCCATGCTGAGATTGTTACCATGATAATAGGTGAGCCCATATTGAATGAAGGACACACACTCTTTGCAAGCAATTTTTATACTAGCATTTCTCTGGTACATTAAGTTGTTGAATAAAATGGAAAGGGTATATTGGATGGCAGGTCTTTTGAGAAAAGTAGCTTAAAAGGGGCAAAATGTGAGGCAGAGAATGAAAATTGATAAGGAGAACCCTATTTTATCCAGCTAGTAATTATTTTAGCACCCTTTTCATTCTCTGCCCCACATATTTTGCCTCTCTGTTGTTCTGGAAGACACTGGTAAAAAAGGCAGAGCCTATCATGAAACCAAAGGCAGTGATTACTTACAACAAAGGAAAAAGATGTTGACCTGAGTGATTAAATGTCATTTTACTATTCAGCTTTGAGAAAGGAAGTTAAATTGTACAGGAATGTAAATTCTATCTAATCTGTCGTCTAACACACTCTTATGCTTTACTTACTTTTAAATACGGTAGGACCAGTTTCAAAGAGACATCAAGTTGATTGAAGATGGAGAGGATGTCTTTTTGAACGAGTACCACTGTATTTAAAAGTAAGTGAAGCACAAGAGTGTGTTAGATGACAGATTAGATAGAATTTACATTTAACAAGTTTCACTGTATAAGTTCCAACAGAATTTTTTAAAAATTTCTTATTTTTTAAAAGTTCTTAAATGAACTGTAGAGGAATATTGCTATGGAGCTCCTACTAGGGACTGCTATAGTGAATGCCTGGATTTTGTATTGTAAAAAGCACTTCAGTAAGGAAATTGTCAATCAAAGCCTTAAAGAAATCACTAACCTTTCATCTGTGTAAATATATTTTGTGTGTTACTCCCTCTCCAATAAAAAGCATTCATACTTTTTGAAAACTGGATAGACCTGAGAGAAATGTTGGCGATTGCACATTGTGCTACAAAACATTTACACTGCAGGGTAAAAAAATCAAAAAAGTCACTACCTTCTGCAACAAGTATCCAGAGAAATCTAAAATGTGCATCATTTACTTTAATGAATTTCATATTAAAAAATGACAGTTTTAATAACATGTCACTGAAACTTTGTGAAGCCCAATGTTGCAGTAACGGGAGATATGATTTTGAATTAATTTTGGTGTCATTACAACTACCTCCTATTTGTAAATGAATATCCATAGCTCTCTAAAAATGCCCAAAAGAAGTTCGTTTCAGGTAATTTCAGGGTCTATCAGTTCACTGCCACAATACAAGGTTTAATAGAATTTTTTCTCTTGAATAAGCAGTCCATTAATCACCGGTGAATTATATGTACACTATACAGCTACATGATTACGCCAAAACCCATGACCCAAACCAATTTTAAGTAATCTCATTGTGAGGTCACCATTTGGGTAAACATGCAGAAATTTTCAATGTCAAATTACACCAATGAAAGAAACATGTTAAGATAAAAATGAAATTAGCTTAGGCTTGCACTTATACAGTAGAAAATGAAGGCAAAATTTCACTGTTGGTGATCTTTAACCCCTAATCTCAATTCAGACATTTTATACAAACAAACTTAAAATCAGCCAAGTTTTGTTTTTTCAAGCCCAATTATGATAATGTTAAATTTCCTTCAAGGAGAATTTTTTATGGAATATCTTTTACCAAAAATTATGACAGATGCTCTTTTTGCAACAAAATTACTTCCATCTCTAACTTAGAACTGGACTCAAAACATCTTGAAAAAAACAGGCTGGATAAATTATACATGGCATTTTCAAAAGATAATTAAAATTTGTAGAGTGAAGCTATCATATAATTCAGATTATCATATATTAAAAATACATATAAACAAGTGCAGTCAATAAGAGTATGTAGTTTGACTCAATCATACAATAATCTTAATTATATACATGACAAATGAATGATATTGGGATTATCTAGAGTTGCACCCAATGGGGTAGCCCTGATGGAACTAGGAAGGGTGGGTCGAATAGACTTAGTGCTCATTGTAAAATAGTGGCAGAGGATACAATCATTGGAGGAAAGAAATATTCTCAGACTGCTTGGTGGCATAAGAAAAAGGAAAATGAGTAGGAAGTTGAGTACATAGATTAAATAAATTGTAAGAGAAATTGGTTTGGGAGAGCTGATGGATTTGCTTTATTTATGGATGCTCCTGAACATCTCAGGTCATCAGTTTCCAATTCAATTCAGGGCATGAAACGGTCAACAATTTTGCTCAGAGGCCTCTTTTTCAAGATTTAATTTCTTTTTCATGCCATAAATGTACAACATGGGACCCATGGTTTTACTTCCCTTCCGAAGGAAGCCATACTTAGGATTTTTATGCCCAAAAAATCCATTGATCCTGGCCGGGTTTGAACCCGCAATCTTCGGTTTAGGAGGCAAATATGGTTACTACTAGACCACCAGGGCCGAGTTTCGGAGAGCTGGATAGTTAAAGTCACAAAATGGGACAGGCGCATGGAATAAAGTGAAAGACAGGATTGATGATATACAGAAACAGAAAATACTTGGTAGCCTATGAGATAAGAGTATTCTGATATATTATAGGAGTTTAAAGAAAGAGTGGTAAAATTTATTGAGGTTTGTGGCAAAATGGATGGGGAGGGTATAGCATGGGCAAGAACAGGAACAATTATGTTAGATGGGGTAAAAGTTGACAAAGAATTGTGCCCACTATGTGTAAGGTAGACAAGAACTTGCACTGTATATTAGAATGTACAGAAACCTAAGGATGGAGTGAGGAAATATTGGAACCGTGGGATAATTTGCAGGCAGAAATTCTAGCATTAACAATTTTTGGGATTAGCAGAAAAGAATTTTTGAATCGGTTTGGAAATTATGTAGGGAAAGTAAGAGAAAAATGATGGAAGAAAGCGATCAAGGTAAAGGATGAAGGTAATACAGTATCAAAGTTCACTCGATAATCTGTATAGCTAGAATGATGTAGGGTCCATATACATAAAACCAGGGTATTAGTTGTATAGGATCCTGATTCAACAAGCACTCAAGGATCAAGGAAATATTGTAAAACTATAACTGTAATGTGTAGAAATAATAAATATTCATTCATTCAAATATATACATGATATTCTTAATCTTCAATTATAAATATGAGTTTCTTTTACCATTATATTATGCCTCCTTACTATTAATACATTTAATGCCTTCAGTTATGATTTTAAAAGTGAAACATTAAATTTAATGACATTTTATTTGCAATGGGCTCTACAAAACCATAACAGTATTGAAATGAAATGCTAACTGGAACTTGTACAGTGAAGCTAATCATGTAATTAAAAACACTGTATGATTGAGTCAAACTAAATACTATTAAACAAGTAGGGCCATAAGAGTGTATAGTTTGACTCAATCATACAATGTTCTTGATTACAGATTTATCTACTTTCTACATAAATATACTGAAATCTGTGAAAACTATTGCACTCCCTTGGTTTCCTTTGTTATATAGCAAAAACTTTTAGTAGGCAGGATCAGGCAGGGCTACTAGATAGCACTGTTTTGCCTAAGTGAAAAATTGTAATTTTTATTTACGTAATACTATAACACAAGAAATTTTGAAGCAATCTCTTCAAAAGTCATATACAGCACAAGATATTGTTTTACAATAACTTTCCAATTCATTTCCCGAGAAGGGTGACTCAGAGAGTAGCACTTGGGTTCACATTCCAGAGGTCCCGGGTTAAATTTCTGTTGGGCCAGCCATCCCAACCTTAAGATTTTTCATACCTAAGTAAATACTGGGATGAATATTTACTTTCCATGAATTGTCTGCTCTTCCATTTCCTTTCATTTATTACATCCGATTCATTTCCTAAGCAGGGTGGCTCAGACAGTAACACTTGCAGCTCACATTCTGGAGGTCTTGGGTTAAATTTCTGTTGGGTCAGCCATCCCAACCTTAAGTTTTTTCATACCTAAGTAAATGCTGGGATGAATATTTACTTTCCATGAATTTTCTGCTCTCCCATTTCCTTTTATTCATTACAGTTCATCAGTTACAGGGTTAGAAGTGTCAGGCAAGACGAGGTTGTGCCTTATAGTGTAGCAGTGGCTTGCTTTCTGGAAATTTTCCTGTTCCAATTTCTGGTGGGATGCATGGGTCCTCCTTGAGCTACCTTAGTGGTATGAACCACAGATGGCTCTTGCAGGGACCATTAACATTTAGGATTTCTCATCTGAGGAATCATTAGGAATTCTACCTATGCCCATGAGGGCATAAGCACAATGAATGCATATGGAAGCCTTAGTGTGCAAATCCTTCTCTGTAGACCATCTTAACCTATACCTAATTCATTTGATTTGACTGTCATTGGGTGTAAATGCACCTTGGCATTTAAGTCACATGATCATTTGTGCACTCTTTAATCCTGACAATGTAGTTTCAGATCCAGCGCTTTAATGATCTTTAGAATCTTTTCTATAAGCTTAGAAAATACATCTCCATAAGACTGTATTCTATTTGAGTTTTTCTTTCCAGTTTTACACTCTAAAAAGAGCATTTGGGATTTCTATGGTTGATTCAAAGGTTGATATAATTTCAATAATTTCTTGATTTGCTTTCTATTCCTACTAAGTATGTTTTTAACCAGGGTGCTACCAGATATTTTAGTGGGAATTTTATAGTTCTTTAACAAGAAAGTTTTTCCATCTTATCCAATTCTTTCTTGACCCATTGATATACTGCAGTTCTAGCAGTTTTTTTTCCTAAAGCTACAGATAGATTCTGGTTCTATGAAGTAAAAAAGTCAGTCTGAAAAAATACTTAGAGGCATATGCAAGAATTCGGGCTCCAGAGGCAAATGGAATGGTGCAAACACTGAGTAATGGGATTATGCCGATCTCCAATTCAATGCTTAATTCTGGTAACGCTTTCTTTAGGCATAATTAATAATAATGATGATGATGCAAAACTAATAATATATTTGAGGTTAAGCTGTTCTAAAATACAATTCACTTTTCACACTGACCCGCCGTCAAAATGAAATGAAAGATTTCAGAAAGCAAATAATTCCACTATCATATCTGTATTATTGTTCATACAAGCTTGTCAATAATTTCGATAACATTAATGCCAATTGTGTTGTAGTATTCCTGTAACAACTGTCAAAATCTTAAGCATCTGCATGACAGGTTCTTGACTTGATTATCTATTCTTTTAACCTCAAATGCTATCCATCTTGTTTTACATATGCTCAAAGTCAATAATGTTTTTATTAAGTAATGCTTTGTTGACTGTTGCAGAACACAGTAATTTGCTACTGCCATGGTGGCCAAGGTTGTTAAGGTGCAGACTAATGAGCAGGAGATCTGGGGTTTGATTCCTACCAGGGTCATCCTCCCTGACTGAGATATTTTTCGGGTTTTCCTCAGTCTTCATAAATGGCAAATGCTGGGGAGGTATGCTAAACTTAGTCCTGGAACACTGCCTTCCTTAAAAAAAATAATCCTTTCTCAGTTTATCATTTCATCTCATGTATCATCAGTATCCACCACCTGATGCCTGGGTAGTAAAAACGAGCACTAAACATCATTAAAAAAAATATATATATGTATAAAAAAAAAAAAAAAAAAAAATAATAATAATAATAATAATAATAATAATAATAATAATAATAATAATAATAATAATAATAATAATAATACTTTGCTGGTAACATTTGATTTATTTACGAATGCTCTTTAACATCTCGTCCATCAGCATCCCATTCAATTCAGGGCATGGAATGGTCAATTAATTTTGCTCACAGACCTCTTCTTTCAGGCTTGAAGTTCTTTTATGTGCCATAAATCTACAACGTGGGATCCATGGCTTTACTTTCCTTCAGAAGGAAGCTGGCAATAGTGCACTTTGTAGATTGCAGTAAATACAATAAAAATAATGTTTTTCATTAAGTTTTGAAAATACTATTATATGCACTGCTATAACAACTCTGTGTAGGAGCTATCTGCCGCATACTTTTTGCATTATACTAAGTCTTATCATAAATGTTGCTGTAAACTTTGTCCCTTTATCTATCATTCCCTAAAACTACTTATCAGCTACTCGGATTTTTACGTTGAATAAATATCCTTTCTTAGAAGTATTAATATAGACAGCATTTATCTTCATTTCAAGATGGAATGGTCTTTGAAAGAAAATTGTATAGCTATAATAGTATTATATAAGTGCTAAATGGAACCAAAGACAATACTTATTTTTTAGGAATGTATTACAAGAAATTCTGCCAGGAAACAAACAATAAGATACAACAGCTTCAAATGTCAAAAATAAGTGTCTTCAGGCTAATTGCACCCAGACCCAGGACTTCAATGTTCATCTAAGTAAGAACTCCTTTGATGGCATGCTGAAAGTTAACATCAGAAAATTTTTATTTAATAAGAAAAAATGTTTACAATAGAGCAGAAATGTAACAGGCAGAATGACAGAGTGTATGCTCAGAACCACAATCTCACCAGATTGATCCCTGGGTTCTGTGTGGCCATCATTCAGCATTATGATGGTTTGCAACGAAATCCTGAGATTCACTTTTGTGAAAAGGGAGTTAAAACCAGTGCAAATGTGTATGTACAAGAAGTCCTGGGGAAAAATGTGAAGCCTCACAATCAGAATATATTCAATGATGATCACTGGGTCTTCCAATAGGACAGTACTCCTGCTCACAAACCTCAAAAGACTCAGCAGTTGCTCAAGAACAACATGTCACAGTTTATCAGCAAAATGGATTGTCATCATCCAGTCATGACCTGAACTCTCTCAATATAAACAATGGGGCATTTTGAAGACCAAAACCAGCTCTTCAAAGCAGAGCAATTTTGAAAGTTTAAAGGTCATGCCACTTAAAAGCAAGTGTGAAAAGACTAAAGGTGGATATTTTGAGTGTTCTTATAATGTAAAATGTTCAGAATGATCTGCTCTATTAAACATTATATCAAAATTAATAATATGTTTTCATTTAATTATGTAATTATTGCTTAAAGTTGTGAGAGAACTTAAGGCATGACTAGATAGTTTGTAGCTATGTTAACTCATGACATGTGATCAGTTTTCTCACTAGTTCTTGTCTCTCTCTGTATCACTTTTGACAGCAAATACCAAGCAAGGAATAGTTCAACTCAAATGCCTGTTAAAATAGTACACTGTATAGCTAGTTCTAAAGCAAGCTTTACTGTTTGCCACATAGCTTTTGCAGATTACCAAATGAATGTTTGTTTTTCTATATCCTGAACAATTAATTTCCTGCTGCTGTAAATGACTGTGAACTGTGTTTTCCGCTTTAGTTTCCCATCATTTGTTTTAATGCAGTTTGCCTCTTTCCTAATTTCTGCAAGCATTAGCTTGCCTAGTGATTTATAGCATGCCTGAAACTTATTTAAAAGTAATAGAGATGCAGATTACATACCTGTTTTATCACTGAGCATAAGGCAAGGGTCAGGAGAGCTACAGTCAATACTCTGCAGCATAACAGCAAGAAAAGGCACTTTCTGACCACTCAGCTGTCTTGCTGCTGCTCTTCTTCTTATCCAAGATACCGTGAATTTCTCCAATGGAGAACTACCTTTCTTATGCAAACCAAAGTCTTGCAGCATCTTTTGCCATGGGGCTTCTTCAAAAACAGCAATGGAAATCTGGGAGCACAAAGGTTCCTAAAACATATTCATAATTTGCAGAGATGTATTTTGCATACAGTAGTTGCTTTTCAGAAAATTTGTGATATCTTGATTTTCTAAATAAACATGTTTCTAATATTGACATACTGAATGAAGAGCTGAATTCTCGTTTTTTTCTCATAACACTGAAAACTCTTTCTGTAGGAGAGTTGCTGTTAGGTACACTTAGTACTGCAAATATAACTTTATATAATGTTTTATCTTTACTTTCACTTTTATTTCTAACTTCTGCAAATATGCCCCAATTCTATTTTATGCACGAAAAGTATCACATTGCTAAGTTGTAAATTCTGTTTCAAGTTAATAATGTCTAATTTCATTAATCAAATATAAGAATTGTGATTAATATGTTCAAAAGATGAATATGGAAAATTTCTTCTGTGTGAAATATCCACAACTCAGCATACTCAAGAAATTCAAAAAATGGAAATTTCTTTAAATTGTACCTACAAGCAGCTGTCTAAAACTTCCTTAACAAGTTATAAAGCATTTATACATCAGAATAATTCTCTTTCAACCTCTCTTGTATTTTATTTACAATTTTATGGCATATGCTTTTCACATATACTTTTGTAAAATTATTTGTATTCAAAATATTACATCTTACAGTCCTTTCTCTATTTAAACGATACAAATACAGAATTTAAACTTCTACAGCAGGATTTCAGTCACCATTTTCAAAGCATTAGTAAATGTTAAGCTTTTTAATTCATTTCAAAATAAATCCAATTAGGAATCAAACATAGTGAAATGAACATTAAAAATCTCTTCTAAGTTAAAATAGTTAAAATGCTCATTTTGGTTTTACTCTTATGAAAATCAGGACATTTCGTGGAACCTTTGTCCACATTGTCAAATGTTAAATGGTTATTTATTGAATTAATTTGTTAAGTTAATTAAGTTGTATTAAAAGCACAAGGGAAATATGTTGTTAATGTGTCGTTAGGTTTAATATGTTGTTAAATTTAACCTGGTTCATGGAAAAAATATTTTGTTAATTTGAAGTTAAAGTAATATAACAGCTTGGAGGAAAGAACAATTTTAGGAATATTCGGTTTAAACAGGTGGATAAATCAGCAGTAGCAGCTCACTTCTGGACCAAAAAACCATGAAATAAAACTGGCAATAAAACTGCTGAAACATCTTCACAGCCCATTGGAGTTATCCACTTGGGAAAAAATTTTCATATTAAAAAATAGAGAAAACCTAATGAATTTCGAGTTTCCTCCTATGGATGAGCTCAGCAACTTCCTACTTCAACAACAGAGGCCACCACAGGCATCTCCGTTTGTCCAGCCATAGTTTCGAGTAACGGCGGTTCAGTGACCAACTGAAGATGGAAGAGATTCTTTGAAACGTATCTTACTTTTGTGTAAGGTGAATGGAGTTTAGTGTAAAAAATGAATACCTAAGTTGAGGTTAATATAACAGCTTGTTAATATCTGTTGATGAAACCAGTCATTAATGGGCTCTAGTGACATATAATGGCCGCCACCACCACATTTATATTAGAAAGTTTCTGATAAATCCATAAAAATTATTCATTCTTACATTAGAATTATGCCACCTAAAAAGATTTGTTAAAAGCCTGATATAGTCCTTATTTTTTTAAAACTACCAAATGAATTCAACATTATTTTTAACCCATGTACAATTCAGTTTTCTATAGTCTCTGGCAAAATTAATTTACATATATTACCTGAGGTGGTTGCTCCAGAAGAGGAACATTTAAACCACCTACTTTTGAAGACAGCACTGAACTATGCTGAAACAGAGGAGATGCATTAAAAGTTGAACTATTTATTACATAACTTTGCTTAAATTCATATTTTTTAAAAAGAGAAGGGGAAAAGTAACAACAGACTTTATGAAGCTCAGTGGTAGTTGATAATGATTATTATTATAGATATTTATTGTACTATGATTGATTCATTAGTAATCTAAAATCCAAAATACTCCAAAATTCAAAAAAAAAGTTGAGCAGCTCATTATACCACAAGTCAGAACAGTTGCACAGTGATTTATCCTTAAAACAACTAGCTAGAAATGGAAATAAGTTATTTATAGCTAACCTCTTCATGAGTAGATTAGAAACACACATCAACACAGTTTTCCATACATATTTAAGGTATGGTACAGATATGTAGATGATATATTTGCCATAGTTAACAAAAAAAACTCATTGACGATGGCTTAAAACTTCTAAATATACAAGATAAAACATATCATTTACATACAAAATAGAAACAGATAACATGCTGCCATTCTTGGATATTAAAATAATGAAATGCCAAGAAAATCTTAAATTTGGAATATACAGAAAGAATACACACGCAGATAATCACATCAAAGCTGACAGTTTTAACCCTACAGCACACAAACATGCAGTAATTAACAGTTTAACACACCGGCTAGTTAACCTACAAATTAGCAAAGAAGAATATTTTAATGAGTACAAACAAATAGAAGAAACAGCAGTTAAAAATGGTTTTAAAAAGGAACTAGTACATAAAAGAGTGCAGAAATGCAAGAGACAAAATCATATCAAAGAAACTACAATGCTTTCAGCAAGAAAAGATAAAGTACTTTTTAAAAAATTCACATATCATCCATGGGCCAAAAAAAAATTTCAGAATATTCTTAAAGATTTTAATATCAGGTTGGCACCGATTAATAGATTTAATTAAAAACTTACGATAGATAATGTTAATGATAGTATTCCACAAGAAGAAAAATCAGGTATTTACAAAATAAACTGTGCAGAATGTGAAAAAATCTATATTGGAAAAACAAAAAGAAACATAGGCAATTGGTTAAAGAAACATTTCAGGAACATAAAGTACAAGCAAATAGAGAAATCAGCAGTAGCATATCATTTTTGGACACAAAATCACGACATAATAAATAAAGCAAAATTATTAAAATCAGTACAAGGACCTACGGAATTAGCAACCTGGGAGAAAATCTACACCTACAAATATAAAGACAGCATAATGAACTTCGACATTGCCGGGGATGAAAACATAAACGACAAGTTTATCACACCGCCACCAGAGCAGAATATACATTCCCACAGCTCAACGAATGATCCGACAGTTGAACTTTAGCCTGGCTGAAGATGGGAACTAAATGTTCTCGAAACCGGTTCCATACATTTATGAAAAGTAAGTGAAGCTTTAAGAGTGTGTAGTTCAACTGAATCATACAATGATATCAATTTATTAGTTTTTTATGTTCATAAATAATATAGCTTGTTAAAGTTGTTTCTGTTTTTGTGCTGGGTCTCAAACCACATGTTCCAATGGCTGTATGTTGCAGTAGTAAGACCATAGATATATGGAACTGTGGTGTGGTGGGAAAAGATGCTACAAATAACTAGCATAACAGACTTGCAAGCCTGCAAAAACTTGCTTGTCAGCATAATTGATGCATTTTATGGCAAACCAACAGTTGCACTGGAAATAGTACTTGAAACTCTGCCCATGGGCCTAGAATTAATACCGTCAACAAATGGAGAGAAATCATCATGACACTGGACACTCTTCAATTATAACTGCAATATTATCTAACATATCCTTGACATGTCCTGTGATTATTATCAACACAGTACAATTTTACACAACCATTCAGAATCAGAACTGCACAACTGTCTGACTGGATGGGAGAAAAACCACCTGCTCTACCTATGGGTCATCTGATCTTTTTACAGATAGCTCAAATGTATGAGACTCTTCAAAAGTTGGGAGTTCACAGATTATTTCCAAAAGCAAAGATCTCTGTAAGTTTTCAACGTTTGTTACCGGTTTTCAGGCACAAGTAATTGCACTTCTGATGTGTCTCAAATTTTGTGAGAAGAGAATCAATCAACCTATATTCATTTTTATAGACAGTCAAGCTACACTTAGTGCACTTAAATCTCATCAGTTCAACTCTAGACTTGTCGGTCCTGGTGGTGTAGTGGTTACCATACTTGCCTCCTACACCCAAGAATGCGGGTTTGAACCCGGCCAGGACCGATGGATTTTTAAGGGCGTAAAAATCCTAAGTATGGCTTCCTTAGGAAGGGAGTAAAGCCGTGGGTCCCGTGTCATACATTTACGGCACAAAAAGAGCATCCATAAATAAATCAATAATAATAATAACTCTAGACTTGTATGGAAATGTTTCCAAACTCTCATTATTGTTTCCACAAAGAATCATTAGAACTTTATTGGTAGACATTAGATGAAGTTAATGAAGCAGAGGTAAACTGGCAAAAGAGGAAACTAAAAGTGAGTTCATAGGACCAGGACCTTTCTACAGCATTAACACTAATAGGCCAAGAAAGAACATCAGTTAAAATGGAAGAACTTATCTGGTCAAGAACTGTGCAAAATTCTTATTAAAACATCCAACAACACCCTAGCTAAGGACTTACTGAGTAAGGATAGAAAGCAAATCTGGAAAGTTATCAAAATGATTACTGGTCATTACCATTTTGGAAACACCTACAGATAATGGGACTCTACCATGGAAATCCTACATTCCATCCATGAAAAAGTCTGAAGAAACTGAAAAACACATCTTACTAGAGTATGAAAGATTACAGATCATAGGAAAGATTCTACAGCTTATTAAAGCTCTACATCTGAAACTACAAAGTTAGAATTAAAGGAGTGCACAAAGGCTCTTGTAGTTAAAGTGCCAACATGTATTATTACACATTCCAATGTCAATCAGTGTGTTTGTGCCTTCTACTGGCATACATGGCTATACTGGTGTTATGTTTCACTACAAGTTGGATGGTAGGTTGATTGTTGATTTGATTTATTTACAGACGATCTTTAATATATCAGGTAAACATCATCCCATTCAATTCAGGGAGTGAAATGGCTGATAAACTTTGTTCACAGGTCTGTTCAATCAGGCTTGAGGTTCTTTTATGTGTCTTAAATCTACAACAAGGGATCCAAAGCTTTATTCCCCCTTTCAAAGGAGTTCATACACTCGAAAAAATCCATTGGCCTTGACAAATACAACATGAATAAAACTGAGATAGTGAAAAAACTGGCTAATCCTTTATAGTAGAACTCACGATCTTGGGTCTATGAGGAAGTACGGTTACCACTATTGGTCCTGGTGGTATAGTGGTAATCATACTTGCCTCCTAAATCCAAGAATGCAGTTCAATCTGGGCCAGGATTAGTGGATTTTTTCGGGCATAAAAATCTTAAGTATGGCTTCCTCCAGAAAAAAGTAAAGCCGTGAGTCTCATGTTGTAGATTTATGGCATGTAAAAGAACCTCAAGCCTGAAATAAGAGGTCTCTGAGCAAAATTTATCTGCCATTTCATGCCCTAAATTGAATGGGATGCTAATCATCTGAGATGTTAAAGAGCATTCGTAAATAAACCAAATCAACAACTCAGGTAGTAGAGAAGGCACCAAAAGGAATGGAGTAAACTGATCACAGCACTCCCACCAAAATGCATAAACACAAAATAAACAGATAATAGAGGTGAGATTTTGATGGATTACATTATGAGCGCAAGCATCCCATTTATGAATAGAAGAAACATCAAATTCTATAGTTTCAAGCCTCATAAAATGAAAAACTTAACTAAAAAGAAATGGAAGGATATAAATGTAAAAACATATTAAAATTTAGTGCATTAAGTACAAAACTGGGTGAATTTTTTAATAAGGTTCAAAACTAAATGTTTTGTCAGTTAAGACAATTCTTTGAGAGAATGGGGGAAGGGGAGAAAAGTACAACGAGATTTGAAGTAAGAAGCAGTGAAAGAATAATGTATTAGAGTTTATTAAACATGTTAACCCAAACTACATTTATGTATATATAATTAAGACATATTTCAAGTGCAATAGCTCCCATCATTAGCTATTGACCGATTCCTCAATTTGGTGGTTGGATTCTGAGGTGCTTCTGTGGAGACTATCGATTTGAAAAGGAACTTGTCGAGTTCATCTGCAGGTAGAATGTTAAATTCATTAATTTTCCTCTGTTTTTCAAGTAGCTTATAAGGTAAAATAAAAGAAGGTAAAATTAAAGAATTTTGATGTTCCACCTGCAGTTGAACTCAATAAGTTCCTACTTGAACTAATAGATGCCCTCATAAAAGCACCTCAGGATAAATCAAATAGTTGGTCAGCACATGGGAGTAACTGCCTTTGAAATATGTCGTAATATTATATATGTAAGTGGAGTTAGTGTTAACATATTAAATAATTATAACAGAATCTATAATCACTCCATTGTCTATAGCTTCTTAAGTACAATTAAAATAGTGAAAAAATATTTTGTTGGTATTTACTGAATGATGTATATGTGCTTACATTGATTTTATTTTTGTTTTATAAACATTTGTTAAGTTTGCCATATGTATTGTTTTATTTAAAGGACAAAAGGATATGTTCAACCTAAACATACCATTCTTAATAAATTTTAAAAATGTAAATGCACCATATGATAAATAGCACAGACCTTGTCAGGTAGAAGCCCAGCTGGACCAGGAAATTTACGCCGACATGTTTTCTGATTTAATTTTGCTGCTGCAATACCTTCACTTGAGGCATCTCTCAACCCAGCTGCATCACCCTCTGTTATAAACAAATGTCATTTAAAAGTTCAAATGGTTTCATTTCTGTTTATTAAATAGAACCATAGACAATATCATCTTACCATTACTGCTAATACTATCTGAAAATACATGATCATCGGTTGCAAATGAATGATATTCAGGCGTACTTTGATTTGATATCTTTTTGCTTGTTTGTTCTGAATTATATGAAATCTGCTGCCTTTCATCATTCTGGAAGTCAATAGTGGATCTATTTGAGCATGTCTGTTCACAGTCAAGATTAGTATGGTATTTATCATCAAAATAGTTTCTGGACAAATTTATATCTTCCAACCTATGCCTTTTTGTGCATAAATGTTTTTCATCTTCTGAAAATGCTCGTTTTCCAGTTTCATTTTTTAGTGTTGAGTGACTAAACTTTTCTGTATCTTGCTGGAAAGTATCCTCAAGAAATGCCTAAATGGGAAAAGAAAAAAAAAACCACAGTAATTAACAAAATTTAAGATAATCTAGAACAAAGTGCTAGCCTCTCCCACATAAAATAATGCAACATATATTATAAAGAAATGTAATATTCCACCTTAGTGGAAGATGAGGTTTTTATATATACAATGTGTGAAAATTTTATCTAAAAAAATAATATTTTTGTTGTGTTATAATACACTTGATACTCAATGAATGCACCATTTAATTCTACCATTACATGTAATTGGTGGAATATTCCATCTGTTAATAAGCAATTGACTATGGCAAAGATCTATAGCTTGGGTTTTATCCATAACTTAGAATTTCTGTAGTTTCATCAGCTTTTCAATTTTTACCTATGCATGGCATTAAAGGTTTATAAAACAAAAAATATGTTTATTCCTAGAATAATAGGTTTTATGATATATTAGCTTGCTGCCTAAAATTTTTCATATTTATAACCTTATTTATGAAGATAAACAAGCATAACACAATGCTTAATAATTGCGTCAGTGGTGCTATTAGGAACAATGTCATGGCATATAACATGTCGATTTTTTTAATCATGGTGAAGTTCTCAAAATATTTTGTAATTCAGGAGAATATCCTTTAGCTTTCTAATGGTCCAAGCCTTTAGTGCCTTCTCTTCGGGTAGGTGAGGAGATAGGGACTCGAGTAGAACCACCCCCACTGAGGATTTTCCTTTCTTAACCTAAACATTCACTTGGCCACATGTCCGGGATGCTTTGTATTGCATATACACTCCCAGGCCACTGTGTTGCTCGAAATTATCAAATACATAACAACTACGCTGCTCCGAGATTGCGTCCACATTTGAACACATGTTAGAATCGTACTTGTTTACTTACATCGTCTATATCAAAATCGCCATCTGATTCAAACATTTTGAAATGTAAATCAAAAAATCACTTAGAATATGAACAACAAAAAACTGCTTAGAATGAAGTATAAAATCCATTGCCCTTCTTCTAAAGGTTACATTTTTGTCCCTTCGCGCTGACTTTCAACCAACTGTGTTCATTTTCGTACCATGTATGCAGTACTACCAATCAAAATCAATTAAATGACCAATCATTTTTATTTTTAATTAGAACCGTCGTTGTATTACAACTAAAAAAAAAATAAATGGTAATGTTTGAGAATAGGGCACTCCGGTAATGCACTAGGGTTTAAGTTTGTGGCAGTGTTCCACTTATTTGTCCATGAAACATTGAAAACAGAAATGTTCGGAATATCCCCGAAATGAAACATTATTTGTCATTATTCTGTCGCATGGTCTAACTTAGCGTTACAAGCTGGGCTGAGAGCACTAGTGCTTATGAAATCGCGGAATTATGGACTCTCTTGAACTCGGCGAAAGAATGCTAGTTCCTGGAATGAGCTGCTGATGGAATCTCTTGCTGCTCCGAGCGGCTGGCCAATCCTGAGATTTAAGCGTCCCGAGCGGAAGAGCACTGGAATCATGGACTCTCTTGCTGCTAGTGATGATTAAATTCACACGAATGTCATATAAGTCATTCTCATAATTGAGTTTGGAAATGCCAAAATATCTGTGTTACAAAGCTTTTATTATGTGCAAATTTATAATCTTAAATGTAAATAATTGTCAAGATAAGGCTTATGGCGATTTTAAATGAGAGAGACTGAATATATGAATAAGTTAGCAAATGAACTAATGGTGTTTAACCCCCGTTTCTACTACAGAAGCACCACAGGTAATAAGACACTGATGATACATGAAATGAAATTATATATTGTGAAAGGGATTATTTTTAAGGAAGGAAACGTTCCAGGCCTAAGTTTAGGGTACCTTCCCGGCACTTGTTGAAAAGCTACATGATCTGTACATTGAATGAGAAGTTTAATTTAAATGAGACATTAGTTAAAACGTCGTCTGAATGTTAGTGGATTCATGGAATCAGCTGCTGCTGGAATATCTTTCTGTAGTGTTAATGATTTTAAATTCACGCGAATGTGAGGTAATGCCATTTAAATCATTTTGTTAGCAATGTATCATAAGTATTTTAGAACTTTCCTTTGAGAAATAAATACGATCGTAATAAAGAATTTATAGGTTTACTTAATGTGATCTTGGCGAAGTAGCTGCTTTCATTCTCACCTGTAATTTATCGTAATAAACATACAGTGTTCAGAAGAGCATATATTTGAATTTGGAAATGCAAAAATATCTATGTTACCAATCTTTTATGTGCAAATTTATAATCTTAGTGCAAATAATTGTCAAGATAAGGTTTATGAGGTTAGAATGGCGATTTTAAATGAGACTGAATATGTGAATAAATAACAGGATCTTGTAAGGCTTCCATTTAGTTTTTGCAAACGCACTTGCAAAGATGCAGATTGAGAACTATTGCTCACCAATGTAATGAGGATTGAGAGTGTAATGAGAGTGGGAACGTACTGTATAATAAATAGTATCTTAAGAACCCCCTCTATAGTTGTTAGACGAGGTGACATGAAGCAGGCGCAACCCCTGCCATGACTCCCCGAACAGACATGCCTTCTGGACAGTTAATTAGGTACAGGTGGTTTGACATCCGTAGCTAGCAAGAACACTTGTATAAACTATTAGAATATAAAAGGGCCTGCCCCCTAGAGAAGGCAGCGTTTTAACACATAGGTAAACAAACCGAAGCTAGGGGAAGAAATCATCCTTCAAATGACAACCATAGTTAATTAAGTGCAGGTGGTTTGACATCTGCAGCTAGTAAGAACACTTGTATAAACTAACTTGTATGTATAAAAGGGCCTGCCTCCTTGAGAAGGCAGGAGAGGGAGAGAGAGAGAGAGAGAGAGCTGGACCTCAACTGAGAGCTGGTCGAATATTGTATTCTTCTTAATAAATACTTTTCTACTAAAAGAGTTGATTGAGTCATTCGTTAGAAGCCCGGATATACCTCGCCTTTCCTAGAGGACAAAACTTAGATTTTGTCCCCGAAATCCAACAAACTATCTACACATTCATTCTCTCTTATCTTCAGCCACCAGAGATAAGTAGGGAACAACTGTAGCACTCTAAAGAGGAAGATCATCACACCCTCAAGAGAACATCTGGCAGCAAGTCGAGCTCTGCATGGTGGCAGGGACGAGCGCTACATGGTGGCAGCGATGGGATAGAGGAAAGCAACTTCCCGGCTTCTAAGTTTGGCAGTTGTCCAGGCTGGAGGGACTTCGATCTGTACCGAGGTGGACGAAGCCTTTCTCGAGGGAACAACGCTCCAGAGGAATCCACACGGCGCCGTGGTACTTGACCATCAACTGTCAACGTCAATTCCGTGGTTGGAGGCCGACATCAGCAGCCTGAGGTGAGCTCGAGGGACGCCGCAGGTGATCAGCCGTTGGCAGCCTGCACCGCGAGAGGGTCTTCTACCCTGAGGGGAGCTGAAAGGCCATCACTGGAAGCCCGAACTGTGCATCTCCAATCACCCTACATCTGTACAGGTTAGTCCAGTATTTCCACTATGGCAGACGACGAAGTAGACAGTTTTGATTCTGATAATTATATATCTGTGGTCCAGGCAGTAAAATTAATTCCAATTACTTTTGATGGAAATCCAAAACGTTTAAGAGAGTTTATTGAAGGTATAGAAGCAGCAATCCAAATAGTTCACCCTAATAAGCAGAGATTACTTTTAAAATTCATAGAGTCAAAGATTACAGGTGATACGAAGGATAGACTTTTAGCTAGAACAGAAAGAGAAACATGGGAACAAGTTAAAGCTATTTTAGAAGAAAATTTCTCAGTCAGACGCACTCTAGAATTTTATGCAGGTGTTTTGTTCACATCAAAACAAGGTAGTAATGAAACAATAGCACAGTGGGGATCAAGATTAGACTCCATGGCAGTCGATCTCCGGAAGGAAGTCAGGAGCAGATTAGAAAAGCTGGAAAAAAGAGACAATTCAAAATATGTTGAAGGGGGATTGCAGTTAATAGGAGAATTTTTGAAAGGGACGTTCATTGCAGGTGTAAAAGATGAACGCATTAAATACATAGTAAAAGCTAAAAAGGAGGAAGATTCCTTAGCACAATTAGTAGAGACTGCCCTCCAGGAGGAAAGTGAGGTGAAATCTCAGAAATTTAAAGATAATCAAAGAACGCAGTGGCACTCACCTTCAGAGAGCACAAAAAGGGAATTTAAAAGACCACAGGGACCACAGAATAAAAGAGAAATTAATATGGCTAGTGCGGTATGCTTCAAATGTCAAGAAATTGCAATAACGTCCCGCAATGTAGTAAATGCAAGAGACGTGGCCACGAGTCACGTAATTGCAGGCAGGGAAACAGGCAGTAGAGCTGTCTGGGCAGCCGCCGACAGCTCAAATAGTAGGCTGCAGTTTCTGTGATGGGGTAAACCCATCGAGTGATGTGGGTTCGTCACGTAAGGTCGATGATAAGGGTTCATCGACGTTTGGGAATGACAAGGAATCATTCCTGTGTGACGTGGATTCGTCACGTAAAGTTGATGGCAAGGGTTCATCAACGGGTGAATGTCAGGGGGACGCCCTTGATCACCATTTAGGGCCATATGAGACGTACTTCGTATGTGCCGAGTTAAAGGGAGGCATAGGAATTGCACTGGTAGAATCAGGGGCCCAAGTATCACTGGTCAAGGAAGCCTCGTTAGTTAAGTCCAATGCCCAAAGCAAAGTCAATGTAGAAATACAAGGTATAAGTGGAAGCAAAGATAAAGTAAGGGGATCAGTAGAGTTAATTTTGAACTTGAATAATTGCATAGGTCCAGCAAGAGTTAATTGCTACATAGTTGAACAGTTACCTAGATATGTTGATGTAATTTTAGGACAAGATTGGCTTTTGGAGAATAATTATGTGTTAGCTAAAAGATTATGTGTACCACCGTATAGTGAAACTGTAGCTCAATTTCCTACAAACGAAAAAGGTATTAGATATATCGAGAAACAGATGATACAACCAGGTTTAATATGTGCTGCAAGTTTAACAAAATGTGATGATGTTTTTGTTTGTTTATTGATGAATATTTCTAATGAAACTTTAGTAGTACAGTCAGCTCCAGAATTAAGGAAACCCCCTACTAGATTAAAGAGGCTAGAGGCACATTCGTATGTTGAGTCGGCACAGAGAATAAGATTATTGCAGGAAAATTTAAGATTAAGTCATATAACCGAGGGAGTAGAAGAATTAAGAAGTATCTGCACAGAGTTTAGCGATATATTTAAATTACCTGGTGATAAATTAAGTAGTACGACAGGAGCTATGCACGCTATACCGACACCCTCCATTCCAAAAGGTAGGGCGATAACGTTGAAGAATTATAGATTAGCAGAGGCACATAGAGAGGAAATACAAAGGCAAATAACGCAAATGTTAGATGATGTGATTACTCATAGCGACAGCCCGTGGAATTTCCCATTAATTGTAGTACCTAAAAAGTTAGACGTATCGGGAGAAAGAAAATGGCGTATTTGTATAGATTTCAGGAAATTAAATGAAGTTGGGATAGGGGATAGCTATCCGCTTCCTAATATACAGGATATCTTAGACAAAATTGGGAGAGCAAGATATTTTTCAGCGTTAGATTGCGCTAGTGGATACCTTCAAGTTCCTATAGAACCAGAGGATCAATGCAAAACAGCTTTTATCACACCCCAAGGTCATTTTGAATACAAAAGAATGCCATTCGGTTTAAAGTCTGCACCCACGACATTTCAGTGAACGATGAATGCAGTTTTACGTCAGTCCATAGGGGCCAGATGTTTTGTTTACATGGACGATATTTTAGTAATGGGCGAAACATTAGAGGAGCACCATGCAAAACTAAGAGATGTCTTTCAGCAATTAAGAAAGTATAACATTAAAATTGAACCTGATAAGTGTGAATTTCTGAAATTAGAACTCAGTTATTTCGGTCATGTTGTGACAGCACAAGGAGTCAAACCTGACCCAAGAAAAATTCAAGCAGTGTCAGTTTCCTGTACCAAGAAACCCAAAAGATATTAAATCATTTTTAGGGTTGGCAGGGTATTATAGAAAATTTATATATAACTTTAGCGCTATAGCTAGACCATTAACAGGTCTATTAAAGAAAGGTAGAGAATGGAAATGGACGGAAACAGAGGAAGCTAGTTTTGAATTCTTAAAGCAAAAATTGACGCAGGCTCCTGTATTGAGATTTCCAGATTTTTCACAACCCTTTATTGTAACAACAGATGCAAGTGGTTACGCGATTGGGGCTATACTTAGTCAAGGGAAATTAGGAGAAGATAGACCCGTAGCATATGCGAATAGAACTTTAAATACAGCAGAAATAAATTATAGTACTGTAGAAAAGGAACTTTTAGTAATTGTCTGGGCTTGTAAACATTTAAGGCCTTATCTGCTTGGGAGAAAATTTCAAGTTGTAACTGATCATAGAGGATTAACTTGGGTATTTAATGTAAAAGACCCGAGCTCAAGATTAATGAGATGGAAATTTTACTTTCAGAGTTTGACCATGAGATACAATACAGAACGGGTAAAAAGAATTGTAATGCCGATAGTTTAAGCAGATATCCAGTAGAGTGTTTATTAGCAAATTTGGAACAAATAGGAAAGGATAAAAAATTAAAGATAATCAAGGAAATGCACGATTGTCCCGTGGGAGGTCATCAAGGGATACAAAGAACGTTAGAAAGAATCAAATTATACAAATCTTGGCCCAAGATAGAACAGGACGTGACAGAATATATAAAGAAATGCAAAGTTTGTCAAATCAATAAAGAGAGTAATCATAAAGTTAAACAACAGTTAGAAATTACAGACACGCAGGATAAACCTTGGATGAAAATTTATCTTGATGTAGTAGGACCATTACCTCAAACGGAAAATGATAATAAATATATTTTAACATGCCAGGATAATCTAAGCAAATACCTTATAGTATTGCCTATGAGAAATCAGACGGTAGAAGAAGTAGCCGAAGCCTTTGTAAACAGAGTAATATTGGTGTACGGTATTCCAAATTTTGTAGTAACAGATCAGGGAATGAATTTTATGTCTGATATGTTTAAAAGAATTTGCAGACTGTTTAAGATTGATAACATAAATACCACTGCTTACCACCCTGAGAGCAATGGTGTACTAGAAAGAACGCACAAGACATTAGTAACTTATTTACGTTGTTTTTGCGATCCAAAAATGCCGGATTGGGATAAATGGCTGCCATTCGTGAGTTTTGCATACAATACACCTCATAGTGTCACAAAATTTTCACCTTATGAAATATTGTTCGGAGAAAAGTGTAATGTTCCAGGTGTATTACAAGCAACCCCTCAACCCTTGTATAATTATGATGATATCGTGAGAGACATAAAATTTAAAATGCAACATTGCCACAAGTTAGCCAGGGAGAAATTACAAAGGTTTAAAGAAAAGTAGCAGGAAAGGACCAAAGCCAATAATGTCGAGTTTAAGGAAAAATATTTAGTTCTTTTAAGGATAGAGAAGAGAAATAAGTTAGAACCCATATGGAAGGGTCCATATGAAATTGTAAAGATAAAGAAACCTAATGCAATTGTTCAAGAAGTAGGGAAAAGGAAGCACCAGGAAGTGCATTCAAATAGGTTAAAACCATATGTTTCTTCCCTTTCAGGTGAAGAAAACCAGATATGAGGGCTTACGGAGGATGGGCATTGGCATTGGCAATTTTAGCGGGCTGGCTGCTGAAGCCAGTGGAAGCAATTGAAGCACAGCCATTAAAACAGGCAGGTATTTTGGGGTACAAACCTTAAAGTCGCAGACAGGCATATATTTTGATGAAGTAGGAACCATTTTCTTCTATCCAATGAAATGGAAGGCAATAAGTTATTTTAATTTAGAGCCAACACGAAATCTATGGAGACAAACCAAGGACCACCAAAGGTCAGTGGCCACGTATTGTAATAAAGTGGTAGCAAAGGAATGGTATCATTTAACAGATTGTGGTATATTCCAACAATACATGAGATCTAAAGTCAGATACATTGATAATCTAAGGGACCTGGTAGGAGAATACCTAACAGATCCACCAAATTCATTTGCAACGGAAAAATTGTCCAGATCTAAAAGGGGAGTTTTAAATTTCATTGGTGACATTACCAAAATATTGTTTGGTACACTATCACAATCTGATGCAGTAAATTTTAACAAACACATTTCTAAGTTAGAGAAAGACCATGCTGAATTCTTGCACATTTTGAAAGATGAGACAACAGTAATAAAATCTACATTAGGTTCAGTTAACCTTACTATTCAAAGAGTAAATAAGAATGAACTCATCTTGAAAGAAAGTTTAATTAAGTTATCCAATTATACAGCTAGTAAGGTAGAAGCAATGGAAGAAGAAATGGAAAACGTTAATCAAATAAACAAGCAGGTTAGAGTTATACAAAGAGGTATAGATGAATATCAGCATTCATTTGAAATTCTGTTAGATGCCTTAGTACATGCAGAGCAAGGATCATTACAACCATAGTTGATGACACTAGAGAAAATTAAGAAAATAATGGAAACTCAAAAACTGCCAAGTGAACTGGACTATCCTTCTTTACCCCTTTCTGAATTGCAAAAAATTATAGTACCCCACGCCTATTCGTATAAGCAATATTTGGTTTATGTATTAGAAATTCCTCTCCTCTCCTCAACAATCTATCATCTCTATAAGATCCTTCCCTTTCCCGTAAGGAAAGAAAACAACATATACTTGTTTTTAAGTTCAAATAAAGAGTATGTATTTAGTGACCCCATTAGACAACACTATGGAAAGATGTCAGTAAATGGGTTAACAGGATGTTTTCAGCCAAATGAATTTGTTATGGTTATTTGTAATGGTTATTGTAGCACCACAACCAGATAGGCTTACAGTTTTGTATAATGATGATTCCAAGCAAGTAACAATCGAAAAGGAAGGCAAACTGACACTTGAGCGTAACTGTAAGGCATTTTCGACTCATGTAACTTTGTATGCAATGAGTACTCTAATAAGTAATATCACTGCTGATTTCCTGCCCAGTGCAGAACTAAATTTTGATTGTTGTGAAACACTAGAAAAGAATATTGAAAATAATAGGTTGCATTTAGACATTCCACTGGTAAGTTTGATGTCTTCAACTGAAGATTTAAGAGTAGCTAGCATTAAAGTAGATGAAGTTGATAAACTTATTAAAGAACAAGAGCAAAAAGACTTTTCTCAATTATACAATTACGGTACATCGTGGGGCTCTGTAGTGGGGATTATAATTGTAATTGTAGGATTCACATGTTGCTTGTGCTGCTACTGCAGTTGTTGTAGGAACTGTTTCTTTTGGTTCTGGGATAAGTGGACTCCAAAGAAGTGTTGGAAGGAAACTATGGAACGCTTGTGTATAAACATCCACAATCATGCTTCTAAAGAGAAGGTAGTTTATTCCACACTTACTAAAGTGGAGCATCCCAAACAAGAAGACGCACATGTAACCGAAGCAGTAGAGCTTAATGAAAGTCCTAAAACTAGAAGCAGGACTAGAGCCTTCTGCTTGGATCTGGAAAAGTTTTTCCTAGGGAAAAACTTTTTCCAAGGGGGAGGGTATAATGAGGATTGAGAGTGTAATGAGAGTGGGAACATACTGTATAATAGTATCTTAAGAACTCCCTCTATAGTTGTTAGACGAGGTGACATGAAGCAGGCGCAACCCCTGCCATGACCCTCCGAACAGACAGGCCTTCTGGACAGTTAATTAGGTACAGGTGGTTTGACATCCGCAGCTAGCAAGAACACTTGTATAAACTATTAGAATATAAAAGGGCCTGCCCCTTTGAGAAGGCAGTGTTTTAACACATAGGTAAACAAACCGAAGCTAGGGGAAGAAATCACCCTTCAAATGACAACCATAGTTAATTAAGTACAGGTGGTTTGACATCTGCAGCTAGTAAGAACACTTGTATAAACTAACTTGTATGTATAAAAGGGCCTGCCTCCTTGAGAAGGCAGGAGAGAGAGAGAGAGCTGGACCTCGACTGAGAGCTGGTCGAATATTGTATTCTTCTTAATAAATACTTTTCTACTAAAAGAGTTGATTGAGTCATTCATTAGAAACTCGATATACCTCGCCTTTCCTAGAGGACAAAACTTAGATTTTGTCCCCGAAACCCAACAAACTATCTTAACATTCATTCTCTCTTATCTTCAGCCACCAGAGATAACTAGGGCACAACTGTAGCACTCTAAAGAGGAAGATTATCACACCCTCAAGAGAACATCTGGCAGCAGGTCGAGCTCTGCGTGGTGGCAGGGACGAGCGCTACACCAATTAAAGTAAATAGTAAATCACCTGAATTCCAGGTAGTGCCAAGGAACAACCGCCAGAGGAGGAGAGAGTTCTCTGTTGATGATGCTACCACTATTCCTCTGGTGAACAGATTCAATATATTTGGAACATTGGAAGCTCACCAGAGCACAATTCCTCCTCCAGTAGCAGATGCTAAGCCTAAGGGGAAGAGTAAGATTTTGTTGCTAGGTAGTAGTCATGGGAGGGGCATAGCATCCCTACTGAAGGACGACTTGGGTAGCAATAATGATGTTGTGAGCATTTTAAGCCAAGTGCCCGAGTCGCTGATGTCACAAAAGACTTGGGAAAACTAACTGCTGATTTCAGTAAGAATGAGCGTGTTGTAATTGTTGGTGGTGCAGGTAATAGCCTTGATATAGATAATAATCATCAGATTGAGCAAGATCTTGGTGACATAAGTACTAAAAGAAGGCATACCAATGTGAAGTTTTTGTGACTGTTATGATAGGCATGATAGGCCTCAGCTTCATAGGAGGATGCATAGTATGAATCTGAGGCTTGAGCATGCATTGATGACACCCAGAAACTCCCACATTTGCATGATAAATGTAAATCACCTAGGTAGAGATACTTTTACTGTACATGACCTGCACTTGAATTCTAGATGCAAAAAGCAGCTTTTGCTCCTTATTGCAGACAGAATCAAGGGTAAGAGTATAGTTCAAGGTCCGGTTTTTTAGAATAAAGACACCTGATCCAAGGCAGAAATTCATCAAGCCAAACTTAATAATTGTTAATGTTAAATCAAATGACAATCATATCAATAATCATGATAGCACAGAAAATGAAGTAAAATTGAAGACTATTCAGCAAGCAATTAAAAATCTCTGTATATTTCATCAAAACATTAGAGGACTTAGAAGCAAAACAGATGAATTATTAAACAGCTTAACTTGTGACAATATAAAACCACATATTATCTGCCTATCTGAACATCATTTGAAACAACAGGAATTATCACTATTGTCATTACATGGCTATTGTCTGGGAGCAGGAACTTCAAGGAAAAAACTAAATAATGGAGGAGTTTGCATTTATGTCAGGCAGGATGTACCATTAGATGTTTCAAAATTTAATTCAGAACAGGACATTGAATTATGCACAATCCAATTGGATAGCAACAATACAAAATTAATTATAATTGCTATTTATCACTCACCGTTAGGAAACTTTGAAACTTTCTTGATGAAACTTGAAGATACCTTAAACTTTTTATTTAAGCCTAAGCATGAAATAATTATATGTGGGAACATAAATATTGATTACTTAATGCCAAGTGTTAGAATGAATCGACTGTATTTCCTTCTAACTGCATATAATATGGTTCATACAATTAACTTTCCCACCAGGATTGATAAAAACTCTAGCACAGTAATAGATAATATATTTGTAAATTCAGACAAACTGTCATTATATTCTGTGTCTTCATTGATCAATGGTCTCTCTGACCATGATGCTCAAGTAATAATGAAAAAAAATTCTACAATAAAACTCAAAGAATGTTATAGATATATAAAATATAGAGATATTAATGATGCTAACCTCAGTAAAATCGCAGAGACACTTCGACAAGAATAATGGAATAGTGTCTTCAGTGCAAATGATGTTAATAGTAATTTCAACAATTTTTTACACATTTTTAAATTGCATTTTGAAGCATATTTCCCATTAAAAATTAAAAAAAGAAGTTATAATATGAGCAGGTTAACCCAAGGAATTAAAAAAATTTGTCTACATAAAAGACAATTATATATAATGAGCAAAAGCTCAGTAAAGACCCTAAATTAAAACTACATTTTAGAAAGTATTGTAAGATACTTAGGAAAGTCATAAAAGCAGCGAAAGGCCTCCATTACCAAACACTTATTAATCAGTCAAAAAACAAAATAAAAACTACTTGGAATATAATAAAACAAGAAACAGGCCAAAATTTGCAACAAGATGATGCAATAATCTTAAGCATTAACAATCAAGAGATACAACACCCTGCAGACGTAGCAAATGTGTTTTAATGATTACTTTCTTAATGTAACAAAAAATTTAAATTTATATTCTGGCAGCAAAGGAGATGCTTTAAAAATTTTACAATCACCAACTCCCCGTCAAAATATTGAATTCAAACCAGATATCACTACCCCACTAGAAATTAGTAATATCATTAGGAAACTAAAATCAAAAAACTCTTCTGGCTATGATGAGATCAACAGCAAAGACATAAAGGCCAGTGCAAAGAAAATTAGTATCCCCCTTAGTCACTTGTGTAATGAATCTTTAACATTAGGTATATTTCCTGAGGGGCTAAAATATTCAATAGTGAGGCCTCTGTAAAAAAAGACAGAAAAGATAAATGTCTCTAATTATAGACCTATAGCTATTTCACCTACATTTTCTAAGGTGTTTGAGAAAGTAATGTACAATAGACTTTACCATTACCTTGAAAGTAACAATATTGTAGTTAGTTATCAGTTTGGCTTTAGAAAAGGAATTTCAACAGAAAATGCAATCTATGAACTCACTAATGAAATTTTAACTGCATTTAATGAAAGAGCACATGTAGGAGGAATATTTTGTGACTTAGCTAACTTCTGATTGTATCAATCATGAAATTCTGATAGATAAATTAGCTTTCTATGGAATAAAAAACCAATATTTAAAGTGGTTTATATCCTACCCTGACAAAAGGAAACAAAAAGTAGTGATAAATTGTCCCTTCAAAAATAAAAACAATGCATCAGAGTGGGGAATGATTAACCATGGATCTGAAGGATCTGTTCTGGGCTCTTTTCTTTTTCTGATATATATAAATGACCTCTCCTTATCTATCCAAGATGTAGGAAATGCTGTTCTATTTGCAGATGACACAAGCATATTGATAAGTGGAAAGAGTCTTAATGATTGTGCCATTAAATTAAATTTGGTTCTCAGTTCATTGTGTGTATGGTTCAAAGCAAACAAATTGTCTCTAAATCTAGATAAAACAAATGTTATGAAATACATTACTCACAGATCTCCAGATCCACAATTACAGATAGGATATTATAACAGTGTACTTTCACAAACCAAATATATTAAATTCCTTCATTTAATAATTGATAACCATCTGAATTGGAAAGATCACATTGATCTTATTACACCTAAACTAAGCAGTGCATGTTATGCAATACGTGCATTAGTAATGTTGGAGTCAATTAAGACTTTAAAACTAGTTTATTATGCTTATTTCAACTTAGTAATGAAGTACGGTCTAATATTTTGAGGAAATTCAGTTAAAAGTGAACGTGTCTTTTTGTTACAGAAAAAAGTCATACGAATAATCAATGGTACACATAGCAGACATTCATGCAGAAACCTCTTTAGGAAATTTGAAATTTTAACTCTTCCTTGTGGAAATAAACAAAAATTTGTTCATAATCAAAATATACATAACAAGAATACTAGACAAAAAGCAAATCTACATCGCCCGATTTCAGCACTTTCATGCCATCAAAAAGGCATTTATTATGAGTGCATTTTAGTATACAATACTCTTCCCTCTAGCCTAAAAGCCTTAATAAAAAATGCCAATTCCTTTAAATCTGCTCTTAGAAAATACGTATGTAAAAAGGCCTATTATTCTGTAAAGAATATATGAGTGACAATATTATACTGCACAACAAATAAATGTACATGTAAACATGTATATAATAAAATTTGTATGATTAAGAGACTTGCATGTTTTTGTTGTTTGGTTGTATTCTAAGTGTTCTTTTTTATTTTTGTTGTAATTATTTATGTAGATGCAGACATATTTTTGTAAATGCAGATTGAGGGCTACTGTGGTGATTGTATATAACAAGTTCAATGTTTGTAGACCTCTGTGGCTGCTCCACGAACTCCTGAATGCTCCGACAACTAACTAACTACATAATCTGTACAATGAATGATAAGTTTAATTTAAATGAGATATTAATTAAAACTTAGTCTGCATGTTAGTGGATTCATGGAATCCTATGCTGTTATTGGAATCTTGCTAATGACTCTGAAATCACACAAATGTATGGTAATGTCATTTAAGTCATTTTGTTAGCACTGTATCATAAGTATTTTAGAGCTTTCTTTTGAGAAATAAATACAAGCATGATAAAGAATTTATAGGTTTATTTAATGTGACCTTGTCGAAGTAGCTAATTTTCATTGCTCACATGTAATTCATTGTAATAAATGTAGTGTTCAGAAGAGCATATATTTGATTTTGGAAATGCAAAAATATCCGTGTTACTAATCTTTTATTATGTGCAAATTTATAATTTTAAAGTGCAAATAATTGTCAAGCTAAGGTTTATAAGGTTAGAATGGCAATTTTAAATGAGACTGAATATGTGAACAGGTTAACAAGATCTTGTAAGGCTTCCATTTAGTTTGTTCAAACACCACATGATCTGTACAATGAATGAGAGGTTAATTTGAATGAGATGTTAATTTAAACATGTGATTAAACAAGCATACAAGCATTGTAAAGAATATCAAAACAGATTTTGGCATATTGTTTCATTAACTATCAAGTTAGAAATAACCAGAAATAAACAGATATAATATTGATAGGTTTTTACTAAAGAAAACTTCAAATTCTGTAACTTATATGAAAATATCTCTGAATAATACATATTTCATAGTAATATGATGCACTTTAAAGTAACCTTGGAAACTTTTAACACAACTTGTACATAGGATCATATTTTATAACAAAGGAGCTTTATTCTGAACCATTCACTGTTTAAACCAGCTAGTGCCTACTAAACAAGTAAGATTACTAGCACTTTTAAACCTTAACGTATGTAAAATCAAGTTGAATGTTTGAAAAGTAAATCAAACTGCTGCATTGGCCTTGTGTCTCAGGGCACTCAAACAATGTCATTGAACAATGAAGGAAACAAATTGTGTCTGCTCATTCTGTCAGGAAATTATTTAAGAGAAATTCCCACATGATAAGTTGAATTATGCAATGCTATTCATTATCCACTCACTTTAGACAAAATAAAGGATAAAGAAAAAATAATATTTCAAAGAGATCTAAGAAGGGTAAGGGGTAATTTCATAAACAGATGCCAGATATATGTGGAAAATGAAGGTAGGTAACTCCAGCATCTTATGTGACATAGGTGCGTAAATGAATCGTTAAGTGATTTAGAATTTCTTATACTCTAGTGCAGGCTCTTGCAACTGGATTGATGACCTTGGAACCTCATGTGAATGCCAGAAATTCTGGAGATCTACAATTGCAGTTCAGTTGTTTCATAACTCCAACAGATGTCTCTCAATTACAAGGGCACTAAAGCTGCTAAATTAAACTATTTTTAAACCTATTTCACTAACAGAAGCATACTTTTCATTATTGGAGTTGGCAAATAGAAGCAAACGAAATAATTTTATGCGCAATCTCTTTGGAGGTTCCTAAACAAAGAAATGTACATTGTTATGTCATGTTTTGATATCACGGTGGTTGTTGAGAAATAATGACATATATTTAAATGTATCATCTATTAAAATATAAGCGTGACGTAGTGAAGTGCAACAGCTGGAAGACAATAAGGAATTGAAACTTTTTCAGTTTCCAAAAAATGCTGAATGGTAAGGAACATTTCAGCATGTTTGTGGATAACTGATAGCATTTTTCTACTAATTCCCCTCTCTTCCCAAAAAATATAGTAATAGTAACAGTGAACACAATGGGGTATAAAGTAAAGTGTGCTTTCTTAATTCATTTATAGAAATATCATTACAGTGACATTATTTAAGTTTTCAGTAATATCAAAAGTGACAACAGCTTAATTACTGATGAGTACTATTTAGAGTAGAATTTAGATTAGATATTTCAAGACAGTTTTATTTAAATGTCTACATTTTACATGTTAGGGGATTTAAAAAAAACAAGGCTGATATTTTACTGTTGTGCTGTAAGTGTTACATGCATTTTATAACTCATATTTAATTTCAGGTATAAATAAACTTTGGGCAGTTTTTTTCAGAAACACACAAGTGATGTTGATGACACTTTCATCGTATGGAGTCACGGAGACTCAGCTCTTGATGGTTTCCTTCAGCATCTCAACAGTATCAATCCATGAATCCAATTCACCATTGAGAAAGAGAAAGATGGCCGACTAGCTTTTTTGGATGTTCTGGTTACCAAAAAACCAGACGGGAAGGTGGGACACACAGTTTACCGCAAACCCACCCACACCAACCGATATCTGAACAAAAATTCCAACCGAAGCAGAAACGCGCGATGATAAAGGCCCTTATTGACCGCGTTGCTCGCATCTGCGAGCCTGATTCTTTGAACAGGAACTCCGGCATCTGGAACGGGATCTATCTTCAAACGGTTATACAGCACAAGAAGTACGCAGAGCTATACGCCCATCCACACACCACCCGGCCATACATGATTCGCCCAGGAGCAATGATTGCCTTCCTGCCGTACTTCAACAAGGTCACTGACAGAATTGGACGCCTACTCAAACGCCACAACGTCAAAACCATTTTCAAGCCTACCAGAAAAATCAATACTTTACTACATTCGGCCAAAGACCCCAGGGACCCACTCGTTTCGGCCGGCGTCTACCGGATTCCTTGCTCCTGCGGTGCTGTATACATAGGCACCACTCAACGAAGCGTCAACACACGGATCTCCGAACACAAGAGATGCTGGCCATCCGGACAAGTCCGCGTTCGCAGAACATGCTATGTGGGCAGACGGTGAACACACTATCCAATACAATGAAACATTTGTCCTATCTTCAGTACCATACTACCACGCTAGATTACAACGCAAAGCCATAGAAATCTACAAGCATCCTAATAATTTCAACAAAAAGGGAGAGGCTCTCAAACTGAGCGAGCAAATCTGGCAGACTGAGGTTAGTGCTCAGCCTGTGTAAGGATGCTGCGTTCCTACCCTGTGTTGGGCTTAACCGCAGAGATGGGATGGGGGTTGTAGGATGATAATGCTGATTTGGTTTTGGGGTGGATGGATTGTGCAGAAAAAGCTAATCCTTGTTGAAACGGGCGGATATGTCATCCTTGGAGTTTGCATGATATACGCATGTTGTTCACTGCGTTGTGGACAATATTAGTATATCGTCAACTGATTTTGCTGTTGTTAATTTTCTGTTTGTTATTGATGGGGGGTTTGGAATGTTTTTCCTGTCGCTCGATTGTGCCCCTTGGTTATCCGAGGTGGCCACACGCTAGGCGTGGCACCTATTGCGACAGGGGTAGCTGCCAAGTGATCGAACGAGAGCGTTCTCATGAAATGGTAATTTGGCGTAAAATTTGGTGGCCGCGTCTGATTTCCTCCTCGATGTATGGGAGGGAAGAACTCTCATGTAGTAGCCTAGATGGAAAGCAGCGATATACAGAATAAATGGTCCTGGAAAAACTAGAGGCCATTATAAACTTTATAGACACCACTTTCAGCAACTAAAATGGCGCTCACAGCGGGGCACACAACCGAAATTCATTCCATGTTATGGAACGCAAACGGCATTTCCAACCAGCAGTATGAATTTGAAGGCTTCCTGAGGAATAAAATTGACGTAGCTTTCCTGGGGGAAACAAAATTAACACAAAATGTGAAATTTAATGTTCCACGCACAGACATAACAGACCAGGGGGGGGGGGACTGCCATTGCAATCAAATGTGACATTGTTTTTGCCCCAGTGAGCCTCCCACCTCTCAAATGTCTGGAGTGCACTGCAATAGAAATAGGCATCAACAAACAAATCGTCTTGATGGTTGCTGCATACCGGCCACCAGGGAGCCGGGGCCTCATAGAGGATCTAGAAAGCATTTTTAACATACATGAAAGTGTAATCGTGGCTGGGGACTTTAACGCCCACCACCCAGTCTGGAACTCCAGAAAATTAGACCAGACTGGCAATTTACTTTGCGATTTCCTAATAGAAAATGACGATGTGGAGATACATGCCCCTCCTGACCCCACCTTCTATCACCGTGCTGGAACATCTGACCTAGACGTGCTTGACTTTGTGATCTGCAAAAGAGTACAACTAACCCCTCACTTAACAGTATTTCACAGCCTAGACTCTGACCATCTCCCGGTCACGTTTGGTATCCTCGGCCGAATGGATCAAACCACGGCCCTCCAAGTGCCCGTCATGGCAATGACGGACTGGAACGAATACAAAAAACAACTGCACTCCCTTGCAAATCGTAAATTAACTTTCGGCAGCTCGTTCGAAATTGATAAAGAAATAACAAATTTCACGGCCTCCATAAGGACGGCACACGTCAACAGCACGCTAAACAACAAAGTCCAGCCCGAATGGGTCAGGTACCCGGAGGTGGAGCACCTCATTGCCGGCCGCAGACGCTGCATGCGCAGATGGCGCGAGACCGGGTCCCCGCTCTTTAAACTCGCTGCGAACTGGTTACGTAAAGTGATCAGATCGCAAATAATCGCCAATAACCACGATAGGTGGGAAAAACAGCTGAAATCATGCATCCACTCAGATGGATCTTTATGGCGATTACTGCGCAGATTTAAAAATGCAGGCGCCTCCCGCCCCTACAGAGGCGCTTCAAGGTAGGACTGGGTCCATATTTTCCACCAAAGAAAAGGCCGAAATATTCGCAGACACTCTGGAGCAACAATTCCAGCCAAACCAGGGCAACGACCCGAACCAAGAAAACATGGTGGCAGCCTGGATGGCGGAGTGGCGACTTACGGGGCAACAACAACAAGTAAATAAGTTCATAACCACTCAGGAGGTCTTCAAACAAATTAAGCTACTAAAGAACGGCAAAGCCGCAGGCCCGGACAGAGTGACCAATGAGGATCTAAAGCTAGGCGCTTGTCCAAATAACCAAAATGTTCAATGCTTGTCTGTTGCATAATTACTTCCCTGCGGCGTGGAAGCAGGCGAAGATAGTTATGATTCTGAAAACAGGAAAAAATCCCCGGCTACCACAAAATTACAGGTCCATTAGTCTCCTGTCCACAGTTGGAAAATTGTTCGAAAAAGTCATCCTGTTTCGACTGCAAAACACGGTTTCGGACGTAGATGCATTATCAAAATTTCAATTTGGCTTTAGAAAACACCACTCCACAGAATTGCAACTACTCAAATTCACTGATGACGTAACCGAACAACTTGCCAACGGGGCCACCACCCTGGCGCTGTTTCTCGACGTGGAGGCTGCATTCGACAGGTGCTGGCACGCAGGGATGATATATAAAATCCACCAGCAGCTACCGCAAATGCGAAGCTACATACCCCTGTTGCACGCTACCTGACGAATCGCACCTTCCACGTCCAGGCATCGAACCAAGATCCACCACCAGAGAAATACAAGCTGGAGTTCCTCAAGGAGCCATTATGGCGCCTTACCTCTTTTCCCTCTTTACCAGAGACTTCCCAACCGACCTCCGATGCAAAGTGCTGATGTACGCCGACGATACGGTAATATACACTCACCACAAAAACTTTAATTTCGCCATACGTGCTCTTCAACGCTACACAGAGGAATTTCTAAACTGGCTGAAAGTATGGAGAATAAAAATAAACCCCAACAAGTGCGCTCCAGTAGTCTTCTCCCTGAGGAGAAAACAGCCAGAAATAACTATCAACGTTGATGGAGAAATATTACCGTTTCGTCGGCGTACCAAGTACTTGGGAGTAACACTAGACACAACCATGCGATGGTGGGATCACATACGAAACAGTGCCAACAGTGGGCGGCGGTGTCTTAAAATGTGAGCCCCAGTTTTTAGGAGCAAATTGGTGTCATTGAAAACCAAGTTAATTTTATACAAGGCTTTTATATTAAGCATACTAACCTACGCTAGCGCTGCCTGGGCCCATGTCCCGAACACCACAATGAAGCAACTACAGGTCGTACAAAATATCAGTTTAAGAAAACTCCTCAATGTTCCAGTGATCACCACAAATACTGCTATTCATCGGGAAACAAATCGAGCCTGTCGCGGACTTTATTGCAAATAAAGCACGCAAGACCTGGGCAAAAATTCGTGTTCACCCGAATCTAGCAGTAAAAAATATAGGAAGAAGCTCGCCGGCTCATCGGAAACATAAATTCCGAGCCAAGAGAATAAAATTATTCTAAACGGCAAATAACATCCAGGCACAGCGCCTTAATTTTGTACATATTGTATATACTAGGTTAGGTTAGGCTTAAGGTTTAATTTTAAGGTTACTTGTTGAGTTATTAAAATAAAATAAAAAAAAATTAGTAGTCACCTTAACACAACAAATTATACAGAGTATGATTTCAATGTATAAAAAATCGGAGGTTTCTCCTTCGACCGGCAACCATACCGGTCGTCCGTATGGATTTACCTCAAACAATCAATTTCTATAAACACTCATAGTTCCTAATTATAGACACATGTAAATTCAACCTGTAAGGCCGTCCTATGTAGGCCCCAGGTCATATTCACAAATAAAGAATCTTGAATCTTGGCATTTCAGTCGTGCCAGACCTTCGCCCAGAAGACTCAGACCGCGCCACTGAAGATGTCCTCCGCAGGTGGGGATGAAACATTTGAACTCCTTAGCTCCAACAGAGCCGTGGCTCCTAAGCCCGGAAGAAACTTCTAGTTATAAGTCTGATTCCGGCCGTGAAAGCTTCCGATTACTCAACACACAAGTGCTTACATGTGTGTTCTTCATTTTGACAAAAAACAATTTAGGGATAAGAAATAAATGAATAGTACATTCATACCCTATTAGCAAATGGATGTCAGCATGCTTAATTTATAATTTCATATTCATTGCAAAATTGAAATGAATGCAAATAAGCAACTAATTAATGAGGCTAAAGTGCAGTTAATTAATACCCTTTAATGCATTTCTTGAAACCTATTTCTGAAGCCCTTTATATTATGATATAGTGTTAAATTGTATATTTTGCAAGTAATTTAGCATATTCTTTGTTGGAATCCATTGCTGTTTTAACAGATTAATGAATAGTAATGTTTGAAATATTTTGCTGCTGCTAAAATAAAACAATAATATTTATAACACTCAGAATCTGCAAAACAACTGCATTTAGAGTACAGAGTGTGACTTAACTAACTTGATCAATATGATAAATAAAATGTAGGCTTTTGTTCACCATAAGTGGTTTTTATTTATAACCATGATTTATTGATGTTAAATTATTGTGCCGTAATATATGATATCACTACAGAGCAAATGGCAGAGTGGTGAAAATTCTTGCCCAATTCAAAATTTCTTAAATTCTTGCAAGTACTGAGAATGAAATGTTTCTGTACCATAAGAGATAATAAAATTTGGCTAACCAAACTGGCCTGTTAGTCAAGAACGTCTCCCAATCACCCCACTATGTTACCTATGTGCCATCTATATCATAAATACTGTACATCCTTAATCCTTTACAGAAGTCCATGCACATAGTTTCTAAATTTACTGGATAATATTTACCATATCTTTAATTAACCTGGAATGTTGTAGTTTCTCATTTATACTACAGTAGAAACCTGATATCATCTGTGCCCTAAAGATTGAGGGTAGTTATACAGGCTGGTTATTCAGCTGCAGTAGCTAATGAAACACATTGTGAGCAGTTCTACAGTACGTAGAATATAAGAGTACAAAAATCTACTCAATGGCCTAATCTAAAATATACAGAGGGTGCCAAAAAATGTATACACACTTCAAGCAAAGAAAAAAACTGTGTTAACATAACAAAACTGAATTCACACAAACAGAAAATGATGAGCATTAATCATCTTAGACTTTAACAGTTACAGCAGTTGCTCAAAATGCCCACCCGGCAATGATACACTTCTGAGTACATTGAACTATTGATTGAGCAACATTAGCAAAAGTGTCCTCAGCGATTGCAGCACATGCCATTTCAATTTCTTCCCATAGTGCTGCCAGTGTTGCTGGTTTTCTATGATATACTACATTCTTAAGAGCTCCCTATAGGTGAAAGTCCAATGAAGTAAGATCCGGAGAACACGGTGGAAACTCACATGCACATTGCTTTGTAGATTTTTGCGGTGAGTGTTCAAAGCATTCCAAAACCATAGCCGAGGACATGGGGCTGTGTGATGTCCTCCAGAACTGTCCTTGTGAACATCACATATGGTACCATGAGTTTCAAATTTGTCTCCGATGTGTGCAATTGTTACCCACATTGGCGGTTCTGTTGTTTACATGTGTCTCCATTGCTTTTGAACTTCTACTACAACATTCTCAGTTTTCCAATACTGCTTCAAAATTGCTTTCCTGTGTTCAAACGATAACTCTTGGATCCATTTTGTTATAGCAACACTAGCATAACTAATGTTAGTCACATCTGTTTACAGAACATCATACAATAACCTTTGCTTCATTTGTTCATTGTTGATTTACATGTCAAGTAGCGATGCTATTATAAAGTATGTGAGTCACATCTGTTTACAGATCATCATACTACTCATCACTGTTGTTTTTTGGTCCAACTTTGAAATATATTAAATATCTACTGTGAAAGCATGTATACATTTTTTTGGCACCCTCGGGATAATAGCTCCATCTTAGTGGTTTTAATATGTTGGTTTTTAAATTTAATTAAATCTTGGTTAATACATTTAGATCAGGTACAAAGTAGAATTCTGTAAGCATGTCAGAAAAGCACTAAACTTACATTAACTTTTAAGTGCATTTTGAGGTTAGAAATGATCTTTATAATTTAAAATTCTGAAAAAACTTTATTACTGAATGTGTAGCCCATGTGATAAATGTAGAAATGAAATCTGCAATCTGTCCATATCATTTTGCGCAATGATAAGTATTTAAAAAACAAATCTTGTTCTAATAAAGTAAAAAGTTATAAATTGACATCAATTTAATGCCCTGTTTTTTTATTTATTTTTTTTATTAGTGTTTAACGCCCATTTTTGCTACTGAGGCACCACAGGCGGTGGACACTGATGATACATGAAATGAATAGATATATTGTGAAAGGATATTTGTTTAAGGAAGGAAGCGTTCCAGGCCTAAGTTTAGGGTACCCCCCCAGCATTTGCCAGTTATGAGGTCTGGGGAAAACCTGGAAAAAAACCCAGTCAGGAAGGATGGTCCTGGCAGGATTCGAACCCCAGAACTCCGGCTCACAAGTCCCTGCCTTAACGACCTCGGCCATCCTTGACGGTTTAATGAACATGCAAAACATAACTTATATAATGCTTCCCCCCCTTTTCTTTCTAGGGTACTGAGCAAAGCAGATGATAATTATATGTATATAAGGCATTCTCAAAAATTGAGCAGAGACAACCAAGAACAGAACGACTTCAAGATTATGTATCGTTTAAGTAAATTAATAATTTCATTCATACCTGCAGTCTAATCTTGGCATCATGCAATTTCTTCTAGTAATAAAATATGACACTGATTTTCCAGCCTTTAAGAAGCTGTTGCTGCCGATGAAGTGAAGATGAATGCTACGCCAAAGAATGATTGGCATACTACTTTCAGAGGCAGATGTGCTGATATATATAACTTGCAGTAGTGTATGTAAAAATCCACTAATATGACAAAACTAGTTCAACATTGCATATCAAAAATTTTGTAGTGACTTGTAAGATTCATTCACTTCAGTAATATTTAATAGTGCATTTGTTGTTCCAACTTCTACAGCGTGTCACAGTTTCAACAGTAGTTATTATGTATGTTGCACTTTAACGTAAGGTACATAATGAATGAACAATACAATAACAATAGCTCTTAAAGAAGCCCACAAGAATAGCTGTAAGTCTAGTACAATATTACTGCTACAATTCCACCTTATTTATATGAATTTAAGATAATATTCTGTATTATTAGATTGAAAAAATCAAATTATTTTTCAACATGTTATAGAGATAATATTTATCTTAGCAAATATCCATTTTAACAAATATTTTTGCATGATTTTACTTGTTGTAATATGCAATGCTTTGCATTAATTGAGAACCCAGTGAAATTCATATTATTTTTTTTTCCCCCTCAGTAATACAATCAAGCGAGGGATTGGTCAGAATTTTTGCAATAATGTCTCGTACAGCTTATAGCAGTGTGTGCAATGGGGAGACCATAAATGATTTTATATATGCCATACATGAAAATATAAAAATAACACATGAATATATACATGCTGTTGAAATGCCCACTCACCTTTGGGTAAAAATTTAAACATTCATTGCCAATTGCTGTAGTGTAATATATTGAATGTAATGAGTGGTGCAATTGAGGCCATTAAGCTAATTGCAATTTGACTTTTGGAAAAATTGGCCAAGGCATGATCAGAACGTGTATCTTCTGCTTTTGCAGTTTATTTCAGAATAATAAGCTGCTAGCCCTTCCCAATTTTGCGCAAACAATACAATGTCACAAATGTACTATGTCCTTTGTTGCAAAGTTATTTAATGCATTAGGCCATGGCCAATTGAATCAGCAAAGCGAAGAAGTTGTGATTTTTGCTCAGCTGCTGAGGATTTAACCTTATCGTTAGAAACTTCCATGTATATCAATTAGATTTCTGCTTGTTTGTCTTCCTGATACACCTTAAGAAATATTTTGCACTAATTATTATTTAGCAGTCTTATCGTCTAATTTACCATAAAACTTATAGTTAATATATAAAATTGAACTATGCTGTTTTATAGTAATCTATTGAGAAAACTTTTATAGCTAAACATGTTTTATAGTATACAATATAGTGAACTTTTGTAACAGTGGTGTCAAATATTAACATTTTAAAAAATTGAGTCGAAATTGTAACATACACACCACTAAAATTCAATAAAATGGAAGACTAGTTTCGGGAGCCATCGCTCCTATCATCAGTTCCTGGTCGACAGCCGGTCGTTTGTGGTAGGTCGATTCATCTCTGGTGGAGGTTTAATGAACTTTTGTATTAGTACATCACTTGGCGGGATTTCGAAATTAAAAACTTTCTCTTTATATCTTTATCTATATTTTGAAGAATAAAGAGAAAGTTTTTAATTTGGAAATCCCGCCAAGTGATGTACTAATACAAAAGTTCATTAAACCTCCACCAGAGATGAATCGACCTACCACAAACAACGAGACCGGAGTCAACCAGGAGCGATGATAGGAGCGATGGCTCCCGAAACTAGTCTTCCATTTTATTGAATTTTAGTGGTGTGTATGTTACAATTTCGACTCAATTTTTTAAAATGTTTATGTTTTATAGTAATCTATTGAGAAAACTTTTATAGCTAAACATGTAGAGGTCGAGATGCCAAGTAGTGTGTAACTTTCAAGTGCTTTACTCTGAAAGTAAGCTTAAAGATTGTATCCTATAAGCAGCAGAGTTATTAACAGATAATTAAGGCTTACATTTTATATACAATGAGAATCTAAAGAGTAATTGGATTTTCAGAATCATGTTATACAGCTCACTATGATTTACACGAGGTTTAATGCCATTATTTATGTTATAGTTGTTACAGAGCATTTATACAATTTGCTTTATATTTCCTTTTGCTTATTTGTAATGTACCACATTCTGAATCTATATGAAGTAGAACTTCATATTTATTGCATTTATCTCAAGTCAAGTACTAACTATAAGGTCAAGACATTGAATAGAATGATTTAAAATAATGTAAACTCATCATTACCTTCATGCAACTTGACCAGGCAGAATTCAATTCTGTGACGTTACTCTTCAGCTCAATAGAACCAATACCCTAACCATGAGTACCACAATGATGGCCATTGGTTGGTAAAAATTACATCTTGTATACATAATAAGAAATTTGTCGTAGCAATCGAGGCCTAGCCAATTGATAAATGAACTCTCACCTCCTAATTTTTATGAAGAACGGAGCGATAGCCCCAAAATATTCATTTTAGAAATGGAAGAATATTTTAGATTAAAGGGAGTCCCAAATGATATGAAAATTATATTTTTGAAGAGGAATCTGCAGGGGCAAGTAGCCAATTGGCATAAGCCTATTTTATTGGTATGCACCTCATACGAGGAATTTAAAATGTTATTCTTATCCTGATATTGGGGTCTAGCCAGAAAAAATTCCATGCGACTAGACATATCCAAAGGGAAGTACGATTCGAGAAGTGGAATCAGCATGGTGGACTACTTCCTGTCCTTCGGGGGAAAAAATGCAAACTTCTTGATCCACCTCTATCTGACCAGGAACTAATGAGTTTGGTTGTGAATCATTTTCCGGAACATATGCGGAATCATTTGATCGCAGCCAGGCCCGTTAGAATCTCGGAGATGGTCGGGCTACTGACGTCTTTCGATCCACAGAGGAAGGATGACTAGGACCATAGAAGAATCGAACCAAGATGTAAATCGTACCGTGAGACATGCCACGCGCCCAGGTCGAACTTTCGCTGGAATTGGACAGAGTCCCATAGATATAGGAATAACGTGGAACATAGAAACAGTAGAAGGCCCCAGATTAACATGATTAATATCAACATACAAAGGGGAAGAAATAACCGAGAACAAAACAGGACACGCTTATCTTTGGATTATAGAAGCTGCGAGGAATCTCCGAGAAGATGGCGGAGAGAACAAAGAAATTGGCAATCAGCATCAACATCTCCGAGACGGAACACACTACCACACGTCAGGATGAGCAAAATACCCGGACGCAAGATGCTGAGTATGAAAGAAATTCAACCCCGAACGAGCGAACAACTGATATAGCACCAGGGCAGCAATCCAACGACGCGATGCAAGAAAACTCCTTAACCCGCTCTTCCAGGCTCTTGTAGAGCAATATAGAAATTCAAGTTTGCCGGACGATACGGTGATGGGAAGTCAACAGGGTCGGATAAACTTCATTAATAAGGAAAACCTAAATTCGAAACCAGAGACATCTGAGGAAATTATTGAAACTTCGAAAATAAAATTAAAAATAGGTAATATTCATACCACTGGACTTTAGGATTTAGGCGCGTCTCATAGTATATGTAGTCTCAATTTCTATGAAAAACTGATGTATAAAATAAAAATTATGCGTCTGCCTATATGTGGAGTTTACTGCTCAGTGGCAGTAGGCAAACGCAAGGAGAGTGTCAGGTTTCAGGCTATGATTAATGTGGAGATTATGTTCTTGGGGGTCCCAACCACAGAAATCATAATAGGATATGAGTTTGAGCATAGAAGAATTAATATCCACGGAGCTTCGAATACGACAGCAATTCTATTTTATAGCAAGGAAGGCTCAGGAGAGCCACTGCCGCTACATGAGGATCTGAATATAGAGATGAAATATTTTTGGTAGAAAAGATAGATAATGGCGTGGAAAGAGATAGACGAAGCATTACTAAATGAGGAAGAGAACCAATGCCCTAATCTGTAATACCCATAATGCCATAACGTATGACCACGTGAAACAGCTATATATATATAAAAATTAGGCATTCCGTATGGACACATGAAAATATTACGCAAAAAAAGTGAGGGAAGCTCACGGAACAGCAAAGAAAAAGATTGGAACTTATAGTATTAGTGAAAATTTTCCATGTTTTCTCTGAAGCTCCTGGAAAATGTATTCGATACGTACATTATTTTGAGGTAATTAGGCTTTCGCCCTATTCTCATAAACCACGCCCAATTCCATTGTCAAAAAAAAAAAAAAGGCCGATCAAGTAATTTAACTCAATGCTAAAAGATGACATCATAGAGGTTTCGGACTCTTGCTACATAAATCCATGTATTGGATAGCAAAACTGGTGGAAATTTAAGTATGACGATTGGTGCAAGAAAATTAAATAGCCCACACACCCCTAACTATTTTAGGCCGGGAATTTTAAATGGCCTATTATCAAAGTTAACGAATGGAAAATATTTCTCCAGTCTAGACTTAACGGCACCCTTTTGACAAATACTCTTTGACAAGGAAGTTAGAAGATTTACAGCTTTTCATCACAAGCGTCGAACATATCACTTTAAAAGATGCGGATTTGGACTGGTAACTAGTGGCGGAGCTCTCTTTCGTGCCCTTTATGAAATACTTCAGGACACCACGAAAGAGTATGCCGCACAGTACGTGGATGACTTCGTAATATTTCATAATGATACTGATAAACACCTTGGTCACTTGATTTTATTTTGTCGAAATTATTACAGAGTGGAATGACAACAAAACTAGCAAAACAGCTTTCGTTAAGAGGAAAACAGAGTTCCACGGATTTATAATTTCGGAAGAGGGAATGCAACCCAACCCCTCAAAAGTGGAAGGTATAATAGAAAAAACCGAAGTCACAGAATGTAAAACAGCTAAGACGATTTTTAGCAATACTGCAATACCAATCGAGATTCTTGATTAATTATGCAGCAGTAGCCGCTCCACTAAGGAATTTATTAAAATCGCAAACAAAATGGCGATAGACTCACGAGGAACAAAAGGCATTTGAGGACATTAAGGGGCTACTCAAACAGGCTATCGTACTTGAAAAATCTAGAAGTGACCTACCATATATAGTATACACAGATGCATTGTGCAGAGGGTTTGCTGCTATTTTATTACAGGAACATGAAGACAATTCTCAACATTTATTAGCTAAGGCGTCTAGAGGATGCTCCAGAACAGAACAGAATCTACTGAACAAGAAATTTCTGTGGTGTATTTCGCCTAACAAAAATTTAGAAATTACATATTTAACAAAAATATTTTACTCAGAACAGACCATATCAGTCTAGCCTTTATAAATCGATGTAAGCTCACTAGTTTTCGTGTCGCAAGATATATTCACGAGATTATGGGTTAACATATCACTATTGAATACGTTCCTGGCAAGGAGAACATATTTAGTGATATACTTTCTCGATTAAAACACCATGAGAACATGTTCGAGGCCATACAAAATCCGAATTACGCAATTACCATAATGCAGTTGGAAGACAATTTAGAGAAATCTATTAGAAAACATTTTCAAAATCTAGCTTCACTACAGGCTGAAGATGAGGAAATTAACAAATTAATTGAAGATGCGCTGGAGATCATTCATAATACTCCAGGTACTTTGGCAAAAAGGAATCATATCCTGTGCAAGTTACACGGAACTGACGAGCAAAGATGGAAGCCTGTAATTCCAAAAGGAATGGCAGAAAAATTAAAGGCCTTCCACATTTCGATGATACATTCAGTATCATCGGAAGAGTATGCCTGAATCTAGCTGAAAATTTCTATATCAAGCTCTTGCGAGAAAAATCAGTAGAATAAACGCTACATGCGAGCTATGCCAAAAAGCAAAACCTTTTAGCTGTAATATGATGTTGAGCCCCAGACTATATTAAGAGATCAATCCCGTGCTAATGCCATGGACACGCACGGTGAAATGCCTCTGGATAATTCGGACATTGATATGTTTTAGTTTTATATTATATATTTTCATAATTTGTTAAAATCTATCCTTTAAGGGCAATAACCAATAAAGCGTGCATAAAGAAAATCACAGAAGACTACATGAAGAAATATCGTGCGATAACAACTATCTTATCAGACAACGCGACAGTATTTAAAAGAAAAAAAATGTCGCCAGACCATGGAACAATTAGGTGTTAAATTATATACTTGTTCTTTATAATTTGCAACAGGGAATCCTGCTGAGAGGCTATTAAAGAGGTTGGCTTATATTTCAGAATACTATACCACAAGAAACATGCAAATTGAGTAAATTGTTGTCCTATCATTGAACATTTAATTAATAACACTATAAATCCTTTTACACATGTCGCCCCAATTAAAGCTTTCTGCAAAAAAGAACCAGAATTTCCATTTCCAGGGCTGCCAAACGCAATATCATCAGAAAATAATAAAACAACTGAAGAAGAATTAAGCCGAAAGTTTTTCCAACGAACCAAGGAAAGAACTGCGAAACGCCTCGCCAGGATTAAACGGCTTAAATATAGATGGAAAGCGAAAGGCGCGAAAGTGTTCATGAAAGACCGAAAACTGTCCAGTATAATATCCCACAAATCACACCGATTGGAATTGATTTACAAGGGACCTTACGAGATTGTAACAATTTGGGGACCATATTTATGAGCTGATCGATTCAAAGACGAAAAAAAATTTTACGTCGGTATCGTAAACAGATGCTCCGTCCTTATAGAACACTGGGGGTCAATAAGAAAAAGCAAACTAGACAACAAAGTTTTGGACTTATAATTCAAAATTAATGATTTAAATTTCAGCAGTAGCATTATTTCAGACATTTAGAATTGTTATAAATCCTGATATTTTACTATATGAGCACTAATAAAATAGTATACGCAAAAAAAAAAAAAAAAAAAAAAAAAGTATCTAGTAGAAGAATGAAACGTGATTTATATGCAAAGTCAAATGTAGAACAAAGTGTTACGTGAATAATAAGTGTAGTGCAGAACAATGAATATAAAAAAAACATAAGTGAAAAAGAAAATTAATTAGTGTTCGTAATTTGTAGTGTATAAAAGTAAATTACACATAATATGAACGAGCCTAGGATAGAAACATGAAAAATTTGAAGGCTTGCAATGTTGAGAGAAAATTGTAATGTAACAAAGAATAAGACACTAACACAACGTGTATAGGATTAAGAATGTATACTGTAATAATAGAGTGTGAAATAGAGCGAGAATTCATATCAAACTTTCTTGTTCCACTGAACGAAGAAACTTTGATATGAGGGCATGTGAGACAATTATCTCAGGCCCGCTTAGAAATAATATTTATATATAATATAATCACAAAAGGGTCATAGACGTTTACACACACTGTTCACAAGAATAAGAAAAAAGGCAAAAAAAAAAAAAAAAAAAACAACAAAACAAAAAACAAATGAAAGGGAAGGTTTCTCTGAAATAGCAAGCATCTTTGTAATGTTACTTCAGGTTAATCGAATATTGAACATAACACGATCCCAGGAATTTGAAAAGGACAAGTGATTCTTTTGTTAACAGTGCAGGGAAAACTCAGACAATATGTATCCAGAGGGAATGTTACGGCTCACTTTTAAAATAGTATTTAGGTCAAGAATCTAAGACAAAAGATTTTGCTGTGGGTGGACCCGAATAAAATATCAGAAAATAACCAATGAAAGGGAAACTATATAAATTAGCATAAAAGTTCAACAATACTAAGATCATATCACGTGACATTTAGACCGACCGACTAAATGGCAGGCTGGGTTAATAACCAGCCTGTGTACGGTTTCTGCCTTCCTACGCAACTGTGGGCTTAACCGCAGGGTGGGATGAGAAGTGTAGAGTGATTGTAAGGTAAAGGCATATAAGTTTTGGGGATAGTGCTCAGACTTCTCCTGAATAAAATGAGTAGATCCAGGGTCCAAGGATTTTGCTAATATAGGCATGTCATAAAGGCCTTTATTGGTTTTTAGCATGCCTACATTGCTGTTGAGTTATTGTAATTTTTTATATAAGTGCAATTGTTGAAATTACATGGTAATTTCTGTTGTAAGAAGTTCACCTATTGTCATCTAAGATGTCTGCAGGCCAGGCGTGGCATCTTGAATTTTGGCTTTGACAACTGTAGTTGCCCAAGGAACGGATGAGAGCACTATCGTGGTATGGTAATGTATGGTAAAATTTCTTTGCCCGGAGACTAATTTCATCATCCTCTGTATATGGAAGGGAGGAGGTTACTGTGTAGTAGCCGGGTCGGGAAGCATTCGTATGCAGAATAAATAGTCGAAGCTCTTTATTCTGTACCCTTTGAATGAGTGACATCCAACTATCGGCAGCCATACCCCAGACCTCGCAAGCATACAACATGAGGGGGGATGATCAGAGTTTTGAAGAGGTGAAGTTTTATGTGGATGGGCGTCGCTTTCGAACTGAACACGGAGATCAGTTGAGCAATAGCTCCCTGGGACCTGTGGGCAGTTCCAGCGATGTGTTCCTTAAAAGTTAGTCTCTTATCTAGCTGCACTCCCAAATAGGTGAGGGAATTCCTCCACTGAATACTTTGCCTGTTGAAGGTGAGTGTAGGGAAGTTTGCGGGAATGCGGCGTTTAGTGAATATGACGGCGTAGCTTTTTGTCGGATTGATTGACATTCTCCAAACACTGCTCCACGTTTCGATTAGGTGTAACAGTCTTTGGATGGGGATTACGGCTCTGCCTATGCGTCTATTTGTTTTATATACAAGGACGTCGTCTGCATATTGTGCTATGTTGACGGCTGGTGTGTGGGGGAAGTCTGCCATGTATATGCTGAATAAGATTGGTGAGAGAACAGAGCCTTCTAGATCTCCGCTGCGCATCTGTCTTAGTGTAGAACTGTTTCTCGCCAACGTAACAATGAAAGTTCGGTGTTTGATGTATGAGTGTAGTAATTGTATATAGGGACGTGGAAGCTCAAAGGAGATTAGTTTGTGCAGGAGCCCAGCGTGCCAGGTCGTAGAGAAGGCCTTTTCTACATCCAGAGACACCGTGGGGGTGAATGTCTTGTCCTGAAAACCCAGAGCTGCAGCCTCCACCACCCTCAGTAGCTGTTGGGTATTAACGTGCCCAAGCCAAATTAATGTGGGGGTATGGCTTGAATGTTACCTAGCAGGGGTAACAAGCGAACCAGTAAAAATCTTTCGAAGACTTTCGACAGGGTCAAGAGGAGGCTGATGGAGGGTAAATTGAAGGGTGAACTGAGTCTTTGCCCGGTTTCAAAATGCATATCACGCGGGCCTCCCTCCACTCTCGTGTGAAGTGGCCCAAGCTGATGCACATGTTCAAAACTTTGGTAACAAAAAGCACAGCTTTGAAAGGAAGGTTGCGAAACATGAGGGATGTCAAACCGTCAGGACCAGCAGTCTTTTTTGGGATGGAGACGCAGTAATGCGCCCTGGACTGTTGGGATGGAAGATGGGAATGCTATAGTCTACGTCGTCCGGCAGTCGTCGGAAGTACCGAACGTCTCGACGAACTTGACCTGAAAAGCTTTCGTCCTAGGGGTCCTCTCTAGGCCTGAAGAGCTGTGTTCCAAGTAGTCAGCAAGGGCATTTGCTTTGACTTGGGGTTCAAAGGCTAGGCCTCTGGTGCCATGGATAGGATGGGAGATCTTTTCTCGTGGTCCACGGAGGTTTTTGGCGATCCTACACGCTTCGCCAACAGCAAGGTTCTGTCTAGCCATGGTGTCCTCCCAGACGAGCCTTCTATGCTCGCGTAAGCGGACTCGGACTTCGTGGCGCAAGCGCCTCCAGAGCCTTCGATGATGCGGCGTGCGATGTCGTTGAAATAGTCTGCGGGCTTCCCACGATCGGCGAATAAGGATCTCTAGGTTTAGTGGGATGAGACTGCAGTCTCTAAGAAGGGGATGTCTGTAATTTTAGGGTATGGGGGAATGAAAGTGTTGAGGCAATTCTTAACGCTTTTCCAGTCGATTTCGCGGTTTAGACCTGCGACACCGTGTTCAACTCTGTCAACACGGGGTTATGATCGGAATGTAGTGCGTTGATCGATGTCAGGGTGAGATGGTGTGGGAAATGTTTGATGATCGCAAAGTCGATGACAGATGGCTGTCCTCTACTAAGCGGATGGTGTGTGGTTTGCCAGGCACCCTGTACTCGTAGTTGTGGATCCTGATCTACTAAGCAAGTGATTGCGTTGCCTTTGGTATCTGCTCGTGAGTGCAATGCCAATGTGCATTTTTGGTATTGAAATCACCGGCCAGAATGACACTAGGATGTAGGGCTAGGATGGATTAGTAGTTAGCTTTCACGAAGGCTCTGGAAGGAGTGGTATAGAGATATTAGCAGAATCTCCGTGCCCCCGAGTTCTACGAATGCGCCATGGCCTCCAAAGTCTGAAGTGGTGGGATCTGGATTGGGCAGTGAACTAAGTTTCTCCTGACCAGTATCGTTGTGCCTCCTCCCGGGGCACCACGAGCTGTTCTCAGGCAGTTGTAGCCATGAAGACGGAAGTGGTTGTACTGATGGAGATGCGTCTCGCTAACTAGTATGGCGTCTGGGGCGTACTGGGAAGCAAAGTGCTGAAGTTCGTCCTTACGTTCCACAAGGCCGTTCGCATTCCAAAATGCGAAACGGAATGAGGTGCGAGACCTAATTCCGCTCCTCATCTTGGTCTACACGGCCTCCGTTGAAAAGCAGGGCTATGACCTCAAAGACTATCAGCATTTTGCTTGAGGGGTCAGGAGCGTTAGAAAAGTTCCTGGAGCCGCTTGCCATATGACTGCCAAATATTCGACAGAAACTGCAGCAGCTCCAGGGCGTTTCCACTCTGTTGGGCGGGGTTAGTTAGTTCTGGGTTGGGTGAAGGGGGTGGTTGTGGTAGACCCAGAGGTCGTCGGCCTATCCCTGGCCCCACCCACCGGGCGGGAGACAGCTCCAGGAGCCCTCTACCCCCAGCCGGCGCGGCCCGCCGAGAAGGCCTTCGCCTTTGGGGCTTTGGAGAAGAGTCTGGTGTAGGTTGGATTGTTCGGCCTGTGGGGGGGTGTAGTTGCCTGCTGTTTTGTGGCTCCGGTATGAGGACGCCTATCAGAGGGCTGTTTTTGCACCATTGCTGCGTAGGATTGTCACTGCGTGGTGGTTGCAGTAGGAGTTGTTGGCTGTGCTGTAGTCGAGTTGGCTGAGGTGGTTGTTCTGGTACTCTGGTTGGAGTAGGAGGTGCATCTCTGCCCTATGCGGGTCCATTTCCTTGATGTTCCCTTCTGGAGTTAGTCATAATTCTCAGCCTCACTGGGCATCGACCATAGTAGGGAACGTGCTCTCCCTTGCAGCTGGCGCAAGTAGGAGTATCCATGAGAGTTCTCGGGCAGATATCACGGTGATGGGGGCCACCGCACCTAAGGCAGCTAGGATTCCGTGAGCAGAACTGCCTCGCGTGGTTAAATCCCGAACAGCGGTGGCACTGAGTGGGGCCGCCAGGGCGTCGGGAAGTGTCTACTTTTACGCTGAGGTAGCAGATGACATTTAGAAAGTTATGTTGAAGGCATTTATAGCACATAATACCGGCGGACGGTCCAATTATATGTAGTTGTAATGGTCTATAGAATACGTATTTGTTATTTGCTATCTGTTAGTAGTTAGTTGGGACTGAAGTGAGTGGGAGAAGTGTAACAAAAAGCGAAAGTGTTAATAAATGGTGAGAACTGGAACTACGAGCGTTATATTATTGTTTATCATCTCCTTTCCCTGTGATAGTGCATCACAAAAACATTCAGCTAATAAATTCAGCTTATAGCCGGGGACTAAACATTACAAGATTGCGGTATTGCTTGGAGGTTCGATCAATCACCCCTGAGATATCAATAAAATTCGATCACCTCCTTATCCACAATGAATCCAAACCCAATCACAACATATAAAATTACCACAAAAAACCATTGCAAATCGCATAATGTTGATTCAATCACTGGTGGAGGTTGGTCATTAAAGGACAGCGAGGAAGTAGCTACAAAAGCCAGACAGAACAAGCCACACTACACCGTTGGAGTAGGGCAATCTTCTCAAACGTTAACACAAATGGCTTAGCTATAGATTTCCAGTGTCTTTCAGAATATGACAGTGGGTGATAAATGTGGTAGGGGATTATATTGAAGGCATGTAAAAGTCTGCAGGTTCTACAATAAATGGTTTACTACTTATGAATATATTGTCATTACTTTTTTCTAGCCCTTGTAATAAAACTAATAAGGTTAGCCAGTAATGAAGGGGAAATAAATTATGTTTGAAACAAAAGCAAGTATAAACTTGAACTTTATTTATTTGAAACATATAACAACTTAAAACTTTCCAAATAGTAAAAATGTAAACTGCTTAAAAACAACCAAATATAAAAAAATATCTTATCAATAAAAATATATAAACAAAATAATATGTAACAAATTGATCATAGAAGAACACAAAATATGCAAGTGCTAAACGGTTTTATACATTTTGGGAATAAATTATGTTTATTTTCAGAACATCAAGCTCTTCTTATTTATTTTATTTTTATGTTATATAAAAGACATGGTACTTTATTGTAAAATACTTTAACAGATATAGTGTTAGTTAAACCTGGACACACAATATTCTTTAAAACGGACCACTTTTAGTGTCCTGGGCCAAATTCTAAACAAGAGACAGTAACATTTTTTTTGCACTTTAGTATAATGGAATCAAAGGCATAATCTTAAAATTGGTGTGAAATTTAGTCCTTTAACCCTTGTGTTGCCACCCGGGTACCCATTGGCGTACGTTTTGTTGAATAATTTTTTTTCCAAAAAAGATTGGCCAAAACCTTCTCAAATCCCCATAATTTGACCGATTCTCTATTGAAATTTGCATTCTACATATTTTTAATTTTTTTTAAATTGAAAAAAATTTCATTTGAAAAAAAAAAAACACGCATGAGCCACCCGGGTACCCCGATAGAATAAGCATGGTTTTCGTATAATTTTATCACAAAAAAGTTTGTTGTAAAATATAATAAGTATATATATGGAGTAATATATAAATAATAGCAATTTATATTCATTTCAAATTGTTTATTTATTGAGTATACTGTATATAATAATAATAATAATAATATCTATTACATTTTGCAATGTGATTGTTGAACAAAAATCATCTTTTCTCTCTTTTCTTTCTTTCTTTCTTTCTTTCTTTCTTTCTTTCTTTCTTTCTTTTTTTTTTTGCACAGTAATATACAAATACTGTATGAAAAATTACAAAAAATAATTAAATTTCAATCTTATACACAGATATATTAGAAATCAATGATTACAAATGAAACATTTTGTGATTTTTGTGTGTGCTGATCACAAACGGGCTTATTACAGTCAACGCAAGACTCCTTGTCTTTCTTCTCTTTCAAATACGCTGCTCGTTGCAAATGTAGCATGAACCAACTACAACTTTTCTACCACTATCGTTGTTATCAGTTAGCACTTCTGTTATTGACCTTTCACAGTAACTTTCGATTGCGATTTTGCATGACTTGCTCTTCTATCATTGGAATGGCCAGTTCTTCTGAGAACTGGCGTAGAAAAAGTCTGCGTCTGTTAGTTTTTTTTTGTTGCAAGTATGTCATTATTTTCATAGTAAGTAACGTACGCAGCAACACCGACGATATCCAAAATATTGTAAAAAAAAACTAGCGGCCATCTGCATGTTCGCCGTTGGGTGGAATATCTCATGCACATTTGATCCATTCAACGCCAGTTTTGGTTTGTTGTAAAACAAAATCATTTCTGGTTTCTGGTGAGAGGCATCAGAGATCGTCGCATCATTGTGCATCGTACTGAGAAGAAACGCCGCTTTGTTTTTCTTCGGAACATACGAACAGATGGCAACCTTCTCGTGAAATCAAAAAAGTGTTGACATGAGTTCGACGGTTTCATTTCTTGAGGAATATACGTTTTATTTTTTTCAAAGTACCAACGATAGTGAGCTTCCATGACAAAATACTCTCTGCCATCGGTAAGGTCGTAAAAACCTGTCCTTGCTTATGTTACGGCCAGATCCTTTGTAAGCGGCGACCAGTTCTTTCACAACTCGTTCTCCATGATTGACTTCTGGAGTATTACCTTGTTTACTTATATAGAAAATCCCTATGAGTGAATAAGCATTACTTGCGTCGCACAACCAAAATACTTTTAGACCATATTTAGCAGGTTTCGATGGCATATACTGGGTAAACTTCGTTCTTCCTCGAAAGGAAAAGAAAGAGCTGTTCGTCGATAGCTAAGTGCTCCGTTAGTCTATACATTGCCGCTAGATTTGCATTCAGCATGTTCCAAATATCAGAAATAGGTGCAGCTTTATCATTGACTGCTCGTTCCTGGCGTGTAGTGTAATCGTCAAAAGGTATAAAACGTAAAAGCGATTGAAATCGCCTTCGTTCCATCGTTGCACGATATAGCGGATATGAGTTTTCTTCCACGTTTCATCTATGTGGTCTGTGTTTGAGTTATTTGCACCAGCACCTATCAAGATATAAAAAAAAAAAAAAAAAAAAAAAAAAAAAAAAAAAAAAAAAAACGGTTACCGTAACTTTCTTCCATACACGCGGCTCGTTCTGTGGATGCTTGGTATTGTAATCTTGATACTCGCCTTCCGCTTTTTTATTTGTGCACCGAACGATGTCAACCATTTCCAACGTGATGAATTTTTTGAATGTGCCAGAGATCGATAACATTTCGTACTTCTATACGGTCTAGCTCTCTGACTAACAATATTTCTAGCCGGAGTTTGATGGTTTTGAGGCGGAGTATTATCCCAAACCGTTTTGTCTTTTGCCACAAAAGTTGTACTAGTCCTGGCTGAAACATCTGAAGTTACCTCGTGGTCACTCTCCTTCTCAGCGCCTCTTTCGTCGTCATCGTCTTCTTTTTCTTCTTGAGTTCCGCCATCAAGTTCGGCTTCGTCATCGAGGCAGTCTTCATTATCCGATGCTTCAGCATTGGCAGAATTCCGAGCGTTAACGTTGGGAAACCAATCCTTGTCTTCATTGTCCGAAGCGTCAACACATTCGTCATATTATTCGCTGAGTAATCTCAAGTACTCATCTTTTTCAGCGTCACTCGATCTCAAAAACTCAGCTCTCGACAATTCCTCCATATTTCTGCTTTCTGTTTTCCACAAATATAACGCACACTTCACTAAATAATATTGGAGTTAAGCCAGAAAATAAAAACAGCGGATATAACACGCACACATATATCAAAATCTTTCAGCAGTAACTGCACGTCTTGCTTCTTCGACAACGAAAGATAAAAACTGAGCTATACGGCTTCACTGCTCCAAATATATAGGCATGTTTATGTCTACGTGTTTCAAAAGTGTTCTCGAATATTCTTCAGGTATAAAAGAACAAAAATAACCTTCTCCTTCCCTTTCATGTTCAATCCTGCTTTAGGACTCCCAAGGTCACTGTACATAATTTGTTATATTCAGGTAGGAATACCTTCCTAGAATATGAATAATTAAATATTGATTGAATGCATATAATTAATTTTAGTTACAATGGACTTTTACCAAGAATTTCATATGAGGGGTACCCGGGTGGCAGATGCTGAGAGTTTTTTGGGCGGCAACACAAGAGTTAATGTATGCACCCTATATAGTGATTCACTTCTCCCATTTCCCCTTCACGTTCCTGATGATCTTTTGCAGTACTCCTCCATCTGGTCCCAAAACAGTTTCCAGTACAACTATCATATTTCAAATCACTCATGAAGGGGATTCTTATGTTCTGAACCAAGAAGAACTTACTCGATATGTCATATCTACATGCTTGGAAAAAGCAATGGCATGAATCAGCACATTGTCCTGAAGCATACGAACACCTCTCATTGACAAACTGTGTTTTTTTTTTTTTTTTTTTTTTTTATTTCTTGTAATTTTATGAAAGTCCTTTGCACTTGTCTGAAAGGGCTAGGGCCACCACTTTCACAACAATGACTGTATCATTTGCAATGGACAGCCTGCCATTTCTTGGTTTATCTTTAATGGTGCCGTATCCTGTTAGAAAATTATTTTTTCATTACTTCACGGTGTCAGGAGATCAGAATACACAGCATTATTATTAATATTCAAGCTTTTAAGGTTTACTGCAAGCTCCAGGTAGTTCATTATTGGTTTGTTTTAGTCTTTCAATATTTTGTTTTCCTTAGATATGTACCATTTGCTTTGGAATTTGTTGTTTTGGCTGCATTGGTCTTTGCAACATCTGTAGATTATGTACCACATACTATAGGTGTAAGTCCATAGGAATGAAATAAATTAATGTGCTTAGAGATTTTGGTATCTTAAAGTCATCTTTTCAGGGTAAGGAAAAACTCAGAATAAAAACCTTATCCAGACAGCTTGACTTGACCAGAACTCAAACAAGGATATCTGCATTACTAGTCACAAATGGTATCCCTAGACCATACAGGCAGTCTGAAAATCTTGCATCTTTCATTTGGTCTATATGTTCTGGCCACTTATGCCTATATTATTTTATTTAGTCATATACTATATATTGGCATTTGTTCTCACACATGTTCATTTTGTTCTGTCTCTTCTAGTTAATCCTAAAAATGACTTTAAAAATTTCATTTCTATTGTCTATAATCCATTTTATCTCTGTTATCATGGTTCATATTTTGCTACTATGTAGAGCTCCTGGAGCTGCTATCATCTTACACACAGCAAGCATCTCAAGATAAATTTGCTTTGCAGGTATGCCCTGCCCTGTGGAAAATTGATAATGCAACAGGCTTCCATTCTGTCCATTGCATTGCTTCATACACCACAGTCCCAGTTTCCTGTCCATTTTTCTTTAATTTGGCAACCCATATGTTCAATGTGCCTGTTGGATATTTTAACCAACAATATTTCTTTACAGTGATACACAATACAGTGATAATCTGCCAAAATGATTTCATAGCAACATGCACAACTTTCTGACTGCCCTTTATATATTTCTGGGATGGTGAACGAAATAGATTAATAATCACACAAATAAGTTTAGAGGCCACCTAAGTTTGAATGCTTTTGTTTTCATTTTTTGATCTCACCTAGGCATTTTCAGTTCCTATCTAACCAGAAAATGAAAGTAGGTTTATAAAATATTCAAAGATGATTGACTATTTGTTCCATTCTGAAGTTCCTAAGTCAGAGGAGTACCCAGTAAGGGAAGCTCAAAATTTTGCCGGTAATATCACAGGACAACCACTGGACCATTAATGTTTGATTTATGTAAGTGTAATGGATAACATTTCCTTAAGCTGAAAGGCACACTTTCAAATCTTTCTCATTTAAAGATTCACTTTCATTTATCATGAAGAAAATCGTTTTACTGGATCCAGAGCATAAGCATTTTAACTTCTCTGCCATCAGTATAGAAGATGGGATAGGAAGTATATAACTATCTCTGCCAGAGCTGTGTATTCCAATTTAATTTTAATTTGTGGCAAAAATATAAAAGTAATATGATTATATTCTGTCTCCATTTTCTCCAGCTTTATAAGTAGGTTAAGGCAACATGTGCTTATAAACATATTATTATAAAGTTAATATGATTTTGTTTGAGTATGGTTATTTACATTCTATTTTATTAATTTGTATATTATAAAGCAGCTCCTGTACTCTCAAATATATGTTAAATGAACTCACTACTAAAGCAGTAATTGCTGGTACAACTCAAATTGCCAGGTTTTTTTATTGCTAGATCAGGCTATACAAACTGAGCTCTTAAGACAATTTTTTTTAAATCTATTACAGACAAAGGAGGTTTATGAAATGAAAAAAAAGTCATTCCCAGAGAAGAGAGCTTAAAGTAAATTCTATTATCAGTGATTTGCAATTAAGTCATGATTAATGCCAATTAACTGCTTTATATCTGTTTTTTCTTCTTCCAAAAAGTATATTTGAAGTAAAAATTTAATTAAACACTATTAGAATTTATTAAATATGTTCACACTAACTCCACTTATTTATACAACTTTAGGATATATTTTGGGATCAATTACCTCATCATCAGCTGTTGACTAACTACTCAATTTGGTGTCTGGATCCGAAGGTGTTTCTGTGATGGTCTCAGATGGTTTGAGTAGGAGCTTCAGTCATGGATTAAACTTCAAAATTCATTATGTTTTTTTCTATTTTTTTAGATGAAAATTGGATGAACTTCAAATTTCATCATCTTTTTCCTATTTTTTATGATGAAAATTTTTTCCCAAGTAGGTAGCTTTATTGGGTTGTCAAGTTCTTTCAGTAGCTTAGCCTCTGGTTTAATTTTTGTGATTTTAGGTCTAAAAGTGAGCTGCCACTGCTTATTTATCTATTTGTTTAAAATGAATATTCCTAAAGCATTACTTTCTCCAAATTTCTAAATTTCTCTTTGTTTTTCTGATGTAATTTTGTAAATTCCTGATTTCTGTTCTATTGGTATGGTGTCTTTTACTGTGGAACCTAGTCCATTTTTGATATTATATTTGTTCTTTGGGGCTAACTTAATGCCATGCTCTTTGGACATTCTATTGAATTTGTTGTGGTAAGTTGGATGATATGTGAAACTTTTGAATTTGTATCTTTCCTTGATATTCTTCAGTGTGAAAATCCCTCTTATAAATTTATGTCTTTTAAATTTATTGACAATTTTAATTATTGTTTTTATTGAAACCACTGATTATTGCTGTATTATGTATCTGTTGGTATTCTGTTTTGTACTCTGTTTCTGTGAGTGAGACATTAATTATTCCGTGTGCCAAGCTGTAGAACACCTCATATTTATGTGGGATGTGGTTGTGACTTATTTTTTATGTAATTTTCTGTGCCACTTTTCTATGGATTCCAAAGTTCAGTCTGTCTGCATTTCTTATAATTTTTAAATCTAGGAATGTGAGTTATCCTTTTTTCTATTCTTCTATGATAAACTGTATAGATTTATTTGCAAATTAAGAAATTTCAGAGCATCTATTAAATTCTTTTTTGGTATTATTGCAAATATGTCATCCACATAACTATGTATTGAAAATTAATTTGGTGATGTGTATTTCAAAGGAGCTCATGAATAAATCTGTTAGAAATGGAGACAAGGGGTTTCTAATTGCTAGACCAGAAACTTGTTGGTAATATTTTTGTTTAAAACTGAATAAATTTTGCTGAATGCAAATGTTAGAAAGTTTTAGTAAGTCTTCTATTTCTTCTGTTAGGAAATTTAAGGAGGTTAATCATTTCCTTAACATTTGCATAAGTTTTTTTATTGGGATACTGGAAAATAGGCTTTTACATTAAAAGACACTATCTATTTCCTATTTCATTTTACTTTAACCTTTCATGCAAATGTGACATGATGGCAGAAGAAATTTATTATCTACACACAGTTTTTAATTTTCGGTATGCTTATTATTTGTGTGGTAATGAATTTTAATATGATTGTTGGTAAAATAATATCCTATCAGATTAAAGTTCATTTGATATAAAATGAGTAAAGATATGCTGAAAACAATGAATGCTTCATCAGCATTCATGCGCTAAACAGAACTGACATTACATTGCAGTAGACCAAATGTATGAGGGAAACTGTTTTATACATGGCTTTCCAAAATGATTTGAGGTTTAAAAAAATCATTGCACATAGCACTATTGAGATAGTAAATGAATTTTTTTATTGCACTATATAGCTCAAAAACTATTTTACATGCATTAAAATGCTCTTTGTCACTCTGCAGATATCAACATGATAGTCCATTTCTTCCCACACATGCCTCAGCATGTACTGGTGATGTTTTGAACAAATGTTCCGTTATGTACCTTTATATTCAGAATAGTCACAGGTAGTGGAGGGAGAAAAACTTGGTTCTTCAGGCAACTCTACAGAAAACAATCAAAGGCATTAGATCTGGTGACTGAGATAACTTAGATAGGAGCATCTGGTCATCTGGTCTGTGTTTATCCATCGGTATACTAAGTGCTGGTTTAAAAATGTCCTGGCCTCTGGATGGAAATGAGGTGGAGTGCCATATTATTCTTGTATGAAATCATTATTGTCATGTAGTAGCAGCCATTCACTGAACATATCCAAATAAGTAAGCCACATTATTGTCCTTTCAGCAAAGAAAAATAAGTCATGCACCTTCACCTTGAAAACAGCACAGGACACCTCAACTTTTGGACAGTATTGCTTTACTCCACATTACAATGAGGATTTGTTTTCTTATATGTAAACATTATGTTTATTGACTTTTCTACATAAATTGACTCATAAAAAGTTTATCACTAAAACCATAGTGCTGCATTGCAATGCAAAAGGCTCCCATCAGCACTTGTAATGAGATGTTAAAGCTTGATGCAGTCCAAGACGATAAGGGTTTATTCTTAGGTGCTTTCACACATGCCAAACTGTGGTTTGCGGTCTGCACGCTTGCAGTTCCACTTCCTAAGGCTGCATTGGCAAGCTTCTCTGACCTGTCCATTATTTCCTCTGGCAGGATGAACAGTGCTTTTTCCTTTACACAAGCACCCTGTTTTCACAAACTGTGCCATTTGCAAATAGAATTGTCAGAGCAAAGATATTTTCCAAATTTCATGCAGAATTGGTAATAAAACAAAATTGATGATATTACAGAACACAAAATACCTTCTACTTATTGTTTGCCGTCATGTTTGCAAATCCTGACACCAAGTTCTAAAACCATAACTATGAACAGTATAAAGCAAAGAACAAAATTTAAGAGTTTCTCTAGCAACAATAATAGTTGCATGACCTAGGGAATTCATAAAAACACCTTCAATCATTTTGGAAGCCCTATACTTCCAAAGAACTTTGATATAAACTAAGATGAAAGCAAATACTAAAGAACAGAGTAAATACATGGATGAATTAAACTTAAATCAGAATTTTTTTTATTTATTTAATAGTCTTTAGTGCCCATTTTACTGTTGAGGCATCACAGTTGGTGGACACTGATGATACATAAGATGAAATGATATATTGATAAATTTTTTTATGGAAGGAAGCTTTACAGGTCTAAGTTTAGAGTACCTGCATATGCCATTAATGAGGACGTGGAAAACCTGGAAAAAACCTCAGTCTGGAAGGACAGTTCCAGCAGGAATCACAACCTAGATCTCTGCTCACCAGTCCGCACCTTAATGACCTCTGCCACTTGTGGCGGTAACTAGAATTTGTGAGCAATACAGAGTGAGACACTATGCATGGGGGGTTCAGGAGTTTGGGAGAAACTGGTTTACCTTGCAGACATTTTTTTGTCAGTAACATCATGCTCAAGTATACTCATTGATTCTGCAATGCATCATCATCATCATCATCATCATCATCATCATCATCATCATCATCATCATCATCAAGATTTGGAGCAGGGGCATAAACTTGGTTGAAATTTTGCAAAGATTAAGGGCACAGTTTAGGGATAAGATAAGGCACATGTGTATGATTGGCACAAAAGCTTTACTGAAGGACAGGAAACTGTGGAAAGTGAAAGTCACCAACATTTACTTAAACTGAGCATAATGGAAATTAATATTTGGGCCATTTGGGATCTTATCAAGTATGACCAATGTTTGCCAATTTTTGAAATCACTTCTTGAGGTTGGGGTAAGTTATGGAAGTATTCAATCCGTAATTTCAAGTAGGTTCTTCAAATTCTTTCTGAGGATCAATGTTTCTGCATAAAATTATAACCTATGAGGAACCTTATACTTCTGAGTCAAAGCAAGCCTGGAGTGAAATCTGCTCCTGCCAAAACAAAAACGTGTTTGTCAGCTAGAAAGGTTCTCTCGACAGTCTTTTTGCACTCCTAAGAGATTTTATCCATTGATTTTCTTCATGAATATCAAGCAGTCAATGCAGCTTATTACTGCCAGCTTCTGGTTAAGGTGACACGTCCTTGTTTACAAAAAAGAAGTCAACAACAATTTGAAAAGCTCTTCTGTACCAAAACAATGCTCATCTGCAAATAGCAACTTTTACAATGGAAAAACTACAGCAAATCCATTGGACAGCATTGGAATATCCTCCCTATATTCTTAATTTATCATTTTGAGATTAGCACAGGTTTGGATCATTGGGAGGTAGACGATTTAACAGTAACAAAGGTACGGAAGCATTTATGTGCAACTGGCTGAAACCCAAATCCATTTTTACACGGATTATGGACTTCCTATTTCATAAGAAAAATGTGTTTGTATTGGGAAATTATGTAGAAAAATAATATATATCTCATTTTAATTTAATTTGGTTTCAATAAATTAAAAAAAAAATTCTGGTCTATATTTGATTCACCTTCATAATATTCACCTGCAGTTAAGAGCTGGCTCCCTACCACCTAGTTAGGGGTGTATAGGTATTGCTCCTCCCTCTTGGAATGAAAGCAGGCACAATCCTTCCATCTAAACTAGCCATTTGCCAAGATTACCACAGCTACCTCTGGTTTCCATCTTAATGAGCTGCAAATTACCTCAAAAGCCTCTTTCCTGTGTATCCCTGTTGCAGGCTATTTATTACATGATAAAACTGTGATAGAAGCATATTAGTGTTTACTGTTAAGCATGAGAGAAAAATGTGGAAAAACATTGATCTAAAATTTCTAAACACATGCTTTTCTTGCAGACTTATACACTTGCTCTTAAATACCTAACTGTGTTGCAGAAAATTAATAAAGCTTACTATAGCTATCTCAGATCATCATAAAGAATATGTAGAAAGGAAAGACTTTTCATTGAACAAAGAGTAATAAGTACAGTGGAAGAATATTTTGCATACTAAAACAATGTTTTTTTTTGCTACAGGTTTAGAATTGTTTTATGGCCATTTCATTAGCTGTATTGATTTAAAATGTGATTATGTTGAATAATGTGTGTCAACAGTATGATATACAGATTAGTAAATATACCATAAAATAAAAAAGAATCATGAATGAATATCTACACTATATACTCAACTATAAGTCATAAAATCAAATGGGTTCAGCAAAAAATTACAAATTTCCAGAAAAAAAAGAATAATTAAACAAATCACTACTCTAACTGATATACCAAATACTAAACGTTTTAAAACATTTGTGTACCAACCGGAAATCAATCATAAGTTTCAAAATATTTTCAAAGGTTATAATATTATCCTAAAACTCATACAGCATTAACAGTCTACTAAAATTTATCAAATCAGATTTGCTGCCTAAGGAGAAAATAACCTAGGATTTACCAGATTAATTGTTGGGATTGTGAGAAAATTCACTTAGAGAAAACACAGAGAAATATAGGTATTCAAGGAACTTTGGAAAAATATTAAATAAAAGCAAATAGAAAAATTGGGATAGTATTGCATTTCTGAAACAAAAACCATGAGACAGAGAAATAGATCAAGTTATTAATGATGGTCAAAAACCAAAAGAATTAAAACATCAAGGAAACAATTGAAATAAAAAAAATATGAGCAACATTTAATGAATTTTGATTCCTGCAAGTAAAAATCAATATTTAAGTTCACTGCAAGGCCACTAGAGTAAGCTTAGATGTAAACCAATGATCCAGCAGTTGTATAATACCTGAGAATGTGGACAAAGATCCACAAAACATGCCCTGATTAAACCTTGAGTTACTGAAGTTAGGAAGAGTTGTGTTTTTTTTAAATAGTTTGACATTATTAATGTGAGCTTTAATGTGTTATTTTCCAAAATGAAGTAATAGAAAAAATAATAGCTTGTTTTAAGATGTATTATTTTCCTGCAGGTATGTCCAAGAATTCACCAATTTTATCTTGTACATATTAGTTAGGTAATCACACTTCTTACTCTATTCACTATTCTATCAATGCTTGGAAGTTGTTGTCAATTCAGCATTATCAATTTTTCCCTTCAAAAATATATAAACACTATATACACAACTGCATATAATGAGGGTGCCAAAAAGTGTATACACACTTTCACAGTAGATATCTATTTAATATATTTTAAAGTTGGACCAAAAAACAACAATATAATGTGTAATATGTTCTGTAAACAGATGTGACTCACATTCATTATGATAACATTGCTACAACAAAATGGAGCCAGGATTATCGTTTGAACAGCTGAAAGAAATTTTGAAGTGGTATTGGAAAATCAAGAATGTTGTTGAAGTTCAAAGGCAATGGAGATATGTGTACAGAACAGAATCACCAATGCAAGTAACAATTGCACACATTCGAGACAAATTTGAGACTCATGGCACCATATGTAACGTTCACAAGGGCAGATCTGGGAGACGTTGCACAAGCAACAAGCCCCGCGCACTGGATCCAAGGCACTATCCAAGGCACTGGATAGGACAAAGAGGTCCGATTGAGTTTCCATCACATTTTCCGGATGTAACTCCGTTCCCCTATGGGGAACTCATATGGATTTTGTATACCATAGAAAACCAGCTACATTGGCAGCACTTTGGGAAGAAATTGAAATGGCATGTGCTGCAATTGCTGAGGATACTTTCACAAACGTTGCTCAATCAGTAGTTCAATGTACTCAGAAATGTATCGATGCCGATGGTGGGCATTTTGAGCAACTTTTGTAACTGTAAAAGTCTAAGATAATTAATGCTCATCATTTTCTGTTTATGTGAATCTAGTTTTGTTACGTTAACAGAGTTTTTTCTTTGCTTGAAGTGGGTATATATTTTTTGGCACTCTCTGTATTTACATTATATATGAATGGTAAATATGAGTTATTTCATAAATACCAATGATGTCTTAATGTGCTGCATCTATCATGTTTTGAGTGATTGTTTATTACCATGAATAGCACCTAAATGATATTTTAAATGTTCACGCCTCACAAATCCACGACCACAGTGTGGGCAAGCAAATGGTCTTGTGCCATTGTGAACATTCAGATGATCCTTGAGACGACTAGTGTTGACAAAGGTTTTCCCACATTGTGTGCACACTGCTCGCTTAGCTTGTGTGTGTGTTCGCTCATGAACCCGTAGATGGAAGGGAAGCGCAAACTGCTTGCCACAAGTACCACAAGCATGAGGCTTCTCTGTAGCATGCATGCGTAAGGCATGTAAACGCACTTTGCTTTGGTGTCCAAAACTTCTGCCACACTGTGGACAGCTGAATGCCTTCACACCAGTATGTACCACCACATGAATCTGTAAATAAAGTTCATTGTAAATTATCAGTAAAGCAAAACACTCTATTTTTTAGCAAAGTACTGGAACATCCCATAAACTGAAAATTAAATGAGTACCAAAGACTGTTACAAGGTTTTAATAAAGTAACTACATCATATATAATGTAATAAAATTTTGTTCACACTAATTCCATTCACTTTCATAAAAATTGGACATATGTTTCGGGAGTGATCCCTCCCATCTTTAGCCTGTACCACTCCATTATCAACAGCTTCATAAGTACATTTAATTAACTACATCATCAAAATTGTGTGTTTAAATGTTTTCATGAACTTCATTTACTAATTTTTAAAGTTTAGAACATGTTTCAATCAGTTGTTTACTGACTGGATGGGATGAAGGTTCCCAAAACATGTACTAAATTTAAAAACTTGTAAGTGAAGTTCAGTCAACATTTGAACCCATTCAGTTTTTGCTTTACTGTCAAATTTGTTTAAATACATATTTAAGTACTGACGACATATTCTCATATTTTTTCAGCTGCTTCTCTCATGTATTCCAAATGTTTAGCACCAATTAGTTCTCAAATGAACTCTCTTTTGCCTACATATAACTGAAATCTCTCTGATCATTCATCTACAGCAACACACACTATTTCCAATGGGAAATATGCCATGCTGACTTCAGACTGCTTGAGACTCAATATTTCTTGCAAACCATACCCTCAAGAACTGATCACAGTTTGTAGTCCAGGAGATTCAAATCAGGATTACTATAAGGCCAATCTTAAGCTCTAACAAAGTCTAGATGGACTTTGCCCTGTGGGCTGGAAGGTCCAATGCCTGTCCTTGTGCAAAGCTGTGTTCAGGTTTTTCACCACAAGTTAAAGCAAAGTGGTTATGTATAACTTAAATGTAAAATTGGAACTTAAACACAGTGAAGCCAATCATATTAATGGATATCATTGTATGATTAGTTGAACTACACACTCTTAAAGCTTCACTTACTTTTTATAAATGTATGGAACCGGTTTCGAGAACATGTTGAACCTTAGCATGGCTGAAGATGGGAACAAAATGTTCTCGAAACCGGTTCCATACATTTATAAAAAGTAAGTGAAGCTTTAAGAGTGTGTAGTTCAACTAATCATACAATGATATACATTAATATGATTGGCTTCACTGTGTTTAAGTTCCAATTTTACATTTAAGTAATAAATAGGCCTTCGAGCCGTAGGAACAACGACCCGCATTAATTCGTTTTACGACGACGATAAAATGGAATACACAAACAATAACCTAAATAACTTCAACTGCAATTTTAACAACTTAAAAAGAGTTGAACCTTAGCATGGCTGAAGATGGGAACAAAATGTTCTCGAAACCGGTTCCATACATTTATAAAAAGTAAGTGAAGCTTTAAGAGTGTGTAGTTTAACTAATCATACAATGATATCCATTAATATGGTTATGTATACTTTGGCAGTGTCCTCAATACCTTTTTAGTTCATATCAAAATATTGCTGAGGCAGGATGAAGGTTTCCTTGGACATTTGGGATCCTCTCACAAGCTTCTTGTGAAGCCAAGATATGCACTTTGTCATTCTGATAATTTTACTTCAATATTTTCTTCATCAGTAAACAGTATTTTCCAGTGTTCATTATCTGTGTAATGCTCAAGCAATCGTTTGCATGTCAACACACTCTGCTGCTTCAAGTCTACAGTCAAAAATGCTCATTACTGCAACAAAAAGCCCTTGGTGCAATATCTTGTGTAAATTCTCTTTACATGAAATTTCTGGATATGTACATCTAAGGAGCCATTACTGTCTGCTTTTGAACTGATTCCACCAAACATGGGCTGGCATTGTTTTGTCAAAAGCTATAGTTGTCACAGAGACAGGCATTTGAATCTCAAGCAGTCAATCAACAATACTGATCTTGGTGAAGCACTGATGTTCAGACTAACACTTCCAGCTTTTTTTATGAATCTGGAAAATCTCACCTGGTGCTCTTCAACCCAATGAAAGACTATTAAAGCAATACAGTTTTCATAATCCATGGTTAAAGTTACAGTAATGTACTCTTTCTGCTGCACCTGAAACTACAATTACGATGATTGTGTATGGCAGCAAAAGTGTTATCTAACTGTCAAAACCCCTGGTACAGTTTTCAAAAGTTTATAACATTATGACAAACTGTAATGAATTCAGGGGGTCACTGGGAAGCAAAATACTCCCCTGGAAATTAAAATCCCCCCCCCCATTTGTTGTATATATTATTTAAAATTAAAAGTTAAAACAATGACTGAATTTAAATTATCATCCATTTTGATAACTACTAACTTATGTTACTTGAAACTGAATGATGGGCATTTGCAGAGTGGCAAAGTTGAACTGTACTTTATAATTGGGTTTCGTTTTAGGTTATCTTTCAATACCATATATGCAGATTTGGATGGGACAATTTGTAATTTATTTCTTCCACATCAATCCTTTAATTTGTTTCATAAGTAGTTAGCATGGCTTTCATATATGCAGATTTGGTTCTTCCACATCAATCCTTTAATTTGTTCATTAAGTAGTTAACACGGCTTTCATATATGCAGATTTGGATGGGGCGATTTATAATTTATTACTGCCTTCTATTATTAACAAAACATCAAAAGCATAAGCAATGATTAGCTTAATGTGGTTATCGTTTATCAATTTGTCTAATAAGAGTTTCTAGAACAATATCCCAAAAGATCGGACCGAGGATCGAACATCCTAGGAAGTCCTGGGGACATCCCTTTATAATTTTCCTGTATATATTATTCTCAATACCTTTAATGTATACCCTTATGTTTTTATGATAATCTTTTAACATTGCATATAAACACTTGGGGAACCTTTCTCCTGTAAATGTTCGAACAATGCACACCACCATAGATTGTCAAAATTGCTGAAAATATCAACTAAAATGCCAATAACATATTTTGAATTTGACAGTTTTACCACATTTATTAGTTGACTAATTGCATCTTCCATTGATCTGCTTTTTCTAAAACCAAATTGGTTGTTATTCATACCTAACATAATTCTAAATTTTTTTCAGACTAATTTCTTCAGAATTTTGCCCTATGGTATTTAACAGACAGATTGGTCTATATAACTTGGGCTCTTTTGGACCTTTGTCAGCACTCTTTTTAAGAATTATGATTTTGGCTTCCTTCCAACAGTAAGGAAAATTACTCCTTTCAAATACAAACATGAAGAAGTTTAAATAAAAATGGTAATAATATTCTCAAATTGTACTATTACTTCATTTTTTTTCTTTTTTAGATTTCTTATACTTAATCTGATTTCAGAAATGTCAAATGGAAACATTAATCTATTGTTGTTATAGGTGATATTCGTTTCAATCCTCTTTCGATTATGAGTTTTGGAATTGATACTTTTATTATCCTGAGGTAATAATTTATCAAAAAGAAATTTTATTGAAGTTTGCCAGTTTATAGTCATATCGCCATTGTTCTTTTTTAAAGTAGTTAAAATTTCCAGCTTTTTCACCTTTTCCATAATTATCCTATAGGGCAATCCCCATATATTGGTCTCAAGTTTGCTCTCAATGAAGTTTTGCCAAGAAGTTTTCCTGGTTTCCTCTAATAGTTTCTTATATCAATTTTGGACCTCTTTATACTTAAGTTTCTTTCTCTTTCCATCAATTTTTGATAAATTCTTCTAAATTTCCTCATTTTACTTCTAACTTTTTGTAATGTCCATATTTTATCATACAATTTTCTAGGTTTTAAGGTTGGGACAGATTTATACTGGTTCGGTACTTCAAAAAGTAAGTGAAGCATAAAGAGTGGATAAATGCCATATTCAAATGATTTTATAATATGAGCCTCACTGTGTTAGTTCAATATATAATTTTTAAAAAAGGACAACTTTTTAAAAAATATTTTAATTAATTAATGGGACAGATTTGTCTATAGCTTTTTGTATTGTGCAGACTAAGTTATAGGCATCCCTGTCAACAGATTCCCCTTCATATTCCAATTTTAAATTCTCAAATTCATATCTTGGTACATTCCAATTGGCTTGTTTAAAGTTGTAGATTTTTTCCCCTCTTCTTACATTGCCACTAAGTTGACCTATGTAGTAATTAAAGTGGATTAGGCGATGATCACTCAAGGACATATTCTGTCCTACTTTCCAATTTTATACTTTATGGTTTGATTTTAAGTTACACAAGATTACATCCCAGTTGGCAGTTGCACCCAATCTACTTTCAAAGGCTGGTGGGTTGTTAGGTTCATTTTTGACAATTACATTTAGCTCAAAAATTATTTCTTCTAAATTTTCGCCCCTTTCATCTTTAATTCTGTTAAACAACCAATCTGACTCTGCATTCATATTCGCAATATATGTTTGCTTGTATTTATTGTTCTAATTTTATTAAGATAAGGGCCAAACTCATTGCTGAATTGAAAGTATTGATTTGTTAAAATAAATTTTCCTTGTTTGTACATAATTTCAATGCAATTGGTGTGTGAGTGGACTAGTTGTGCAATGTTGATGATTTGTATATTATAGATTACTATTGATGCCACTGGGCTATCACCTTGACACATCGTTCTAGTTCTGATTGGAATATGTGTAATTTTTCCATTCTAGATATATGGTTCTTGTATATATAAGATATCCAACTTTAAATCCTCAGCTGTCGTTTTTAATTCTGACATCACATGTTTACTTCTTTGTGCATTAATTTGTTTAATTCTTATTAAATTAAATCCTCCATAGCCAGGCATTCTTCTTAAAAATATGACCTGTGTTTGCATACAAGTGATGTTTTGTCCCTGTTTTAAACTCTTGTTCTGTCACTTCCCTGGACAGTTTATATACTCTAATTAACCTTATTATAGGAGTTGTTTGTGTTTTTAAGCTTTTTAATTTTGTATTAATAGGTAATTTTCCTTTTGGTTATGACTTTGAATTATTTATTACCCGAATGTTTTGCCAAAATGCTGAGAATATTTTTGTTTTATTATATGGTTTCTTATAGGTATTTTGATTTATGGCTATGGGTTTTGTTTTAAAAGGATTATTTGTGGGTTGTTTTGGAATTGTTGGGAATTTTGGTTTAATGAATTCTTTTTTTCGCAATGACATACAGAGGAATTCAACAGCTCAAATTTGTCTCAACAGATTGTCCTTAATATCCAAAGAAAAGGCCTTATTTAGAGAACAGTAATGTGCACCACAATTTTCATGATGAAGTTACAGATATTTTTGCCACCAAGTGAAACAGGATGATTGAAGTGCTCTACAAGTAAATAACATGTAAGTTAAAAACTAAAATTGTTAATTGGAACATTGCACAGTGAAGCTAACCATATATTAAGATCATTGTGTGATTGCATGGAATTATCACTCTTTTGCTGCACTTACTTGTTTAAATATGTAGGACTGGTTTTGCAAACCCTTCATTCACGTCGTCAGCCTCTAGTCATTTGAGAATCAACCGTTATGCTGTGGGAATGTATAATCTGTTCTGGTGGACATGTGATGAACTTAATGTTCATTTTTTAATCACCAGAAATGTTGAAGTTCATTAAACTGTCTTTGTACTTGTAAATGTACATTTTCTCCCATGTTGCTAATTTTGTAGGTCCTTGCACTGATTTTAATAATTTTGTTTTATTCAATATGTCATGCTTTTCTGTCCAGAAATGATAGGCCACTGCTGATTTATTTGTATTTTATGTTTCTGAAATATTCTTTTAACCCTGTGCCTATGTTTCTCTTCGTTTTACCAATGTAGATTTGTTCAAATTTTGCATAACAAATTTTATAAATACATGCTTTTTTCTCTTGTGGAATACCATCATTAACATTATCAATCTGGAAGTGTTTAACATTAAATCTGTTTACAGGTGCTAACCTGATATTAAAATCTTTAAGAATATTCTGAAATTGTTTTTGTAGCCCATGGATGATACGTAAATTTTTTTAAAAATTAGCTTATATTTTTTTGCTGAAAGTGTTATCGTATCTTTAATAAATTTTTACCTCTTGAATTTTTGTAATTTTTTGTGTGCTAGTTCTTTGTTATAACCATTTTTAACTGCTGTTCTTTCCATTTGTTTGTATTCTTTAAGGTATTCTTCTGTGCTGATTTTTAGGAATTAACCAATGTATTAAGCTGTCCATAACTGCATGCTTGTGCATTGTGGGGTTAAAACTGTCAGCTTTGATTTGCTTATCTGCATGTGTATTCTTTCTGTATATCTCAAATTCCAGGTTTTCTGGACATTTCATTATTTTTGTGTCCAAGAAAGGTAACAAGTTATTTGTGTCAACTTTGTATGTGAATGATATGTTTTTATCTTGTAAATTCAGAAAAGTTATGGCATCATTAATGAGTTTTTTGTTAACTATGGCAAATATACCATCGACATATCTTTACCTTATTTAAAATATGTATCGGAAAGCTGACTTAATGTGTGTTTCAAATCTGCTCATGAAAAGCTTAGCTAGAAATGGAGACAAGGGGCTGCCCATAGTAAGTACTGATTGTTGTTTATAAAATTTGCCCTTGAAAGAGAAGTACGAATGGTTTATGCAAATTTCTGTGAGATTAATTTATTCTTTTATGTGTTCATCATTAATTGCATTTGTTCTTAACCAAACTTACAGATAAATTAGGAGTTTATCTTAGGTATGTTTGGAAACAGCAATTCTATGTGGAAAGATATTAATGTGTCAGAAAATTGTAATTTTTTCTATTATGAAATGAATTATTTATACTACTTTGAAATTTCGGTAATGTCTCAAATCTATCAGCTAGCCATTTTGCTAAAAGTAAGTAGATGTATTGATATTGTTAATAATGGGTTGCATACCATATACAGTCTTATGAATGTTTGGCAAACCATATATTTTTGCTATTGTAGGGTTGTTCTGTTTTATTTTATATTTGTTCCTTTTGGAATAACAGTGCAATTTTTAGTGCCTCACAGACTAAATTAATACATCCCTTCAATGGATCTGAATGGATCTGAACATGTTCCTTTTTGAATTAAATCTGTCGTCTAACACTCTTCATGCTTCACTAACCTTAAAAATCTTTGAAACTGGTACCGAATATTTTTAAGGTTAGTGAAGCATGAAGAGTGTTAGACGACAGATTTGATTCATGTGAGCTTCACTGTGTTAGTTCCATATAATTTTTTTTTTTTAAAGTTTTTACAATTTTTAAAAAAATTTAATTAATTAATATTCCTTTTTATTTAGCAAATCTTGCATTCTATTATAATCTTCTTTATCTAATATTACTATTCTGTTCCCTTTATCCGCTTTTGTATAAACTACATCTTTTTCATTTAACAAATTAATTATGAGGAAATCACTAAAATTTCACTAGTTTTGTTCCACTTACTTGGACTTGTTTCAAAGGCAAATTTCCTTCATTGTCAGCACGGCTTCACTGTCAGCTTTGCCTTTGAAACATCCAAGTAAGTAGAACAAAAATAGTGAAATTTGGGTGATTTCCTTAAAATAATTGTTATATGACACTATATTTCACATGAAAATCCCAGACTATTCAAATCTATACATCTTTTTCATTTAACAATTTTATTGTGTTCCTATATATGTTGTTTATGGAAGTTTTCTTTTTGTTTATTTCTTTTAATAACTTTTCTGATTTGATTCTAACTAATTCTTATTCTTTGTTGTTTAATCCTTCAATAGCCACTTCTAAATCTATCAAATAATCTTCTATTTTATTGGAGTAATGGACACAAGTTTTAAGGCCTTTATTTAAAAATGCTAATTCTTCTTTCTTGAAAGTTCGTTTTGATAGATTTTCTACAAAACTCTGTTTAGGTTCTGGAATTTTAGATTTCTTTGGTTTTTGATTTAGATTTCTGAGCTTTCCTGTTTGATTACTAACTTTTTGGTTTATACGATATTGTATATATTCTAAAACTGTTCTGATTAAGTTATCCTGTACTATGTCCCCTAATCTCTTTGAAATCTATATTTTTCATAAAGTTTTACATCTATATTTGTCAAACTTGTGTAATGCTTTGCAGATTTGAAACACACATTAACTCAGCTTCCCTACACACATTTAAAATATGGTACAGATATGTGGACAATATATTTACATAGTTAAAAAAAAAACACATTAATGATTAATGATGCCATAAAACTTCTGAATTTATAAGATAAAAACATATCATTCACATACCAAACTGAAATAATAACATGTTACCTTTCTTGGACTTAAAAATAATGAAACTTCAAGAAAACCTGTAATTTGGAATATACAGAAAGGATGCAAATGCAGACAATTACATCAAAGCTGATGGTTTTAACCCCACAATGCACGAACATGCAGTTATCAACAGTTTAACACATTGGCTAGTTCCTAAAAATTAGCAAAGAACATCTTAAAGAATACAAACAAATGTGCAGAACAACGGTTAAAAATGGTTATAACAAAGAACTAGTACACAAAAAAATACAAAATTTCAAGAGGCAAGAACTTATTAAAGAAACGACAACACTTATTAGGTTAGCACCTGTAACCAGATTTAATGTTAAAAATTTCCTGATTGATAATGTTAATGACAGTATTCCATAAGAGAAAAAAGCAGGTATTTATAAAATTTGTTATGCAGAATGAGAAATAATCTACATTGGTAAAGCAAAGAGAAACATAGGCACACGTTAAAGAACATTTTAGAAGCATAAATAAAAACAGTTGGATAAATCAAAAGTGGCATATAATTTCTGGACAGAAAACCATGACATACTGAATAAAACAAAATTATTAAAATCAGTGCAAGGACCTACAAAATTAGCAACATAGGAGAAAATCTATATTTACAAGTACAAAGATAATTTAATGGACTTTGACACTTCTGGTGATAAAAACATAAACTTGAAATTCATCATACCTCCTCCAGAGCAGATTACACATTCTCAGGCAGGCTGATGATGAGAACGAAATGTTCTCGAAACTGGTTCTGTATATTATATCAAGTAAGAGAAGCATTAAGAGTGTATAGTTCAATTAAATCATACAATAATATCAAAAGAGTGTTGGTTCAACTCAATCACATAATGATCTTAATATATGATTAGCTTCACTGTGCAATGTTCCAATTAACAATTTTAGTTAATAAATAGGCCTTTGAGTCTCTAAGAACAGATGACAGAGATAAATTTGTTAGTAACTATTCTAAGATCGATGGTATACACGAAAGATACAATAACCTTTATAACTTCAACTGCAATTTTCATAATTTTTAAAAAGAAATGAAAGAATATATAACATTAAAAGGAAAAAGCAGATCAAATTCAGCAGATATTCATTTTTTAAACTTGTACCTAAAACATAAAATATGCCCAAATTTCATATGAAAAAACCATTAAATATAACCAACACAGTCATGAGCAATTAGCCACAGAGAAAAAGTAATTAGAAAAGGCAAAGCATTACATAAATTTGGCAAATACAGATCTAAAACTTTATGAAAAATACTTACAAATTTCAAAGAGGTTTAGGGAACATAGTATGGGATAACTTAATCAGAACAGCTTTAGAATATATACAATATTGATAAACAAAAAGTCAGCAACCAAAAAAAAAAATCCAAAATTCCAGAATCTAAACAGAATTTTGTAGAAAATCTATCAAAAGAAACTTTCAAGAAAGAAGAATTAGCATTTTTAACAAAAGGCCTTAAAACTAGTGTCCAGTACTCCAATATAATAGAAGATTATGCGGTAGATTTAGAAGTAGCTATTGAAGGATTAAACAACAAAGAAAAAGAATTAGTTAGAATCAAATCAGAAAAGGCATTAAAGGAAATAACAAAAATAAAACTTAAGTAAACAAGACATATAGGAACAGAATAGTAATATTAGATAAAGCAGATTATTATAATAGAATGTAAGATTTTCTAAATAAAAAGGAATATAATATAACAAATTATTATTGAGGGAATTACTCAAATTTCACTAATTTTTCCTGCATTAATGTGTTCAAGTTGTTAGCATTAACTCCACTTACTTTTTTTTAAAACTTAGTTTGTGCATTGGTTGAGTGGATTCTTTTCTATTGGTTTATCGGCCTCTCCATTAACATATTCTCTACTCTATTTTTGTATTCTTCCTGGTCTAAAATGGCAATTTTATTTCCTTTGTCTGCTTTTGTATATATTACTGGTTTTTTTAACTTTTTTAATGTACTTCTGTAGTTTTTGAATTTACTTTCATTTTTTATGTTTTTCAAAATGTTTTTGCATTTCATCTTCACAAACGATTTTTCGCTATCTTTAAGGTAGTGGGTGGCTATGTCGATGTACGCTATGTATTCTTCTATTTTTCCTGAAAAGTCTACGCACATTTTGAGGTCTTTGTTTAGGAACTGAATTTCTTTGTTTGAAAAGGTAGAGCTGGAGAGATTAGTTACATTGCTTATTGTTTGTGCGCGTGGGGTTGGTACAGTTTTGGTCTGGTGTTTTCGTAGATTGTGCAGTTTCTTTTTTAGTTTTTGGTTCTTGATTTCATGTTCTTTAAATATTGATGTAAATTTCGCTGTAAGTTTGACCATTAATGTGAGCCCAATGTTTTGGATAGTTTTAGGTGTAAATCATACATTCTTAAGTCATTTTCATTTAGTATTTTATATTGTAGACTTTTTTCTATTTCTATTACTCATTTTTCAGCTGCTTTTTGATGAATGCTATTGTCTATTTTAACCATTTTTGTTACAAATTTTGGGGTGACTTTATATTTTAGGCATAATTTCAGGAAATTTATGTTAGCCGCAATGTGTCTCTTCTTAATTTGTAATTTTAAGTAGGTTTTTATATACCATTTTGTGTTATTTAGGTTCAAATTATATGTGGTGAGGTTATTTGTGTTTGTATCCGCCATGTGGTCAATAAGAAACATGGCAAATACTAATTAATTATTAAAATATTTTTAATAATTATATGATTAAAATATTAATAATTAATAAAAACCCCAAATTACTTAAAAATATTAAAGGAAAAACTGAACTTACAGTCTGGGAAAACATCTATATTTGGAAGAATAAAGAGAAAGTTTTTAATTTCGAAATCCCGCCAAGTGATGTACTAATACAAAAGTTCATTAAACCTCCACCAAAGATGAATCGACCTACCACAAACAACGAGACCGGCAGTCGATCAGGAACTGATGATAGGAGCGATGGCTCCCGAAACTAGTCTTACATTTGTTTACTGTAATTTTTGGTGTGCCCATGGGTGGAATGTAAATTTGTTATATATGATCTCCTTTGTAGCCAAGTGTGTTGATATCTGATTTGTTTTTGTTTTTTGAATTTTTCTATTTTCTTGTTTACCAGATCTATTGTGTAGTCATTTTTCTGTGCTATATATATGATTTTATGGTACTCCGAATTGTATTCTGCCTTGCTTATTGGTAGGTTTGTTAATCTGAATGTGAGATATTGATTATGGTGAGTTTATGTTGTTTTGGATTGTGGCTCTTGTTTTTTATATAATTATCTGTATGGTTTGGTCTTGATGATCTTAACATGCAAATTGTTGTTGTTATTATATTTTTAATATTTTGGGGTATATATTGTAGCTCTAGTTACTAATAATTCGCTCTCTTCACAGTTTCATCTTACATGTCTGAAAAACCAGGAGTTACCACAGCAATTCCTGTAGCTGTCTACAGGAATTACATACCAGCTAACCCCACAAGAGATGACAAAAGCATCCACAGACATCTTTTTCATTAGGTATGAAAACCTTTCCATTTAATTAGAAAATTCATTGTTATTATCAAAAAAGAAAATTTAAGTTTTGTATAATATCATTAAGATGCCATCTTGAAATTTGGGCTGAGGAGCTACAAATTATGTACCTTTGTATGTGTGTGTATATATATATTTTTTCTTATAAAATTTAATAACTCTGTTTCTCTGAAAACTCAAAATTTTGAGAAGCAGTTAATTTTTAAAGCATTCACATGATTTCATGTAATATATCAAATGAAAGCCCTATATATAAGCTTTAAAATGACACCTTCCTCATGACTGTAGCTATCATAATTATGTAGTAAATATAGTTTTAAATATATGGTGGTCAGCAAAATTTGAAAATTTTAGGCACTTTATAAATTCAATATCTCAAAAAAAGAGTGGTCCAAAATTCTGAAACTAAAAATCATAAAACATCATCTGTTAAGGTACAAATGTACAGAAAATTAATCAAAAATCATGGCATTAAGGTTTTATGCACTGGTTGATTTGACATGGACTTATCCATAGGGCAATGCTGCATACTACCATTTATCACTATTATGAACCTTAAGATTTTCTTATAGCTAGTATATAGATTGTGAACAGCTCTAGATTGCAAAATAAATTAATAGCTACCTGCAAGTCTCGTGTTGTAGCAAATCGTTTGCCACACTCCAAACAAGGAAAAGGCTTGTGTCCTGTATGAGTTTTCTTGTGTGCACTAAGATGTCCTGACAGCCGAAACCTGGCTCCACAAATGTCACAACCATATGGTCGTTCCTGGCTGTGTGAACGAAGATGTATGCGAAGATTGTCACGAAGTGCAAATCTCTTCCCACAGAGCTCACAAACGAATGCTTTCTCCCCTGTGTGTGTTAACATATGCTGGTTGAGCCGAGATCCAAACCGGAAAAGTTTTCCACACACATGGCACACACACTTTTTTCTTCCTGCTGCATCCACAACATCCTGCTGATGGGTTGCTCGGATGTGATGCCGCAGTAGTACTCCTGAAGTGAAGGTTTCCCCACAGTGTTCACAAGAGCATGATTTGGGCTTGATATGCACACGTGTGTGTACTCGAAGTTGCTGCTTGAATGTAAACTTCTTGTCACACACTTCACAAGAAAATACCTGCTGATGTAGTTCCTGCTCCCGATTCCTCTGAAAGACACAAAATGTGAAGTTCAAAGCTGAATGGAAGTTAATAAAAAGAAGTGTGGGTCACATTTAGGATTGTTTTGAAGCAATTATTACCTCAAGCATGCAAGGTCATCTCTAAGATTGAATCATAACCATTAACTGATTGCATACAGTAATAGTTTAACTTCAATGCAGATCCTTATAGAGCTTATTGGAGATTTGGCCCAATCTAAAAATTAATGTATAATGTCTTTAAGCATTGAAGAAAAATTATACATTACACCAAAGATAACTTAATTGTCACAAAAACAGCTGTTCTTATTCCTTCTAAGCAATTAAATACCATTCATTTTTACTACAAATTTACTACCATGAAGATTAAACAGTCAGCATAGAATGTTAACTATGAAACAATTAAAAATAATATAATGTACATAATTTTATCTATAAAAACTAGTTAATTAGGATAAGATCTTAAAATATATTGTAAAAGGAGAACTGAAAGATGGTATACAAAATTAACATTTCAGATAACACTTGCATACTTCACATGCAAGCAGTATGTGTATGGAAATATGGAAACTCTTTTACAATTAAGTTGCTATATTCACTTTTGTCTAGATAACTATCTGAAATAATTAAAATATCCACAATATATGCAGTCAGAGAAGGAAAAACAAATTTAGTTTATGCACTTCCTCATTAATTACAGAATATAATATGGAAAAATTAGCATCTGAATATCATAAGGAAGTAGAACAAACTTTAAAAAAGTAAACATTGTTGTGCATATAGAAAATCTGGAAGATTCTTTGTCAAACATATTGACCAAATATGCTTCTACAATGAACCCATTTATCACAAAAAAGAAATTACTGAAAGAATAAACAAAATGTCATCTTATTTGAGAGAATGTGCATTAAGAGAAGATACTTTAAATTAACTGCAAATGTTAAATGATATTTTTCTTTGTATTTATTTCAGAAATCATCAGGCTTTCTACCAAAGCATTTTATTTGTCCTCTTTCTGATTCTTCTGCAATAAATTACAGATTACATGCTGTCAATTGTGATTGTTGGCATTTAATACATACATTAGCATTATTCCAGAATGCATTGTTCATACTTAATAATGTACTCACAGTATGTGTTATTAAAATGGAAGTTCAAAAGTATATTTCAAAATATAGTCCCTACAAAACCCTTCTTGCAACAAAAAATTTTGCTTGCCTGGACCTAAAAATGCAATCAAAGAACTGCTAAAATGACAATACTACTCATGTAGTTCTGTGTACCTTATAGCATCGACTGAAATCATAGATAACTATTATGAACAGTGGTTAATCATTGCTAAAAATTCTGTCTCAGTTTCCTCTAACAGCAATCAATGGGCTCTCTTGGTTGCAACGATTGTGAACAGAAACCATATATGCTCTGGTGACCAGTCACAACAACAGTATTCTAATCTACTATCCTGCACTAATATTAATACTGCTGTTAGCCATATCATATATCCTGTGCAAATGCTTTCTTTTTTTTAGAAAGCTTGCATCATTACAAGAGTCTATCTCTTTAGAAGTCCAAATGCTTGCTGCTAAAAACTTTCAAGTTCCCTTTAGAGCTTTTTCACTTCCCGCAAGGTTATGAAATGCTAGATAGAGCATTTGCTATACTTTAGCTTTCAAAATCATTTATCAGCTACCAAAAATCATGAAATGAACCACTGGTACCCAACATTGGCTAATATTTAATACAAGTTGACTGCTTATTGGTACAATCCTCCCTGCCACCACTGGCATCTGGTGCCATGAACTCAACACTTAACCCTTTTAAAACTTGGATACTATAGGCAAAATATAATAATTCTGTGCTTACCCTTCTTACAGAAGATGCTGGAAGTGTTGCCCATTTTGTACAACAGATAATCTATATTTTCTTAAGAAATTTAACATTTACATTCGTCAGTTCTGTACTAACATATTCTAGGTAGACCCTAATTGCAGCCAATCCTTCATAAGAATGCATTAATAGTAAGAGTTTTATGTTCTGTCAATCTCTTTCCATACTACCTCCAAAGGATGATAACAGAAGAGATTGGATACTGCAAGGATAACCGAAATATCAAAAGTGTCAAGTGCCAAATTTAGAAAGAGGGCTGAAAGTGACCTATTAATCACTTCTAATATGAGAAATAAAACCTGCCATGCAAGCAGTCAGCACATTGCTTTATAACTAATCCATAGTATCTTTCTGTTTTACAAAAAGAGGGCTTAGTGCTGTTGATAGTTTACTGATAGCAATTTAAAAACAAACACTGCAATGAACAATTAAATTTTATAAACAATGTAATACAGCATAACAAATTATTATTGAGGAAATCACTCAAATTTCACTAATTTAGTTCCACTTACTTGGACATGTTTCAAAGGCGATTGTCTTCATCGTCAGCATGATCCCAATGTCCGCTTCCCCGCGTGGTATTCAGATGTTGCTCCGTAGATTTTATGAACTTTGTGATAAGGTTGCTATTGTTTGGAAGATCAAAATTAACCAAATTTTCTTTGTTTTTATTTATGAATATATTTTCCCACACTGTCAATTCTATTGGTTTTTGAAGAGCTTTTAAGAGTTTTGGTACCTTTTGGAATTCGTGGTTTTTTTGCCAGAAATGGTCTGCCACTGCTGATTTTTCCATGTGTTTATATTTTACATGCCTCATGTGTTCCTTAAACCGTATGGAGATATTTCTTTTTGTTTTGATCTTGCAAACAATAGCAACCTTATCACAAAGTTCATAAAATCTACGGAGCAACATCTGAATACCACGGGGGGAAGCGGACATTGGGATCATGCTGACGATGAAGGCAATCACCTTTGAAACATGTCCAAGTAAGTGGAACTAAATTAGTGAAATTTGAGTGATTTCCTCAATAATAATTTGTTATGTTATACTATATTTCACTGTGAAAATTCCCGCAATTCAAAAACTGTATTACATTGTTTACATATATATATATATATATATCACTCCATTGTCAACACCTTCGTAAGTACATTTAATTGAATTAAATTTTATTTTAAGATAATACTCTATTTAATGTATGAAACTTTACACTAAGGAAATAAATCATCAATCCTGAGATGTGAGTTTTACAATATAAGTTTTAGGATTCAATACCATATAAATGAAATACAGAGATGAAAAATATAATACTATTTATAAACAGTAATTAAAATGACATCAGTATGTAGGAAGCTAGTTTGAGGACTTGATCACTAGGTGGAGCTTTAAATACTGGAAAGAGACCAAAAAGTTACAAAATCCGAAATTAACTGGCACATATCCTGAAAGCTAGGAGGTGACGCCATGATTTCTTACCTAAAGTGAATATACAATGTATGTATAAATAATTTGGTGCTTCCAAGTGACTGGAAAACTTATGTCATAGTACCAATTCATAAAAGCAGAAACAAAAGTGACATAAACAACTACTGACCCATGAGTTTAACACCAGTTGTTTATTGTAAGGAAATGGAACACTTAATTGCTCAATACATCTGACACAACTTGGAGCAAAGAGGGAGGTTTATCCATGGTCAACACAAATTCAGGGAGGGCTTCTCATGTGACAGATTATTTCCTTATTCCAGGATCTAGTTGAACTTGAATAACAGCTGGAGGGTTGATGTCATAGTGATAGATTTTAGTAAAGCCTTTGCCTTGGTTCACCATATCATCTTATTGTCAAAATTGCGTCACTTTACAGAGTGACCTGGAGGAGGTTGGTAAATGGATTAGAACCACCACAGGTGGCCGAGGTCGTTAAGGTGCAGACTCGTGAGCGGGAGGTCTGGGGTTCTAATCCCTCCAGGACCGTCTCCCTGACTGGGGTTTTTTCCAGGTTTTTCTCAGTCCTCACAACTGGCAAATGCCTGGGAGGTACCATAAACTTAGGCCAGGAATGCTTCCATCCTTAAAAAATATCCTTTCCCAATATATCATTTCATCTTATGTATTATCACTGCCTATGGTGCCTCAGTAGTAAAAACGGGTGTTAAACACTACTCAAAAAAAAAAAAAGTTTTAGAATAACAAAATGAAGGTAAACAAAGGTAAAAATATATTTGTATCATTTAACAACCAGAGGTAGGAATTTTGCTATCATATAGATAGGAAATCATTCCCTAAGAAAAACATGGCAAATACTTAAGAATATTACATTTAAAATTAATTTCATGTTGGAACTAATACAATGAAGCAATTAATTTATTCTTAATTAATTAGTAAATCGATTTAATACTGTTATGCTCCACTTGCAGGCGAAAGCCTGTGAAACATGTTCTGGATAATTCAATGGTAAGTGCAGCATAAGAGTATTAAATCGACTCACTATCTAATTAAGAATAACTTAGGAATATATTTACACAAAGAGCTCAGCTGGGAGAACTAAGTGAAGTATGTAATGTGGAAAAAATGGAAAGTCTTGCATTTCATTAGGAGAGTAATTAGAAAGAGAAGTGTGGTCTGCAAAGTCTTAGCCTATAAGGTCTTGTTTGACTGTTAATGGAACATGGTGCATTTTCCTATGATTCCTAAAGTTACAACCAAATAGACTCTTTGAAGAGGATGCAGAGAACAGCAGCCAATTCATGATAAGGCAGCATAGGACATTGGTTTGAAAAGGTGCAGGATCTGAGATGGAAATCCTTGGCAGCTAGATATGAAAAAAAGAGACTTTGTGAGCTTTATATGGCATATAAGGGCCATAGGGCATGATAACAGCTAGGACTTTTAACTTAACATACTTTCATATTACTCAAGAGAATAAATTTAAAATTCAAGGAAGTCAACAAAGGACAGATGTAGTAAAATTTTCACTCTTAAGCAGAACCACTGATGAATGAGAGAACTAACCCGCAGCAATCTTTGAGGGCTGTACCCTAACAGTTAAAAAATTTAAGAGACAGATCAGTACTATAGCTAATAGATTAGCTTTTGCAGTTGACATGCTTTTGATTAGGTTTAAATACATTTAATTTGGTTGATATGTATTTCATTTATTTGAAATGTATTTTAATTAAGTTCAAATGTACGAGGGTAGTGCCATAAGTTTCTGGCCTTGCCAATAAGGATTATCGCCTTCACAAAACCCTTATCTGGGTCATGCTTAATCTGCTAAGTAAATAATTGCAGTTGTAACTTTCACTCCCCTGTGTTCAGCTGTTCAGATATAGTTGCATTAAGAAGGCTATGTGTAGAACATTATGATATGTTCAAAATGGAGTATAGAGCTGTTATTAAGTTCTTCATAAAAGAAGGACTTACGCCAAATGAACTTAAACAGTAATTAGATGGTGTACAGGGAAGCATTCTACCATAAAAGAATGGGCCAAACTTTTTCGAATGGGTCGAGAAAGCATTGAAGGCGAAGAGTGTGCAGGTCTGACCTTAGAGGTGCTCACTCCTGAAAACATTGCTCTTATGGAAGGAGAAATTATGGAAGACTGACGGCTCAAAGTTACAGGAATAGCAGCAAGGTTGGCCCTTTCTAAAACAACAGTCCTTTGAATTATTCATGAACATTTAAATGTGAATAAAGTTAATGCAAGAGGGGTGCCTAGACTTCTTTCCTTAGTCAAAAAGCAACAATGAGTCATATGTTGTCAGGCACTTATGGAGCTTTGCCATGGCAACGAGAAAGAAGTTCTGCAAACCATTATTACAGGAGATGAAACTATGATCCTTTACTGTGATCCCTTGTCCAAAAGAAGAGAATCAATGGAGTGGCATAAACCTGAAGAAGTACCGCCTCTAAAGGTCAAGGTCACTCAGTCAACCAAGAAGGTCATGGCCACAATCTTTTGGGACTATGAAGGAATGCTCTTTATCGACTTCAAGGAGAGGAACACCACAGTAAATGGGGAGTACTATGCTGGCCTACTGCACATACTACTTGCTTCCATCAAAGAGCAAAGGTGAGGAAAACTGGGTGGTAGTCTGTGCCTTCTTCAGGACAACGCGCCTGTGCACACAGCTCTTGTTGCAAAGGAAGCTGTGAAGAAATGTGGCTTCAAGGAGATTGACCATCCACCCTATAGCCCAGATCTAGCTCCCAGTGACTATTTCCTCTTCTTAAAACTCGAGAAGGACCTTTCAGGAAGGAAATTTGCATGTGACAAAGAAGTTATGGATGCTGTTTGTGCTGGCTTTGCAGACAAGACTGCTGACTATTTTTGGGGGGGGAATTGAAATGTTAATTCAAAGATGTGAGAAATGTGTTGCAACAAAGAGTAACTATATTGAAAAGTGAAATATAGTTTTTGCCTTTATCATACATAGAAAATGGTTAGGCCAGAAACTTATGGATCTACCCTCGTATTTAATTATATAATTATAGTAACATGTATTTAATTAGTATGAAATTAAATTATGTTGACAAATATTAAATTAGGCTGAAATATAATAAAATATGTTGCCAGGTTGACATGTTTTAATTAGATTAAATTGTGTTTAATTAAATTGAAATTTATTAAATTATGTTTACATATATTTAATTAGGCTGAAATTTATTAAATTATATTAACATGTATATTTAATTAGATACGACTTTTATTTAATTAGGCTGACATATATGTAATTAAATTGAAATGTATTTAATTAGGTAACATGTATGAGGATAAGTCATTAAATAAGTTGCAACTGTGGGGTATTACATGTTTGAATCAGGCACCTGAGTCTATTACCACTAGATGGCAGCATTAGTTCTGTGGCAACTGGTGACAAGACAACCAATGTTTACAGTAACAAAACAGCAGTGGCAAGATGGTGGCACCTCTGCAAATTGTACAACCTTTGAGCAGGACTTTCTTAGCGATTTTTGTGGGAAAAATTAATGGAATCAAAGAATATATAAAGAAATGCTTCCCATCTATGGTGATCTGTCTGTCACATTAAGCTGTTTATAACTGGATGCAAAGGTTCTCTGAAGAGCAAACACATATTGAAGATGAACTCGCATAAGCCAAACAATGAGTTTGCCACAGAGGTGAATTTGCAATTAGTCGAAGTCATAATCTAAGTTAACAGATGGGTAACTATAGACACTATAGCCACTATTCTTGGCTGTGTCCATGGCATGGCTTACCTCATATACAATACAGATTAGTTTTTCATAAAGTCTGTGCACAATGGGTGCCCCTTTATGCTGATCCCACAACAAAAAAAGCAAATGAGTCTGGCATTACAGCATCTCAATCACTACCATGATGGACATGATATGCTAGATTGAACTGTCCCAAGTGATGATCATCAATAGCCAGAGACAAAGCATGCATCATTTAAATGGAAACATCTTGCATTATCTGGGGAAAAAAAAAAAAAAAAGGTTTAAAGTGACACCATCTACCAGGAAATTGATGCTCACAGTATTCTGGGATCACAAAGGCTACTGCTCACTTCATTCCAGCCTCACGGATAAACCAACTCCACCTGTATCATCCTCAAGAAACTTCATACAGCTATTCAACAGAAGCGACCAGGGCTCCTCAGCAAAGGCACGTTGCTCTTGCATTACAACACATGTCATGTATGTTCTGGAAACCGGTTCCATACATTTATGAAAAGTAAGTGAAGCTTTAAGAGTGTGTAGTTCAACTGAATCATACAATGATATCCATTAATAAGATAACTTACATTTAACAAGCTTCACTATGTAAGTTCCAACAGAGAATTTTTTAAAAATGTCTTATTTTTCGGAAGTTCTTAAATGAATGGTCTAGTTTGTCCAGACTTACAGATTGTTACTATTATTGATTTTCCCTATTTCTTATCTGTGACAATTAAGATTCACATTAAAGAAAGTTTGCGCTGGGCCATGTATTTATGCTATTTTCTCATCTGAATCTCTAACCTCTGATGCCTAAAGGATAAATTGAGCCTAACAAAGGCCCAATAAAAGCAAATATTCTTACACTGCTGTTTAGGAAGGGAGTTTTATGTTTTATGACATCATCTAGCTGCAATTCTGTGATGTCATTATAAAAAATGTTTTGTATTGTTTTAGCACAATCAACCAATTGCTTTCTATAATGTATGCAATAAGTTTTTATCATCCTCTTTATTCTTCTTCTCTACAGAGATGGGTGCCATTGGTGTTATTTCCTGAAATAATAAATATGCTACCCAAATTCCAGCCTATTTCTTTTAAGGCAGGAATAAAAATTCTAAACACTTATATTATAAAAAATAAATAAAATTGGATGAAATAAGAGTCTCCTCTCTCTTTACCCCCTTACTATTCTATACCATGTAGTTTACCTGATATCATTATATTGTAGGATTCAAACTTTTAACTTTCAGATCGTCTTTAGAGGATCCCCATAATCGTTAGACAAAAAGCAATATGTTTCCCTAATTAAGGCTGATGTGATTTATTTAAGGATGATCTTTAACATCTCAGGTCATCAGCATCTTCGGGTGTGAAATTCAGGGTGTGAAATGGCTGATAAATTTTGCTCAGAGGCCTCTTCTTTTGGGCTTAAGGTTCTTTTGCATGCCATAAATCTACAACATGGGTACCACAGCTTTACTTCCCTTCCAAAGGAAGCCATACTTAGGATTTTTATGCCAAAAAAAAAATCCATTAACCCTGGACAGGAATGAACCCCCGATCAGTTTGGTATGGTTACCACTAGACCACCAGAACGAATGTAAGGCAAAAATAATTATACCTGTCTGTTCACATTTTGTCTACAATTCAGGGTATTATCAACAGAATGTTGCAGATTACCAAGGATGGGTCTAAAATTCTGAGACCTTGTCAAATAAAACGTTCAAAGAGCTGGTTCTCCATTTTACTGCTAAGATTGGACATTCCTTCCTACCATGATTGCATATGTACATTTGTGTTTAGATTTTGTTTCCTTTACAAGCACAGAGTGATATGACCTTGTCAATATATTGTAATATGTCATAGAAGTTGGATATGCTGAATGCGCTAAAGATGGTATTGTTTACTAATCTGAAAATGTTGAAAAAATCCTAGTGTATGGAGGATGAAGGAAGAATGTTATGCTTTCTTGTACTGTCTATATTGAGATATTCAGGCAGACATCCAGAACAAATAAACCACAACCTCATTAGAGAAACCAAATTGTTGAGGGCTACCAATAATCCAATGGAGTGATCAACATGGGAGAAAACATCTTAATCCTAAAAATTGAACACTGGGTTATGAATTTTGATATCCTATCACTGCATAGCTTGTGCTGTCTCATACCAGAACCATGAGAAATCTACATACATCGTGCTAACATTAGTCAGTCTCCATCAATAGTCCTTGATACATGTTCTGATAATAAACTAGTGAAATATAGTGTTTCTTAATATCAATGTCTTTTATTTTTATAGAGGTTGGCAAAGTTTCATAAACTTTTCAAATAAAACATTTGAAGCCTGAGCAAGAAAAATGATACAGCCTCATTAAAGAATGTATCATTAAACGTAACTTTAATGGAACCAAGGAGGAATAGAAAGCAAGACTCATGTCAGATAAAACAGATTACAAGCACACTGTTTAATAAAAATGAGAGAGGTCTGTATGTATTTGTTGTTTTATTATTTTATATAATAACATACTGTGCAGACAGCCACCATCATTAGGGATAGTAATGAAATCAATTATTTTGAGCAAATGGGTACCAGATCCATTGCCAGTTTAAAGTTAACAGGATGTTTATCCATTTCCCCTCCCAGCAATGAGAAAATGCATAAGAAAAATTAGATCATGCTGCAATGCATATTATTTATATATATTCCAAGTAATCTTTGTTGGCTAGGACAATAATCTGCATAGCTGAAAAATAGATTGCACAGGTCACAGGTTTGAATGCTGCAAGGATGGAGGTTTTTCTAGTATCTAGTATCTTATCCTGAAAAGGAGATGATCAGATAACTTTAGGCATTCATTTATTTCATTCATCACCTCAAAAGATCTTGGAAATAGTACAGACATTTTTGGCCAAAGGCTAATAAAATACCATACCTCATTATCTTTTTTATCTTGTTTCTCCTTGTCTTGCTTCTCTTTTTCTGCTTCCCATTTCATTTTCTCAACTATTTTCTCCTTGCTGATGATATCCTTTGTCTTGACAGCTTTTGAAGGACACATAGTGCTATGTCGCTGGAGGTTTTTGGCATAGCGATATGACTTGCCACAGGAGCCACAAAATACAGACTTGGCATTTTCTTTATGTTTACTATGTTTCACTTCATGATTACTCTTGTTGTCCCTCTTTGTCTCTATCTCATCCTCTGCACATTCACTGGCTGAATCATCATCACTGTCTGATCTATGACATTAATATCCACATTAACTTAACAGTGTAGTTGATAAAAGAAATCAAGAAATTGAATTGCTACATCAAGCTATTTAAATATTTTACCATAACATATTGTCCACTGTTAGACTCATGTTATGAAAACAAGTTCAAAAATTTGTAGTTCTATTGCAATGAAACATTATAAAAAACCTTAAGAGTTTCAAGGCCAATGTTATAATAGATAAAAGTTTAATGGCATGTGAAAGCAGAGCATGCTACAGGCTGTATCCAATCATGTGTAATTTCTGCCCTGCTGTGTTGTTAGTTATGGTACACACTTATTACCTGTTATAATTTAGTGGGAAGCATTTCTATTTTATACTTGAAAAGAAAATTTAAAATACAGTTACAGGAATGTTATAATCATAAAGGGCTTACAATTCTTAACATGCCTGTACAACTGTCTGATGTATATAAAGCATAGTTAGTGAGATATTTGTCATTGATTCACACTTGATGTTCACTACTTAGCAATGAACTAAATTCTAGCTAAGCAAAGAGAGGGATATAACGCATATAGGAGAAAAAAAAAAAAAAATATCCTGCATTATGAAATAAATATGTGTTGATGTGGGCCTTAGTTTACTTATGCTTAAAATTTCACAAGAACCTAGCTGGTTTCTCTTTACATATACATGAAGCAGGGAAATTACATATAACAAATATATATTATTTACAAAATGATCTTGTCTTAAGTATACAAGTATGGGCTTCTCAAAAACTCAAGAACTGGTTCATGATGCTTGCTCTGAATATAAAATTCCCTCCACATGCATCCATTTTGTTTGGCAGCAGCGATTGGCTGCTCTTCATATCATTAACTTGTGCACCTTCCATAATGGTAGCACAGCATGTTTAAATTTTAACAATCTTGTTCTACATAACAGATTATATATAGAGCTACTATCACTTCTAATTAATCCCTGATATTGCGGGTTGCAAATATTTTGGCCTTAATATTTCAAAAACATGAAAAGTAATCGCAAGAGAACCAGATAAATATTGCTCAAAAAGATCTGAAATTTATAAATTATATAATTAGATATATATATATATATATATATATATATATATATATAATGAAATAAATACTGATCACTTTCATTAATGAGATTAGCAGTCAGTAATTGTAACACTATTATGCTTCACTGTCAAAAACTTCTAATTAATTCTTCAATCACTGGTTTCTTATTCCACTAAATGTTCCCTTCTCTAAAATTATTTGTACTATCTAATTAGATGCCACCAGTTTATCTAATAATAAAAAAAAAAATCCCTTCCTGCATTGACAGATCAGACATAATTCTGTATCTCAGTGGACACAGAGACACTTGAAAATATTTTAACACTCAAACTGCTTGAAATTATGCTAAATCAATACAAAATGTTTCCGTGAGTAAATGTTCCAATGATTCTTAAGCATAAGACCACTTACCAGACAGCAAAGAAAATATTTTGTGTGCATTGGTATTAAGCTTTAGGAATGGGTAGAAAGCAAATTTTCATTAAAAACCTGGATAAAGAATGCTCTAAATGTGCAATCTTCTTCTTTTTTTTTTAATTTTTTTCTGGGCAGCACTAAGACAATATGGAGGGCATTTCTGGGGACTATAGGACATTTGGTCATACTAAATAATTAGCTTCTTACAATTATTTTAATTAAAAATTTTTGAAAAGACTGTTACAAGTTCTTTTATTATAAATGGAACAAACATTCTCAACAATACGTTACAAGTGCAAAATTAATTCTTACAGTTTACAGAAAATCTGTTTTAAATATATTATAAAATGTTCAACAATTCAATATTAACCTGCCATTGAAACTTTAAATTAATCTGGAATAAACCTTAATTTATTCTAATTACACAGCATTTTTGAAGTTTTTGTTATTTTTCTGTGGAATAATGTTTAACAAAAATAAAGACATTTTCCCCCACTACAGTTAGACCTGATTTTCACTTTTGCAGTAACACAGTAATATTAACAATGTTATGACAGATTTATTTAACAATTTTATTCTTTATTTAATCAAATACACTATAAAAATCTTGTATTACTTGCAAAAACTAGAAAGAGTTTCAATAATGTAATTAAAACCAAATAAATATATTTTCACCTTTATTTAGTAGCAAATAAGTTGAGTTGAATTTGTGGACTTTATATATGTTATTTCTCATCATACATACAACAGACATTATCTAAGACATCCTATCAGTCTCTCTATCTTGTTTCCATTTCTTCTAAATTCTATTGGATCTTGATTCTGAAATAGTACCCTAAGATTTCTGAAAACAGATGGGAGTGTGGAAAATGTAATTTTAAGTATAATATCAAATCTGAAGCCTTGCATAATTTTAAGCATGACTTTTAGATATGCTCACATTGAAGGTCTTGAAAGTTCTACCAAAAGATGTTAATGACATCCAAGAATGTTTTGTTTGAAGCTCTAACTCATTTATTATATTACTAAAGTGAAGTTCTTAATATATCAGCAAGCAAGTGAGCCATCAACTACAGCTTTTGCTTTCAACTCAAGCAATAGTGGTAATTTCAGAATTAGAATTAGATAGCAAAGGCAATTGCTGCTACAAGCTTTGAGAGACTGCTTTTTAGTCATATTTAGCTGTTTAAAACTTTTTCTCTAGCTAGCACTAAATATTTTCCCTGTCTTATTATATATTCATATAAAAAAGTGCGAAATCTAGTGTAATTTGCTTGTTGGGATTAAATACTACATTACACATATCTATGGTTGATTCTTTCACGGAAAATTAAAAACATCTCTGTTGAACTTCTTTTTAGATACAAATAATTGATGATAACCTAGACAATGAAGCTGATTTATTCCTGTTGTCCAGAGCACTTTACACTCAACTTTTGTTGAGTCAAAAAGAAATCTTCCTAAAATAATAAAATAAATATGAAATTCTGGAGGACAAAATCCAAAAATTAGTATTACACCACAACAGCAAAGGGTTTTCACTAAAATACTTAAGTGCACTATGTCAACCCCTAAACTGTAATATCAATCTTTAAGACTTTTATGATTATTTTTTTCTTATATGTTGACAATACTTTGAAACCTTACATCTTTTCCTTTCACCTTTGTGCTATTTAATCTTTAAGAATATATAATGCACAGTGCTTGTTGCTCATTGTTGCAGACTGTTATTTACAAGTCTGAATTTGTGCTTATAAGTGTACAGCCTCCTAGACGTAAATATATGATGCAACTTGACACATTATTGTACAAATTTATTCACAGTAGATAATAATCTATATTTAGTCTTTCAGAATGGTTTCATTCCTAGCATTTTCAGTGTTGCGCAAACTCTTTTACAATTCATCGATCTCTATAGCTTTTTCTGTCGTTCAGTTAATGCACCATAGATAAGCAATCTTAACATCAACTGTTCATTTGTTTTGCTTTTTGCTGTATGTTCTGCATCCATAAAGTTTCATTCTATTGCTTGATTACTAAATAAGACTGAATTATTCAACATCCATGACAAATATCACAATTGCCTCATTTATGAATGATTGATGTGATTGTAGCAACAGTAAGCCATGACTACGTATAGCCTTTACAAAATTTACCTTCAGGTCTCCCATACTACTATATTCATAGTCCTCATTTGGATGCTTGGCTGGCTTAAAGGGGATTTGCTTGGCACTGGGAAGCACACTATTTGCCGGCAAAATCAGTTGATTATATCCCCTTAAATTCAAGCACATAGATTTCTACAGCACACCAAACATCAATTTTTTTGGTCATACGATGGCATTTCATGTCCCAGATAGGGTTTTTCTACATTCCAATTTCTATTGTTTTGTATCACTCCATGGCCATGTAAATAAAAACATGCTTCACTAGCAAGAGCATTTTCCTGGCTTGTGGGCCATGGTCGACTGGGATGACCTTTTGTCTACATCTATGGTAGAAGAAAGGTCTGGGAAGAAGGAGCCCGTTGTTCCTGGTCGTGTAGTGGTAACCATACTTGCCTTCTAAATCCAAGATTACGGGTTCAAACCCAGTCAGGATCGATGGATTTTTTGGGCTTAAAAATCCTAAGTATGGCTTCCTTCGGAAGGGAAGTAAAGTCATGGGTCCTGTGTGGTACATTTATGGTATGAAAAAAAAAAACCTCAAGCCTGAAAGAAGAGGTCTCTGAGCAAAATTTGTCAGCCATTTCATGCTCTCAATTGAATGGGATGCTGATGACCTGTGATGTTAAAGAGTGTCCGTAAATAAATCCAAAAAAAAAAAAAAAAAAAAAAAAAAAAAAAAAAAAAAAAAAAAAAAAGGGGAGCACAGTAGACCAAAAGCCTGGAAAACACTGTTCCCTTTTGATGACACCAGCCATGAAAACCTAAGAACTTTGATAAAAAAACCATGCTTCGTTCATAAAAAAAATGAAATGCAAGTCAATAGAGCAAACATTAATATTATTCAACATCCAATTGCAAAAATTAACTCTACTGCCATTATCATGTTCTTGTGATTCTTGAACTACAGTTATCTTATAGGGTTTTAATTTTAAGTTATAGGAATTCCAAGCTGAGGTTTGTGAACTTTCCGATTCCTATGCAAGCTTTCTCAAAGATTTCTTTCTAACTTTTCTCCTAATGTTCTTAAGTTTTTTCCTCTGTAAGAACATGGCATTTTACTTTAAATTTCTTATCAAGAACAGATCCTGTTTCTCTAAGTCTACTTATAAGATTATAAACCATTTCTCCTTAAGGCGCACGAAAGCAGGAAATCTGTCTATAGATCACGATCTCACTTCTCTACATGAGTTTGTTGCCACATAGGAGTCATACATGAAGATTCTGTGTGCAAAAGTATACAGGTTTTTTGCATTATAATAGCACTAGACACTGAAACACACAGTCTCACAATGTTCAACTTCTGTACAGCACAAAGACATCATGTCAGCACATGGAGATGGGAAAGTGGAGGGAGGAACAGAACCGGTAACAAACAGGGCAGGCAAATACCACTTAAGGATGAGATGTGTCCAAATTAAGGCTTCTGCTTATACTACTGCAATGAATGGGTGCACAAAATTCATAAATAATATTTCAAATGTAGCAGTACTATTTCAAGCTAAGAATAAGAAAGATTTATGGCCTACCCAAAATTCATAAACCTGGCAATGATATGCAACCCATCATAAACACCATTGATACACCTTCATATTACCTAACAAAGTGGTTAAAAACAAGTTTCAGTCACTGCCAAAATTTGAAACACTCACTTTAAAGATTTCATTTGAATAGGAAAATGATAAAAAATTACAACCTATCTAACTCTTTAGTTTCATTTAATGGGCAATCTACCTTTCCAAGTATACCAAAACACAAACTGTTAAGGTCTTAAGAAAATCATTAATCAATTTATGTTAGCTGTAGACACAAAGATGAATGTATAAAACTTATGAAAATATGCATAAATAAGGGTTACTTACAATTAATGAAAAATTCTACAAGCAAAAATCAGGCCTAACTATGGGAAGCTTCTTATTCCCCATCTCGGCTAATCTATTTGTGAGCAGATTTGGAACCCACATAACAAATTCCTTTTCTTAATCTTTCAAACATGTTAAAGGACATTGCTGATATTTTTGCAATAGTAAATTAAAAACACATTTATGGTTCTACAAAACTATTAAACGTACATAAATCAAACTTAGCATTTACATGTGAAAAGAAAACAAATTATGTGCTACCAATTTTGGTCCTCAAAATAATAAAAATAAATAATGGAGAATACACAGAAGGATACACACACAGACAACTATATTAAGGCCAATAGCTTCAATCCAAGACAACATAAGCAGGCAGTATTTAATAATTTAACACAAACACACTCTTGAATTTACCATTGGAGAAAACAAAATATCAACAGGAATATAACCAAAGAGAAAAAGCAGAGTAGAAATGAATTTTGAATGTATGTATATTTTATTCATTCAGTTAAATTTTATACATGTACAAAATACAATGATAAAGGGACAAGTCAATAAAAGGAAGGTATTGGTTCACAAAAAGGTACTAAAGTTTAGGAAACTTAAGCACCTAAAAATCTCATTTTCTTGACTGTAAAAGAAAACATTGTTTTAAATTACTTAAAATTTCAGAACATTGCATTAGCACCGGAATAAATTAGCAGAGCAAAATCTCAAAAACAACAAACAGTTACATAGTATACCACCAGAAAATAGACAGGCAATTTATCATAAAAATTGCATTGACCGTGATACAATACAGTAAATGATAGGGTGCAGTAGAAACAATAGGCAGGTTTTAAAGTAAAAAATATTTTATTTCCTAATAATTACTTATATTTCTATTACAATTCTTGGAAATTGGAGATAACTTTTCATTTTGTAAGAATCACTTCATGCTTCGATTTGATATGCATAAAACAAAGGCATGCTTCTTTGCTGACCGGCATGGACTCCGTCGAACTGATGCCTGTATTCACACAATATTTTGCTGTGCTTACAGAATGAGGTCGCCTAAATGGTGAACTGCTTGCTACCTTTTTGATTTTATTGTTGCATTCAATGATGAACAGCATCCTTAGGCAGTGCATCACTTTGATTCACTAACCATCGAAATGACCTTTGGGTTTCTCTGATGGAACTGGTTTTGATGTAACAAGTTATGGCACAAACACCCTTTCTCACTGCCAGTGCTCCATGCTCCATTGGAGAGAGAATACCAACTGGAAACTCATTTCCAAGGTCAACTCTATAATCCTGCCACTTGCGACAAAAAACCGGCCAGATTCAAAATAACTTTTAATTCAAACCCACTTATTGTTTCTGCCACACCATGTATAAATTAGATAAACTAAAGGAAAGAAACATCAATAGCTGATGGAAAGGAAAAGTATAAGCAAATACAGAAATCCCCTGTGACAGCTCATTTTTGAACAGGAAATTATGAAATTGCAGAAAAAGTGCTAAAGGCAGAAGAATATACTGAACTGAACACACAGCAACAAAATCTACACTCATAAATTAAAAAAATAAGCAAATGATATTCAATATTCATGGGGAAGAAAACACTAATTTCAAGTTCATCAGTTGTTTGCCAAAGCCAAATAATACATTCTCCAAGGATTATAACAACCCCTCCAACAGTCGACAAGTGGCTGATGATAAGGACAAAGGTCAGCGAAACAGTAAGTTAGTGAAGCAAAGACGGTGTTTAGTTTGACTACACATAATATAAATAACCAAACAAAAGTTTGCTACATACTTCTAGGTTAATTCGTTCTTTGCATTTAGCAGCCTTGTTGAAATACCTACAATATCTCAGATATTGCATCAGAGTTAATAGGCATACTCATTTGCCCTCTTATACTCAGTAAGCAAAGTTTAGGATATTAAGATTATTGTATAATTTAGTCAAACTAAACAATGATCTTAATACGTGGTTGACTTCACTGTGCAATGTTCCAATTAACATTTTTAGTTCAAGTTTAGGATGCTTGCAATAGCATGGCTATCATTAATTTTCTTTGCATAGTGCTTATATAGTAACTTGGCAGCAAAATCAGCAGCCAATCAACTAGAGCTTTGTCTCATTCTATATAAGAAATTAGCAAAACAACAAGAACTAATCAGTGCTTACATTTGATCCTTATCACTATCCAAATGCTGATAAGTGGCTTCACCAATAGTAACCTCAGGTTCAAATTTTACTGTACATATTTCTGAGCACTCTTCTTTCACTTCTTTGCTAGAAGTCTTAGCATCCTGAAAAAATAATTTTAACATTAAAATCAAATGAATATGGAACAAGTCAAAATATATTGAAACAAGTACTTTTTATGCATCTCTCAATTCTAAACTAAAAGAGTTTTACATTTGAAATTCATATCTGCTTTACCATCTAGAAAGTTACTGTTATTGATAGTTTAATGCCATATTTGTATAGAAATATACCACTGCAACATATGATATTGTTAAAATACAAAGCAATACTGACCATTCAACTGCAGGCCAAAAAATGACTATTTATAAACATCTTCAATCATCTCTTTTGATATTTTCCAGCTTATAGGATTTGTTTGTGGTAGATAAATAAAAAAACAAGCTCCTTCATTATTAAAAATATTTTAAGCATTCTCTCTGGCAAATACTTATTAATCTGAGTTATAGACCCATACCATATACATTTTGTTACTTAAAAGCTACAAATTCCATAACACAATCTTTGGTCAATTAAATTTTCTCACTATGTATAATTGAACCTTTAAGAATGTTTTACATAATGAAAGCATATTATATAAATCATAACACTGCATAAATAATGTTAAGTATAAAACTTCCATGTAGAAACTTGTAAGAGGGTTGTTCAGAAATAATTTACAATAGTACTTTTGGTACCTTATATTATTCAACATATTCAATGCATAAGGGATTTATAAATATACTCCCATCAAATCAATGAACCATTGCCATCTTTATGGTAATTTCATTATGCTGTCATGAAATCAATGATTAGGAATACTATGATACCACTTGTGGACATCTGCCTGAATTTCCTAGTTATTGCCAAATGTTTTACCACGCAATGATTCCTTCATGTTATTTATTAAGGCATAATCAGACGGAGTGCAATCAGGTGAATATGATGCTTGCAGCATGCAGATGAAACCCCGGCAATGTAAACTTTGCAGTAATAGTATTGCTGGTGTAGGGCATGCATTATCTGTTAGTGGAACTCTCCTGTCAACCACTTCCCCTTTTGCCATTGCTGAATCCTGCATCTAAGCCATGTAAGGATCTCGCTATTCACTTTGCTGTTCACACACATTCCTTGAGAAAGGCAGTCATCAATAGTATACCTGAAGTGTCCCAAAAGATACCCATCTTTTGTCTGCAGATGGAGTAGCACGAAATTTCTTGTGTCAGGGATTATGGATTTTCCATTGCATATATTGGAATTTCTTCTTGGATGTGTGGTAGTGACACCAGCTTCTCGTAAAAATATGCCTTACATATGACAGACTTTAACCATTTTGTCCTTCTATGCCTTTGTCAACTCTCAAATGGCATTCCATGTGCACATCCCTTTTTCATTCTCAAATCCTCATGAATGATGGTATGCAGTATTATGCAGTTGAGCCCTGTCTGACATTCCAGATTATCAAAAGTTGTCCACTTTATTATCCATAATCAATTCACACACTACCTCAATATTCCTGAGGGAATGTGATGGTGACGGATTGGAAGTACTCACATTCTTGTGTGCAGATTCTCTTCCACTGGTAAATCCATTAATTCAGTTGTATAGTCTTCTATGCAGGAACTTCTTGACAACATATTGCTATTAAATGTCTCTGAATTTTTCTGCTTTGATGCCTACCTTCCACAAAAACCATACAATCCATCTTTGTGGCCTTACATTTGGTCCATGTCTTTCTCTATGCACACACTCTGCTTACAACTGTCATCTAGCCTCTGCATGGCATACTAGTATCATTTCATTGCACTATGAATGGATGATTGTGTGATTACACCTCTATTGTAAATAATTTCCAAACACCTCTCATATTCACCAATATTTTCAGCAAATGCATTTTATTTAATTTAACATACCATTAGCATAATTTAAGTAAAATTGTTGTTTTCTTTCATTATAGCCAAAGAGATTAACCATAATGTCAAATTAATGCTAACATTTCCTATAATTGCAAAAAAGACAGAAATTAAAAGTACTAACAGTTTGTAACAGCCTAGACCCAAGGTACACAACGGTCTCAAAGAAAACTTTTTGAATGTAATCAATGGTTATTTTCTTTATATTCCTTTAACAAAAAACAAAATAAAGCAACAAATTACGACTTACTAACGGAAAGGCTGACTCATTCCTGGAGAGTTTCTGCATGAGAGAATTGTTACTTCAAATGTAATATTGATTTATACTGAAATAACTAAAAGCTTTTCCATACTTAATATATATATATATATATATATATATATATATATATATATATATAAATGTGTTGCCAATAATATATTGTTTCACTATAATTATCTAATGGTAATTTAAATTATTTTATTCAAATGTGTAATGCAACAAGAATCAATTTGTATAAAGCTCGAGACATACTTTTCTCGGAACACATAATGAGAGGTGACATTTTAGATGCTGCACACACATAAAGGCAAGATACTCCTGCCACTCCCTCTTACCTCCCTCAATCAAAATGCTCAACAAATTTATTGAAATATCAGTTTGCACTACAACTGCAAAACCATGTCTCTCACAAATAATAATTGCAAATATGAACCACCTTAAGTGTATACCCTGCAGATATTGTTTTGTTTTTGTCTGTTTGTTTTATTTTTAATGAATAAAAATTAAAAAAACAACAGTTACAGGAAATTAAATATTGAAAATTTTGGTAGCATAAACTACCAATCTCCTACAGGAATGGCCTTTGGTTAAAAGTGAATGCAAGCTGGTGAATTTAGAACTCTTTCTATTGTAAATAAATGGTATTATTTTAACAAATTATTAAAAATAATTTGAACCATTTGATACTAAAATTCCTGGATCCCATACATGGCTTTCCTATTCGTTATTTCTTTATGTATGTCTCAGTGAATTAATTTTGCATACTCACTGCCATTAGTGAAGATTAAGAATCATATAGATCATTATGCTGCATTTCAAAAGTTAAACAAGTTTCACCAACCACTGAACGCAAAACATATTTTCATTAACAAATAATCATTAATCTGTTTATTATTTATATTTTATATATTTATTGATTTCTGTATTACATAATGACATGTAGCTGATATAGGAGAGGTCATATGTAATTGTTATGTTATAAATTTGGACAACACGTGTAGTGAGATTATTTGAGTTATGGGCCACTTGAGCTCTTTTCTCAATCTGCAATACTTTGCTGGCCCTGTTTATATTAACTATAATATAAATTGAAATATAATTGATTAATTAATTAATCTAATGCCAGTTGCATGTAAAATATCATAGGTTCATTTCCTCAGAAATTCTTCAATCGTATAAAGGCAGTATTAGTTTATAAGCTTTTATTGAATATTTATTGAATGTTAACAGCCATATGAGTGAATCTATTTTGATTAAGTACTAGTTTTGATTACTTAAATATCTGTTTTATGCCTTGTTTTGTAATTATGAATTTCTTCATATAACAAAAGTTTCGATCCTTCTCATGAGGTTACATATATATGAACAATGAAAAATTTACAATTATGATATGGCGAGAATTTTGAGTTTTTTAAAGAGTGGTTTATAAGATGACCATTTCTATTAACCATTACTCAGAATGATCTCATTTGTACAATAAATGTTTTTCTAAATATGGAGGAATTTCTCCAATATAAAATTTCATACCTTAATAATTAATAAACATACATAAGGTAGATGTTCCTAAGTTTTTCTGTGATTAAATTGTTTCTTATTTATTTAAAGGAGTAAACAGATGATAAGTTTAGTAAGAATTCTGCATGTCCCATTTGAGGTTTTTATCAACCCACACATCAAAATATTTAATTTAATTTTTATTTGCAATAATTTATTATTGAAAATTAATTTTGTTTCCAATTCGTTTTTTTCCCTAATTGCAAGGGTCTTCTCCATATTGATTTTTAAGATAGTCAAACCACATAAGATTCAGCTTATTTGAGATAGCAAGTTTTCATGTTTTATTTTATTTTATTTATTTTTAACTTGTACCATTTGCATATTGGGTAGTTAGTTAGTTCTTAGAGCATTCAGTGAGTTTGTGGAGCAGCCACAGAGACCTACGAACAATGAACTTGTCATATACAATTACCACAGTAGTTTTCAATCTGTATTTACAAAAATTTGTTTGCATCTACATAAATAATTACAATCAAAATAAAAAGGAACACTTAGAACTCAACCAACACCAAAAACAGACAAATCAATCATACAAATTTTATTATATACATATTTACATATACATTGATATGTTGTGCAATATAATATTGTCGCTCATATATTCCTTTACAGAATAATAGGCCTTTTTACATATGTATTTTCTAAGAGCAGATTTAAAGGAATTATCATTGTTTATTAAGACTAGAGGGAAGAGCATTGTACACTAAAATGCACTCATAATAAAAGCCTTTTTGATGGCATGAAAGTGCTGAAGTTGGGCGATGTAGATTTGCTTTTTGCCTAGTATTCTTGTCATGTATATTTTGATTTTGAACAAATTTTTGTTTATTTCTTATATAAAAGTTCATGAGGGATAAAATATATTCGCAAGGAAGAGTTAAAATTTCAAATTTCCTAAAGAGGTTTCTGCATGAATGTCTGCTATGTGTACCAGTGATTATTCATATGACTTTTTTCTGTAACAAAAAGACACGTTCACTTTTAACTGAATTTCCTCAAAATATTAGACCGTACTTCATTACTAAGTTGAAATAAGTATAATAAACTAGTTTTAAAGTCTTAATTGACTCCAACATTACTAATGCACGTATTGCATAACATGCACTGCTTAGTTTAGGTGTAATAAGATCAATGTGATCTTTCCAATTCAGATGGTTATCAATTATTAAACGAAGGAATTTAATATATTTGGTTTGTGAAAGAACACTGTTATAATTTCCTATCTGTAATTGTGGATCTGAAGATCTGTGAGTAATGAATTTCATAACTTTTGTTTTATCTAGATTTAGAGATAATTTGTTTGCTTTGAACCATACACACAATGAACTGAGAACCAAATTTAATTTAATGGAACAATCATTAAGGCTCTTTCCATTTATCAATATGCTTGTGTCATCTGCAAATAGAACAGAATTTCCTACATCTTGGATAGATAATGAGAGGTCATTTATATATATTAGAAAAAAAAAGAGGACCCAGAACAGATCCTTGAGGCACTCCATGGTTAATCATTCCCCACTCCGATGCATTGTTTTTATTATTGAAGGGATAATTTATCACTACTTTTTGTCTCCTTTTGTCAAGGTAGGATATAAACCATTTTAAATATTGGTTTTTTATTCCATAGAAAGCTAATTTATCTATCAGAATTTCATGATTGACACAGTCAAAAGCCTTAGCTAAGTCACAAAATATTCCTCCTACATGTGCCCTTTCATTGAATGCAGTTAAAATTTCATTAGTAAGTTTATAGATTGCATTTTCTATTGAAATTCCTTTTCTAAAGCCAAACTGATCACTAACTAGAATATTTTTACTTTCAAGGTAATGGTAATGCCTATTGTACATTACTTTCTCAAACGCCTTAGAAAATGTAGGTGAAATAGCTACAGGTCTATAATTTGAGACATTTATCTTTTCTCCCTTTTTGTACAGATGCCTCACTGTTGAATATTTTAGCCTCTCAGGAAACACACCCAATGTTAAAGATTCATTACACAAGTGACTAAGGGGGGTACTAATTTCCTTTGCACAGGCTTTTATGACTTTGCTGTTGATCTCATCATAGCCAGAAGAGTTTTTTTTTATTTTAGTTTCCTAATGATATTACTAATTTCTAGTGGGGTAGTGATACCTGGTTTGAATTCATTATTATGATGGGGAGTTGATGCTTGTAAAATTTTTAAAGCATCTCTTTTATCACCAGAATATAAATTTAAATTTTTTGTTGCATTAAGAAAGTAATCATTAAACTCATTTGCTACATCTGCAGGGTGTTGTATCTCTTGATTGTTAATATTTAAGATTATTGCATCATCTTGTTGCAGGTTTTTGCCTGTTTCTTTTTTATTATATTCCAAGTAGTTTTTATTTTGTTTTTTGACTGATTGATAAGTGTTTGGTAATGAAGGCCTTGCACTGCTTTTATGACTTTCCTAAGTATCTTACAATACTTTCTAAAATGTATTTTTAATTTAGGGTCTTTACTGAGCTTTTGCTCATTATATAATTGTCTTTTATGTTGACAAGATTTTTTAATTCCTTGGGTTAACCATTCCCTGCTCATATTATAACTTCTTTTTTTAATTTTTAGTGGGAAATATGCTTCAAAATGCAATTTAAAAATATGTAAAAAATTGTTGAATTTACTATTAACATCATTTGCACTGAAGACACTATTCCATGATTCTTGTCGAAGTGTCTCTGCCATTTTACTGAGGTTAGCATCATTAATATCTCTATATTTTATATATCTATAACATTCTTTGAGTCTTGGTAGAATTTTTTTCATCATTACTTGAGCATCATGGTCAGAGAGACCATTGATCAATGAAGACACAGAATATAATGACAGTTTGTCTAAATTTACAAATATATTATCTATTGCTGTGCTAGAACTTTTATGAATCCTGGTGGGAAAGTTAATTGCATGAACCATATTATATGCATTTACAAGGGAATTAAGTTGATTCATTCTTACGCTTGGCATTAAGTAATCAATATTTATGCCTCCACATACAATTATTTCATGTTTAGGCTTAAATAAAAAGTTTAAGGTATCTTCAAGCTTCATCAAGAAAGTTTCAAAGGTTCCTAATGGCGAGCGATAAATAGCAATTATAATTATTTTTGTATTGTTGCTATCCAATTGGATTGTGCATAATTCTTGTCCTGTTCTGAATTAAATTTGATACATCTAATGTTTTATATTTTTGTAATAATTTTATAGCTGAAATGTTGCATTTCAAATAGTTTACAAACACTAAAAATAAAATGGCTTTAAAATTGAGCCTTGTGGGTCTCCTAATTTAAAGTATCGTAATGTTAAACTGGTGGTGCTTAACATTTCTCCTTCTTTATATGAAAGTTCTAATTGATTTCTTTCCGTAAGATATAATTTAATAATCCATTTCAGTATACTTATGTTTTCCAGTTTTTAAAGAAAATTTCATGATTTACAGTGTCAAAGGCTTTTGATAGATCAATATACCTGTAATGTTATCTTTATTATCTAACATTTTTATATATTGTTCATTATATTGCATCATGCATTGAAAACTAATTTTGCTGGGCTTATGTTAAACGAATGCTCATTATCTATCAAATGTACCATTGTTGTTATTCAACACTACATCTCCAAGCATTACGACTGCTATGCAATTATTTTTTCAGTGGACTAAATAAATAAACTGCTTATAAATAAATGTGCAATCAAAAGATCCGAGGGGGATAAGTTTGGCTGAATTAGGAAGAGTAGGAGGGAAAGGTATAATAACGGAGAGAATTCTGAAATTTTGGTATTGATGTTTCAAACTACATAAATGAATTAAAAGAATGTATTATGTATCAAAGAAATGTATTGAAAAGGGAGAGTTGGTGGGGATTTTATTAGAAGAAAGGGATGTATGGCAACTGAGCAAAAGTAATGTTAGTGGATATTTGGGTTAATTTTGAGAATAAAAGCTCTTTAGATTTATATAAATTAGACAAAAGAAATTGGGGGCAGGAGAAATATATAGTTAATTGTTATCAATTTGGAAGAATGGGCCTGGCATGGATGCCTACAGGTGTAATATTTGTAAAAGGATTAAGATTAAATATTAAAGAAGGAAGTATAATGTGTGGGGAAGTGGATGGTTGTGTTCCATTGCCTAATTGAATGTGAAATGGTAAAAAGGTGGCAGGATAGTATCTGGGGTGGAAACTGGAACAATTTACAAAAGGATTTGATGGCAATAAAAATGTTAGCATATTTGGGGGTAGAGAAAATCAATAAAATAGGGGAATTCCTAAGAAAAGTAAGAGACAAGTGAAGGAGAAGCATAAGGAAGGAGTAGGAGGGCACACACAGTGGCACAAAGGGTTTTCTATGATAAGGGTTCTTGGCCATATACAAAACCGGGCGGTGAAGGCATGGGAGAACCCTAGTGCAGGATACTGATAAATTTCTAGAGCAGTTTTGCTAATGTAATTTGATGTATATTCAATTGTAATGTGGTTTGATAAAATTCACTCATTCATTTGAAGTTTAATTGCTGAAAAGTAGTATATGGGCTCACTCTGGCACTAGCAAAGCACTGGTATGTATGACATAAACTTTTAAATACCTTTAACTCCAACTTCAGTTGCTGTAGAGTAGTATTTGAAGTTTCACATTGAACTTTAAAATTGTAGCTAGTATTGACCTGTTGCATGCAAGTTGTGCACACTTGCTCTGGAAGACCATCTCCTGCAAAAAGCTGAAACATTAAGAACTGCTTCATTAAACAAATTCTAAACTCAATCTAAGATACTTAAAACTCTGCACTCATACTAACCTTAATATTAGGTACAATGGCCATTATTTTTCCAAGAAAACTACCGTCGTTACTAAAAATTGGAAATAAGGAACTGTCCCGTTCCAGGCAGAGTCTGCATATTTTGTTAAAATCAATCATTTTTAAAACATATAAAAATGTAATATCACATATGATGTAGAAACAAGTCGCTGTATGCTTATTTCGCTTGCATTCTGCTTGAATTAAATACCACTAGGAAGTGCTGATAAGTGCTAAACAATTATAATTAACATAAATAACTTTTCATTCATGTATTTACAATTCTCTGACATAAACACTAGACATACTCCTTGGCTCTATTAGCCGCTAACAGAACAGCTGATTGCAGTCAATAATACAGCGTTGCCAATATATTTTTGTCCCCCAACACCAAGTTCTGCCAGAATAGCACTAAACGGAAAACTTGAAAATCCGCAATTTTTTATTCCACTTGTTAAAATGGTTTATTATCCATATTACATAGAATAAAACCTAGTACTGTTAAAATAATTACATACCATTAAACAATTTTACGTGCACTTTTATTTCACTAAAAATGGAAACGAAGCTATAAGCAATGACGTTAATAATAGAAACATGTAAACTTACCTTAGTAAGTATCCATTTAATATTCCTTCTTGTTTTTGCCCTGCAAGTTCTTTTTTATTCAGTACCCAAAATGTTTATCCCCCCACCCTCAAGTCAGGTTTCGTGCAGAAACGTTCTATATCCTAGTCACTCATTGATAAGATTGACCATAAAAACATAAGCAATTAGAAATAAACATTTAAGGAACTTACTGTTTGTACATACTAAGAGAATAATTACATTTGTAATTTTTCTGATAAAAAGATAACAATCCAGTAGTATACGGATTAAGGTTCAATAGATATTGACATTACTCTTCTTCAAAAGGTAACTCTCTGCTTATAACTCATCTATATGGATACAATACTGAAATTGTTAAAAATCACTTGCATTATACGGATGTGCGTGTGACCGCAAATTTTAGTCATCAGCTACTTCTTACGGACCTCAATATTAATATATAAGCGGAAGGAACGACAAAAAATATTTGCTTAGGATGTAGCTTTTTTATTCTCTAATTCTCCACGTGTGTTATTATAGTGCCGATTTTAATACTGTTTTATCTCCTAAACATTGCACAGGAGTTTCCTTGCCCTGTCATGCGTTTAAGGACACAGTTTACCGACTAAAGTTATAAGCCACCCCTATATCGTGACCACTTCGCGACTGTCCGCTTTATACATTTCAGCGCAATCTATCGGAAGCACAACTAGATCACATATACAAAGCTTTGATCATTGTGAGTTTCCAACCTTGTTTCCACTGTGTTGTCTGCGTCATCCACTTCATGTGGTCGCGGTTACTAGAATCCTAATGTGCAGATTCTTTTTGACGAAGATATATAAGAGTTCTTTGCCGAGCGGTGGCGATGTTGTATCTATCGCAACCATTTTAAACGAGGATAAAACGGTTTCTAAAGTGTGTGATAAGCGCTGTAGTAAAGTAGTAAACAGCGTTATAGTCTTTTGTCTATATGGGTTTCTAGGAGATCTGTACAGTTTCTTTGATCTACAAAATGTAGAATTAAAAGGAATGAAAGCTCGGATTCTTAAACTTGAACCAGAAGATTTGTGCGGCACTCTTGGTCGCTATCCAGCCGAGTTAATTGATATGGAATTCCCGTCAATATAATACATCAAGTTCGTGAACAACGGCGTCCTAGACTGAAATATACTCACAGTATTCAGAATAGCTCCAATGTTACTGTAGGTAGCCAAGTGGATATTCGCTGTATTGTATAAGAGTATTTTCAACAGCTATATCTGCTACCACGCCTGACGAACTCCTTGCTACAGAAGAAGTCACAGTTCTAACTTCTGGCACAAGTGATCCCGTTGGTCCTGATAGTGTAGCGGTAACCATGCTTGCCTCCTAAACCCAAGATCGCGGATTCAATCCCAGTCGGTGGATTTTTTCGGACGTAAAAATCCTAAGTATGGCTTCCTTCGGGAGGGAACCTGAATTGAATGGGACGCGGATAACCTGAGGTCTTAAAGAGTGTCCATAAATAATCCAAATAATACAAGTGATGTCATTTATTCTTTTACTATTGTTGAACTGCAAGAAACATTGGCTGTCTCCACACGGAATAAATTCATTGGAGTAGATTGCTCACCCGCAGAAGTTTACTCTGCATTTTTACCGTTGCTGGAGGATAAACTGCATGTTCAATGAACTGCTATGTACCACATTGATTCCCTCTGCATTTGTCCACCGCATACGCGGCAGCCTTCCCAACACTGCACAAGACTCGTTCTTTAAAAATGCTAAATAGTGATTATAAAATGTTCATGCCGTGTATTAAACACCATCTTTTATCAATGATAACTAATAATATTGCTCGGATACAACAGTCAACGTGGAAGAAACATATTACATGTTTTGTGTGCTCTTCGCGAACTTTTAGTGCAGCCCATCTTTGGAGGGCTGGGAAACTTTTTATCTCTTTGGACTTTTACGATGCAGTTCATCGAGTGAAACATAACATTTACTTAACACTGTGGAGTAGCTAGGAATTCTTGATACCTATTGCTACCTTCTTCGGAATATATTATAAGCAGTCAAAATTCTGGTGACTCATTCCTTTCTGCGAGAGCGTCAGAGATAGGAATGGCCGCTCTTGTTTGTGCAATCCATTGAACCTCTCCTACGAAAAATATTTATAAATGCAGCCAGTTTGTGAGAATTGACTTCATTTTATTATTAAGGAACTGTGTATTGATTCCGCTTGTAGTTAACCCCGGCTTGAAATTCGTGTCAACTCCACGAAGCTTATCCCAATTTGCTCAGTTTTATTGATAAGAAATTGAAATATTTCAGTCATTTCCGTTTTATTAATGTGGCCCAATGAACGAATATCTGGTGATACGCCTCCGACCATATTCTGAGCTAGGCCGAAACATTGATCTCTGTGTCAGTGATCGATAAGTTGTACCTGCGAAAAATGTTAATGGTGATATACAAGGGGTATTCAATAAAGCAAGGAAAAAAAAATTACAAACACAATTTCTCGCGCTAAAATTTAACTTTACAATATTTTGTTACCTTCGTGCTTAATATACACGTGGCACTAGCTTCATTGTTGTCATTTCCGGACCCCGCAAGTTGAGACATATTCAGTTCGGCCTGTAACAAAATGGAAGAGACACGCGACGAACAATATGCTGCTCTGAAATTCATTCATCGCAATATATCCTCGGCTGAGACCTATGTAATGTTACACAAGATCTATGGAGTGTTTGTTCTTTCGTATAGCACAGTTCGAAGATAGTTTAAAAATGTTTCAAGAGGGGAGGCAATCAATTTCAAAGAACGGCGGACCCGCTGCTCCAGTTTGTGCTCTAACGGAACAAAACATTATGACAGAGGATCGCAGAATTACAAACACCAAGAACACTTTAAAAATTCTGAAAATTTCACTGAGTGCCACTCACATGTTGATAGCTGAAAAATTGCACATTAGACATGTTTGTGCATGGTGGGTTCCAAGACTGCCGATTCCCGGGAGAAAAAAAAGGGGGGGGACCCTCGCGTGCTGGTTTGCATGCCGTAGAAGATGTTATAGGAACACGCGGAGTTACTTTCAAAGGAAACTTGGTTACATTATTTCGATATTGAGAGCAAACTGCAGAGCTCTGTGTTCAAAAAATAAACAAATAAATAAAATAAAAACTAGTTAGTTGCATCTGCTAGGAAATTTATGTTCATCTCTTTTTCAATATTCAAGGAATGATTTCAGCACGTCGTATCTGCATACACAACTGTAACTGCACAAAACAACAGAGACATTCTTAAAACTCTGCAAGGTCATATCACACGTAAAAGGTCACATTTCCGTGCAGCAAACTGGACGTTGCATCACCATAATGCACATATATCGCAAATAATTGTTAAATAACTCATAAAAATCAACGTGAGGTGTGTTCCGCATTACTCTATAGTACAAAATTAGTTCCCTGAGACCAAATTTTTTTGTCAAAATTTAAGAAACTTTTTCATGCAAGGCATTTTCCATCATCAGAAGCAATAGTGAAGACTGCGGAGGCGATTTTAAAGTACCTGTCATAAACGTTTTCCAACATATCTTTGAAGATTGAGAGAAAAGCTAGGCCAAGTGCATTGCATCCAACGGGGACTATTTTGAGAAAGCTCATAAAATTATGAAATGAGTAAAGGTATTTTGATAAAAAATTGTGATGCTTCTTTATTGAACTTTATTAAGCCCTCGTACATATAAAGATTAGAAGATTGTCTCAGATTTCTTATTTGTTGTTAAATGGAACCCAAGGAATAACTCTTTTATTTTTAGAAAATTCATGACTATCCTGAAGCACATGGAAAGATCAAAGTCTTGATCATCATAATCGCACAGTGTTTGGCCTGAACGATCCGAGAAACCAACGAACGTGCTACGTAGTGGCTCATGATCTCCAATATCTCGAAAATTTCATGGGGGAACCATTTAAACGAATCTTGGTCCATCTGCTTCAAATTGGGGAACCTTCACATCGCAATCTCAAAAGACTAGCAAAGTTGTTGGCTCATCAGAATGTCCACGAACTGCAGTTTCTAGGGTGATGAGACATTTCAGAAAAGTTGGATGCAATTTCAAATTATAATATGTCGCATTTTTAATTGAATGCTGATATCAAACTTTATTTTTAATTTTTCATCTTCCAGCTAAGTTTTGCGTCTGCAACCATAGAAACAGTAAATTCCCTTCACGTTATTTGCTTCTATTTTATTTATGTCTACTCCTCTCATTTTGGGTGGAGGTGAAAGATTACTTATTCTTTATGTTAATTCTTGAACTTGGTTTTGTCTTCCTGTAGATACTTATTCTTGCATATATATATATGCGATTTCAAGTGTGACTTTATCTTAGTGTTTTATCTTTTAAATCTTCTATTATTACTGTTAATTTGTTACATTGCTAATAGTGTTAATTTATTTTCATTTTTATTATATATATACAATGCACAAATCATCGAAAGAAAATGAGAATTTCCTTTCCTTTCACCGATAAACTGGATACACACACACACACACACACACACACACACACACACACACACACACACACACACACACACACGTACATATAATATGAATGAAAAATAAAAATAAAACAACACTATTAACAATGTAACAAATTAACAGTAATAATAAAAGCAGATAAGGATAAAACACTTAGATAAATTGTGACTTTATCTAAGTGTTTTATCCTTATCTACTTTTATTGTTACTGTGTGTGTACACACACACACATCCAGTTTAACGATGAAAGGAAATTCTCATTTTCTTCCAACGATTTGTGCATTGTATATGTAACACAAGTGTACAGTAATTGGGGTGAAGACAATGTTAGTAAACCATTCCCCCGATGTCCTCGATATTTAGATAAAGATTAGCAATCTCCAGTTTTCTAGAGCTGAAGAGTTTTCTCGTTGAAACAATGTGAATAAGCTTGTTCGTATTGACTGCACTTTTGCCTACAAGATTAATCTCGTAGGCTACGACTTACTGCATCTCTTTCAAGCAGATGAGAAATACGCTACACGGCGAGCTATACACTTGAGCACGACAGCGGACATCCCTAAGGCTTGAAACCAAATTGTGCAATAAAGAGTAAAAATTGTTTTTACGCATAAAACACGTAGAAAGCACGAAGTACTAAAATTAGGAGGGGGGAAACGTTTAATGAAAAGCTAAGTTTTTTGCAATGTTTATTGATATTAATCCCAATTTCATATTAATAATGGAGAAGTGCTTTATTTTTGTTACTGGAGACACTGGTCGGCATTGGCACGATTCCACAGCGTGTTGAAACTACAATGCGATGATTGAAACAATGGAAATAAAATATATATTCGTCTTTGAGTTGTAACACTCACGATGGCTTCATATTCACAAAAGTCACACAGCTTAATTTACCCCGCTGCGTCAACTAAGCGAATTCCTCACTAGTAGAATAACTTAAAATATATATAAAATCCAAATTATGACTTTGTTAATTGTTACTTAATGGAATAAAATAATTATGGCATTAAGGAATAAAATTAGAATTCTTGCAGTCTATAAGCATTACAAAATAGAAACCATATTTTTAGAAGCGTTATTATTATTATTATTATTATTATTATTATTATTATTATTATTATTATTATTGAACTACAGAAATTAATGATATACTATTAATTAAATGAAATATGTGACACTGATAGATAAAGCTATACTTTTTTGAGTAGTGTTTAACGCCTGTTTTTACTACTGAGGCACCACAGGCGGTGGACACTGATGATACATGAAATGAAATGATATATTGTGAAAGGATATTTTTTTTAAGGAAGGAAGCGTTCCAGGCCTAAGTTTAGGTACCTCCTCGGCATTAGCCAGTTATGAGGACTGAGGAAAACCTGGTAAAACCCCCAGTCAGGGAGGACGGTCCTGGCGGGATTCGAACCCCAGACCTCCCGCTCACGAGTCCGTGCCTTAATGATCTCGGCCACCCGTGGCGGTTGTAAAGTTATAATGGTAGGGTATTTTTAAACATTATTAAATGTAACGATGTTTATGAACTGAGCCATTGGCATCATCTTTACATTCAAAAGTCGGTCCTGGTGGTGTAGTGGTTACCATATTTGCCTCCTACACCCAAAACGCGGGTTCGAACCCGGCCAGGATCGATGGATTTTTTCGGGCGTAAAAATCCTAAGTATGGCTTCCTTCGGAAGGGAAGTAAAGCCGTGGGTCCCGTGTCGTACATTTACGGCACGAAAAAGAACCTCAAGCCTGAAAGAAGAGGCCTCTGAGCAAAATTTGTCGGCCGTTTCACGCCCTGAGTTGAATGGGACGCTGATGACCTCAGATGTTAAACAGCGTCCATAAATAAATCAATAAAAAAAAATTACATTCAAAAATAAAGAAAAATAACAGAAAGTTTCAAGCTACATTGCGCATTTAAGAAGAACATGTTCACATGTTTCAACAAAACAACAACGTGTTATTATTCAGAAAGAATTATAATGTATAAAGGAAATAAAAACAATCGAAAGTTACATCAATTTTCATTGACTTTGAAATATAATTGAAATATTATTATAGTAAAAACATGAAACGCAAACGTATTCTGAAGGTTAATATAGAGCGCTCATACATCCAAATAAAATTCTCAAACACATATTAGATTAACATTTCACATTTTCTATTTTCACGACGATGCTTTTATTAAATACAAAACATATGCATCGTTATAAACACAGATTATTTGATGAATTAATTTGTTCTTTTATTTTAAATCGATATAGAACAAATTAAATCTAAAGCCCTTTTTAAAATTTTGGTTTTCAAGCATACCCCCTACTCCTAATGGTCCAATTGCTTTAATTTTCAGAAAATATTTTTTTATTATTTTGTTTAAATGGTATATACCGAATTTTATTGTGAAGAAACAAATATTGGTGCCGCTAGAGCAATTTTTAATTTTGGGTTTCAGAGAAAAAACCCACTCCTAACAACCTGATTTTACTGTTTTTCAAAAACATTTTTTTTATTTCATTTAAATGCCATATGCCAAGTTTTGTTGTGAAAAAGCAAAATATTGATGCTGGTAGAGCGATTTTTAAATTTGGGTTTCAGGTAAACCCCCTCTCCTAATGACCCATTTTCCTTGAACTTCAGAAACTGTTTTTACTGTCTTATTTAAATCGTATACGTGGAATTTCGTTTAGAAAAAATAAATATTTATGCTGCTAGAGTTATTTTTAAATTTTGGGTTTCAGACAACCTCCCCCTTCCTAATAATCCGATTTCACTTATTTTCGAAACTATTTTTCTTATTTTATTTCAATGGGATATATTGAATTTCCGTTATTTTTTTTTTTTTTAAATTGCGGCCACTAGAGCGATTTTTAAATTTCGCTTAAACTCCGACTCCTTTTTCAGGTATACTCTCACTCCTAATGATCCGATTACCCTGATTTTCGAAAAGAAAAAACGTTTATCAACTTATTTTCAAGAAATATACCGAGTTTTCGTTAAGAAAAAACAAAAATTACGGCCATTAGAGAGTCTTTTAACTTTTTTTTAATTCTCTCTTGTACTTATCCACGACGAATCGTTTGTCAACTAATGGTTATATGCCTAGTTTTGTTGAGAAAAAAGATTATATTATTATTATTATTATTATTATTAATATTATTATTATTATTGTTGTTGTTGTTGTTGTTGTTGTTGTTTGGTTTATTAACGAATGCTCTTTAACATTTCAGGTCATTAGCGTCCCATTCAATTCACGGCGTGAAACGGCCGATAAATTTTGCTCAGAGGCCTCTTCTTTCACACTTGAGGTTCTTTATCGTGCCGTAAATGTACGACACGGGACCCACAGCTTTACTTCCCTTCCGAAGGAAGTCATACTTAGGAATTTTTACTCCCGAAAAAATCCATCGGTCCTGGCCGGGATTGAACCCGCGATCTTGGGTTTAGGAGGTAAGTATGGATACCACTACACCACCAGAACCGATGAATTTGCAAATATACAGATGTGGCCGTTGCAGATACCTCAGTACTTTGCTCTCTCCAATCTCATTGCCATTTAAAGGATTCATGTTAACACCATCTTCTTTACTTCATCGCAGTGATCATTCTTTACTTAGTGCGTTCCCGTTTAATCCAAATAAAGTTGTACACGAGAACTGTGCCAAGTGTTGTAAATACAGAATAACCATAAAGAATAAAGAAAAGAAAAAGTTTGAAAGCTTACACGAAAACCTGCCAAAGCTCGCGAACTACTGCTACACTGGAGGGTTTCAGTTCTATCCACTATCGATCAGATTCGGAAATGTGCATATATGTATATATAAGCGATTCTTCAGCTTCAGCAGAAAGTCCCAGTTCCTGCTCAACATTGTCATAGTGTCATCGACGAGCTTTCATGAAGACAGTTTTCAGGTTGAGTTTCCTACCACTTTAATTTCTAAACTTCCCAAGGCTAAACAATGTTTTTTTGTTTTGTTTTTTGTTTTTGTTACAGAATGGATGGCTTTACAAACTAGGATAAAACCTTGCCTTTGCTATGTCTTTCAATGTGATACAATTAGAGCACATAAAAATGTAGCCCGCTTATAAATCACCAGTCAGAAAAAAAAAAAATTAACGATAAACTTCTTAAGTTACTAAAACAACAATTAAATTTATTCATAATGAACCTTTAAACACATTAGGCGAGCAAAACTTGTTTGATGTCATGTGTCAGTTGCAAAAGAAACAAAACAAAAAAACAAAGATAGTGAAGAACGGCATATTTAATGGAATTACCAGTAATGGGTAAAAATCAACGCATTTCATGTGAGCATTGCTTGGAGCTTTCCAAGCACCCTCATGAGGACATTAACAGAAAATAGTGGTTTAATATATGCCTAATTGCAGGCATTCTCTACTGTTCTCAAAGAGATGCCGGTTTGATATGTCCAACTGCCTTTCTCAAAGAAGTTGACAAAATAAAGTTAATTTAGTGCGTAAACATAAAAATAAGAAACAACAGTTGCAGAGAGGGGATTCTGTTTTTATAATAACTATAGCAATCTCTTTGCAAATACAGAAAAAGCGAGAAACCAGCGCTAAACATTGTTACCAATGTACGAGGGACAAAATAGAACGACAAACATCATACACAAATAAAAGAGGTAATTTTAGAAATCTCAACTCCTCAAGAATAATCAGTTATTAATAATATCGAGAAATACCTAAAAATATTGAACAGTTCATTAAGAAGGGAATTATGTCACCACGCACATTTTGGAATTATGCGCTTGGGAAATATACCGAGTTGTAAGCAGTTGCTTTAAAGGTCGCAGTTAACACTCAACATTTTCTGCTTATTTTAAAAGACTTTACTCTATTTCGTTCTTTGTCCATAACATCACAAGAAACCGGCTCAGCTTCCAACGAACCAAGAAATTGGGCAGCGCTAGCACCTACGAAACCCTTGGTATAACTCATGAATGAGCATTATCTGGGCCGCCGCCGCCGCCGCCGCCGCCGCCACCACCACCACCACCACCACTGTAGTATGTACTGTCAATTGGCAGGATTTGGTTAGCAGTCAAAATTATTTTAAGTTATCGTTTTAAGACAAAAACAGGGACACATCAACCAAAGACAATAAAGTAGAACTGAATATAATAAATGTCATTAAACTGTTTAAGTTCGTAGTAGGTGATATTGATAAAAGCTATAAAAAAGCATTATATCATAAATACAAAACAAATATTTGGAGTTATTCTGTAGCACATAGCATAAATACAGAAATAAGTAGAAGAATTTGGCATGCAAATAAGTGCTAACAAGGGTGAAGTGAGGCAGTCATAACAGGAACATAAGTAAAGAGCTATTTGAGAGGAAAAATGAGTAAGAGGTTTCAACACAGAAACCAGTGCGGAATATCTTTAAAATGTTGATTTAAGGGCTGTTCTTTGTCATAGAAGTTAAGATTTTTTATTTTTCAAGAACATCTATAGCATCATATTTCCATTGAATTTTTTGCCGCATAACTGCAAAAACCGTTTCTTATATCTCCAGTTACTGGAACAACCTATTAGTATAACATTTTCAGTTATGCTCATCATTGGCAGATATTTATATTTATGTTTAAATTACATCGTGTGTCGATGCTAAGTGTAACTATATTCGAATGACTTGCAGGTCCATCAGGGACTGAAAAACATTAGGTCTGATCCTTGTAAGTTAATGATAATGACGTATTATACAGCAACTCCCTATATGTGCGTTGCCGGTGGTCATTTGAAGCACTAAGGGCGTAACAGATGTTAACGGAATTAATAAAACACTTTCATCTGCACGCTTTGTAAGAAGAAAGAAGTCAAACTCGGTTGGGTTGGTAACATAATTAGAATGTTTAAAGGAAACAATGGACGAACGGGACGGTTAGAGAAATTAATGTACCAGGTCAGAGTGGGCCGGGTCTGGCAATTGTGTGGGGGATGAACAAGATTACCCCCATCGTCCCTTTAATGCAAGCGCGCTGTTACCAGGGGTGCAGAAAACATACGTACTATCTGTTTCAACAAAGTCTAGTTCAAAGAAAGAAAAATATAATAAATAAAATGTTGTTATTGTGTAGTTTATATTTTCACTCCCAATCAAGTGTTACAGTTGGTCTCGCAGGCAAGGGTTTCATAAGTTCAAAAGTTTGTTAAGTTTCGGACATAACTTACTTCTAAAGATAAGAGAAAGAAATTATAGTCTTAGCTTTTTTCTACACGCTTTTCACATCTTTGATTTGACATTTTAAGTTCTTGAAAGAATAGTCCGAGTTTTTGCCTTCAAAATGATCTAAATGGCTTTCTTTGCCTCATTGTCAGCATTAAACTTTCTTTTTCGTAGGTCTTTCTTCAATTTTGACAAAAGATAATAATCACTGGGGGCTAGATCTGTGCTAAAGCATAAATAGTCTAATTTGCTAAATCTGTATTAAACCACGTCTCTTTCCTTCAATTGTTGCTCGCAGTTTATGTAGAATTACTGCAGCAGTAGTTTGTGTTGACAGTGGTATTTTTCTCTTTGCAATCAACTAACAGAATCTCCCCGCAGTACAAGAACATTTGAGGTCATGGTCCTTTTCCTGGAACGGACATCACTGGCCATCCTTGGCAGCACCTCACCAGGTTTAAATTATTTCATGGATTCCCTTTTTGGAAGTGGATAATGGTATAGGACCATAGTGTCAACCCCTGTCACAATAATTCCAGAACTTTCTTCCGGTTTGTTTAACACAGGGCCAATAACCTTCCATAGCACTCCACTCGATGCTATTTTTGATGGAAATGTTCATGCAGAATCCTACAGAAGATTATTTTTAAAGACCCAAACCTTGTAATAATTACAGAAAGGCGACTTGCGTGAGTGGTATTGGTTTCTAATGCTTTGAGTATGTCCCAAGTTGGTGCCATTTTGTAATAAGTTTTGAGGTAGCGGGATGTTTATTTTTGACCCCACTTGGTGGCCAGTTTGTTACTAGATTGTAGGTGGGGGAATGAGAATGGGCTGTATGATTGTTGCGGTAAATAATTTAAGCCCGCTGATTGCAGGTTCCGCCACGTTTGCTGCGGATCACCCCACTCTTCTTCGATGAGACTCTCTCGAGGGCGTTACGCTGGATTTGGCGGCTGAGAGCCAGCCGAGACTGAGTCGGGATTCCGATGCAATAGGTGATGATAAATAGCGTTTCGTTGTTTAGTAGGTGATATCGCTTATTCTCCTTAACATGAATGTTTAGGCAAACTCACACCTCACGTCGAACCACACGCAAGGTAATCTTGGCAAACACGTAAGTTTATTGCGTTAACCAAATGGTGTCGAGTGTGACGAAATTGTTAATTAAACAGAATTATTGATGCAACTCAATGATGTTGCATCGGCAATTAGCATGGTGACTAACACTCAAGCTTCGTTGTCACTGGAACTGGTACTTGGTACTTAGGCCGCTCTTCTGCTAATATCCGGGCGACGGCAGTCACGCGTATCCGGGCCCAGAAAATTCTGAGACTGCCCCACTTTTGGGCAAAATCTATCCCTTTTATACGCAATACAAAATGACGTTATCCATGGGCAACGGCGCGAAATACTCCCGCCAATTTTGTGTTAACGTCACTCATAGTTCAGTGCTTACCTCACTGAATTTCATTTCTATTCGCTGGACAACTTTGGTCAAGCCAAATGCTTCGCTATTCGTCAATAAGATGAATGAATATATTTCATACGTTGCTGTCAACGACTCTTTTACTCGGACACTTGCAACTTTACCACTGAACAAGCCGGTGTTTTGCCTAAGGCGGTGTTTCCAACCCTAGCTGCATACCAGAAGGGTTTAACTTCCATTGTCTGACCTTTGCCAAGTGTTTCTGTGTTTGGAGAAAGACGGGGGGTTTTCCTTAACTGGCTATATATTATTATATGTTATTTCTTAAATATTATCAAAGAATTATACTTTATGAACGCATTTAAGCACTATACAATATTAATTCTACATATACGAGTTATGTCATTAAAAGTTCCTCCACTGAAAGAAAATGCACAGCATATTTGCACATCATTACTAAGTTGCTGATTCTAAAATTACAAGTATTAATTATTTCAACTACTCTGTAATTGACAGGGAGACAGGGACAGCTTCAACCAGCAGCAATTTCTTTCACTTTTAGTTACCTGTTACTCAAAATTTAATCTTTAACGAAAGTGATGAATTCTGGTGCTAAGCACCTGTCCTAGTAGGCTTTCACCTGATTCATTTAGTATTTTTTCGTTCGAATCGAAAATGTTTATCTCTTTCTTTTGTTGTTAATATGAAGAGTAAGTTCACCGTATTTAAGCACCTTTTAATTTATATGGGGATAAGCTCTTTCATTGTAAAAAAATGCAATTGAACGCGGTACTCAATTTTTTAACATTTCGAAATTTACACATCTCCAGTTAAGATTTTCCACGCAAAAGTTTTTGTGATGATGGCGTTGCAACATGGTCAGGCCGCAAGCATATAGACACTACCTGTTATGTGCAAATGATACAACTATAAACCAAATATCAAAATATGAGAAGTCCTTTTGAAGGCTTTGTTTAAGGGACAGTGAAGTGAGTTTTTGGTCAAAAAAAATCTAAAATGGTGTTTATGCTGCAAATGGTCCCTTGAACTATTGGGCTTCTGCAAAGAGTCAACATTTGTATGTTCCAACTCCCTTCGAGCTCTATAGCCATTTAAAGAGCTCCGTATGTCCTTTTTCAGCCGACCACAGCCCCTCAGTACAGAAGTGTGAAATGGGATACCCAACTGTACTGTCTAATGAGATGCAATGACTCACCAGCACCGGGAGGAAATTGTAGTATATGCTGCTGATGTGGAAATAGTGAAGGAAGAATGTATCAGTCATATAGCAGAGAGGATGACTGCAACTTTGCTCAAGTTAAAGAAAGGCACTACGGACACTAGATTGGGTGTCGTGGCCATGGTAAACTGAAGTTAGAAACTATAAAAAGACTAATCAGTTACTACAGATTAGCCATCCAGAAGCATCTGCAAGGCATATCTGGCATGAAAAATGTCATATATGCTACACTTACCGTTGCAAACATTGATCAACAAACCAGAAGCCTGAACACCAGAAGTGCCCCATAGGGACAGACTCTTGGTGTTTCTATAATAGCTCTTATGAGACTCCGCAAAGCCATTGCAAGATGTTTGTTCAGTTTGATGATAGTATGGTTAGGAGAACTCCCCCCTAGCAGAGACTAGCGTGCACTGATCTACTAGCAAGCTGTTCTCGTGGAGGGATGCAGAATTCAAATGAAAGTGTTCACTCACTCGTTTGGAAAAACTGTTCCAAAGAAAAACATTTATTTTTAAGAAGCGGTTAGAAATTGGGGCATTAAATGGGTTTCTGCTTTTAATTTGAGCTGTTCGGCTTTTCAGGAGCTCAGATCTGTGGTAAGATGTGAGGAATCAGCTGCAGGAAAGGACAGGCAAGTGGAAAAAGTAGCACAACAACAGTACAGAAGAACTCAAAGGGAATACAGACACACATAACTATAAATCAGGAGGGTTCTGATATGTAAAGCGCACAGTTCATTGTTTACCAATGTGTGTGTGTGTGTGTATGTATGTAAGTATGTATGCATGTAGGTATATATAATATAAAAGAAAAAGAAAAAGAAAGTAACACTACCAACAATGTAACAATTTACCAGTACTATATAATAGTACAAAAGGATAAAACACTAAGAAAAAGTCACACTTGAGATCGCTATATTTCGCACTCGTGGAGTCCTTCTATGGCAAGAAGACAAGTGAAGGTGATAAAAGTAAATATTGAGTATCGAAGGTAACGTTATGCATGGAAACAGATGAAACTAGACATGAGAGTGTGGAGAAAAAAAAATTAATACGTAAGATTTAAACCAGGTGATATACGCGCTTTATGTAAAAATATAGCTGCCATTTCTCTATCTCTGAGTAAACTTTCAGAGCATTGTGTAGGTAACGCATCAATAAGTGTTAGATTAAAAGCATAATCAAAATCCTTACAGTGAGATAAAGCACGTTGGGCAACCGGCAAGGGAGACTTAGTTTTAACAGAACATCTATGATTGTTCATACGTAGCGAAACAACAGTAGAAGTTAAACCAATATAAAATGCTTTGCAAAGCTTACAAGATAACATATATACGACGTTCTTGGAAGAACAAGTAGCAAATGAAGAAATGTTAAATTCCTTGGATAAATTCGGGCTGTGGAATGAATGGCAAGGCAGAATTTAGCGCACAGGTTTTACATTTAGGGCGAATGCAAGGATATGAGCCAGCAAAGGGACGTGGTAAATTCGGAGAGGATAGGTTACGGCGAAATATACTTTTAAGGTTAGGGGGTGTTCTAAAAGTAAGGCGGGGTACAAATTTAGAAAAATCATTTAAAGATGGATGCATTAACAAAGTATCGTGACATTCTTTCAAAATAGGCTTGATGCTTTCAATTCCAGGCACGTAAGTAATAACAATGTTAATGAAGTTCGTATTAGAAGTTTTAGGTTTGCATTGGAAAGTTTTGTGCGCTGGGATTATACGGGATTTTAAAAGAGAGGAAGGATAATTTTGGTCATGGAACTTTTGAGCTAGGTTTTTAATATACTTGTCAAGAGATGAAAAGTTGTTACAAAGACGATGACCACGGATTGAAAGAGAAAAAGGAATAGATCTTTTGATATGCAAGGGATGACAGCTATCAAAATGAAGATACTGTTGTAAATTGGTAGGCTTAATGTGCACAGACGTAAGAAAAGAGTCATTACATAAAGAATTATCAATATCTAGGAGCGTAGCAGCATTGGGAGAGACAGAAGAAGTAAACTTAACTGAAAACTTGGAGTTAAGATTAGTAAGGAATTGATCGAGAGATTCTGAGCCATGGAGTCCAAAGCAGGAATATATCATCAATATATCTCAGCCATCATAATGATGCCAAAGGTTCTGACTAAGAAATTGCTCCTCTAAGCGAGCCATAAAAAGATTGGCATAAGACGGTGCCATTCTGGTGCCCATTGCAGTACCTTTTATTTGTAGATAATATTTATTATCAAAACTAAACGCATTGCGAGTGAGGACTAGATAAGCGAGATGACAAATGAAATCTGTGGATGGAGAATGAGGAGGTGCTCGAGAGTCCAAGAAATGTCTAACAGCAGCTAATCCTTCATGATGGGGGATGTGAGTATAGAGTGACGTCACATCGATAGTGGCCAGAAGTATATTAGAATGTGCCGAAGGGTCAACTTTCTTAAGTAAACTCAAAAAATGGAAGGGATCTTTGATATAGGATGACCTAGACGTAACAAATGGCTGTAACCTACTATCTACTAGAGCGGAAATACGTTCAGTGGGAGAATCGAAGCTGGCTACTATTGGGCGGCCTGGACAGTTTTCTTTGTGAATTTTAGGGAGAAAATATATGGTGGGAGTACGAGGGAAATGAGGAGTAAGTATTGTGATATCTTGGGAACTAAGTCCTTCAGAAAATGCAATAAAAGAAACTATTTCTTCATTAAACTTGACTGTAGGGTCGGAAGACAATAGTTTATAATAAGTGACATTCTCAAGCTGTCGGTAAGCTTCAGCACTGTAAGAAGAAATGTCCTGTAGTACTACTGAGGACCCTTTATCGGCTGGAAGAATAATAACATCAGGATTATTAGATAACCTTTTAAGTGCTGATTTCTCACGCAAAGTTAGGTTATCTTTCGGGGTGATCTTATCTAGAAATTTGGAATCACTAATCGAAGTTAAAATCTGTTAATAAACATTTCTAAAGGATGGCTAGAAGGTAAAGAAGTAGGTTCAAGTTTGGAGGGAAGACGAAACTTGAGAAGGAAAGAAGTAACATTTGAAGTAGGCTGAGAAGATTTAGTATGCCAATAGTAACGCCAACTTAAATTACGGCAAAATTTAACGCCATCGGAAACAAATTTAAGGCGATTAAATTTGGGAGTTTCGGCAAATGATAATCCTTTTTGCTAAAACAATGTACCAGCATTTGAAAGTGAAATATAAGATAAATTAACAATCGCACTATTAATAGTAGGATAAGTACAAGGGGTACATTTGCTATTGGGATGCTGGTATGAAATACCGGAGTAAAATTCAGATGGACGAGGCAAATTGAAAGTAGAAGCCAAGTCAGGAGTTGACACTACGAGCGGGGGGGGGGGGGGGGTTGGAAGAAAGACGTGGTTAACTGAATAGGAATACCTGCTCTTAAATATTATAAATAAAGCCGCGATAGTTTAAGAAGATGTTTCTGATTGAGGGAACATAATAATCTATTCGCACTCATCAAGATACTATTAACAATAGTAATAGATTTAGAACATGCCAAAAATTTTTAATAAAACTAATTAATTTAGACAAATGAAATTGCTGCAAATATTGACAATTATTGAGGATCATCCGTAGAAATTGCTGGGAGATATGGTGCCTAAATAAGTGAAATTGGCTGTGAGTGCTAGGAGCTATAGCGGACAATGGCAATTGAATTAATATTCCGTTAGGAGAAACACCAGTAATAGCACAATAAGAAAGAAACCCAACATGCTCTGTATATTTAGCTAATTGCTTAGAATGGTACTTACATTTGTTGAACCAAAATTTCATAACATTACCTTGGATAGATGCCATTGTATTAGATATATTAAACAATGAAGTCTATTTAAAAACACAGAGAAATTAAGAAATAAATGAAAAGAATAATAGACAAATAGTAAAGAAATCAAAAGCAAAACACGCAAAAGCAAATTAAACTTAATAAGCAGAGTTAAAAGCAACACCAGAGATGCAAACAATATAAAAGAAAAATAAAAATAAAGTAACACTACCAACAATGTAACAAATTAACAGTAATTATAATAGTACAAAAGGATAAAACACTAAGAAAAAGTCACACTTGAGATCGCGTATAATCCTAGCGTACAAAACTTTTCAATGCAAACCTAAAACTTCAAATAACTTCATTAACCTTGTTACTACTTACGTGCCTGGAATTGAAAGCATAAGATCTATTTTGAAAGAATGCCATGATACGTTGTTAATGCACTCATCTTTAAATGATTTTTCTAAATTTGTACCCCGCCTTACTTTTAGAACACCCCCTAACCTTAAAAGTATATTTCGCCGAAACCTATCTCTTCCTAATTTACCTCGTACCTTTGCTGGCTCACATCCTTGTCAACGTCCTAAATGTAAAACCTGTGCGCTAAATTATGCCGTGCCATTCATTCCACAGCACTAATTTATCCAGAGAATTTAACATTTCTTCCTTTGCTACTTGTTCTCCCAAGAACGTCGTATACATGTTATCTTGTAAGCTTTGCAAAGCATTTTATATTGGTTTAACTTCTACTGTTGTTTCGCTACGTATGAACAATCATAGACGTTCTGTTAAAACCAAGTCTCCCTTGCCGGTTGCCCAACGTGCCTTACCTCACTGTAAGGCTTTTGATGATGCTTTTAATCTAACACTTATTGATGCGTTACCTACACAATGCTCTGAAAGTTTACTCAGAGATAGAGAAATGGCAGCTATATTTTTACATAAAGCGCGTATACCACCTGGTTTAGAATTTACATATTAATTTTTTTCTCCACACTCTCATCTCTAGTTTCATCTGTTTCCATGCATAACGTTACCTTCGATACTCAATATTTACTTTTATCACCTTCATTTGTCTTCTTGCCATAGAAGGACTCCACGAGTGCAAAATATAGCGATCTGAAGTGTGACTTTTTCTTAATGTTTTATCCTTTTGTACTATAATAATTACGTTAATATACATTATAAAACAGAGCTTTTCTCAAAACCTCATTTTCATAGATGTAACTGCAATTATCTTCCGGAGGTATCACTGCGTCTGAAGCGTTGACTATCGGAGTCGCTATATTTATACTGCCCGTGCTCCCCGCTGGTTGGTTCAGGATGGGCGGTGGCCAGTCGGCTGTGGGAGGAGTCTCGCCTATCCTGTGCTTCTCCTATCTTGTGATAGGATCGCTATGTTTTCATGTGTTGTATGTTGTCTTTGTTTTCAGTTGCTGGATACCAGTTGCTGTTTAGTCCTAGAATGAAGCCTTCTCAAGTCAGGCTCGTCGTGATGTTCGTCGATTTCTTCAACGACCTTCGAACGAAGACTATAACATCCCAATCTTCCACACTCACGAAGTCCAAGGCACTTTACTACATCTACATCCCAGAAATGCTGCCGGACCTGACGGGATAACCCCCTTCATGCTCCGCAACCTTCCGTTCAAAGCTGTGCTCTTTGTCACAAAGATTTTCAATGTGTACATCAGCCTAGGCCACTTTCCACGCGAGTGGAGAGAGGCATGGGTGATATGCACATTGAAGCAGGGCAAAGACCCAGTTCACCCTTCCAGCTCCGATCCACCAGCCTTCTTTGGACACTCTCAAAAGTCTCCGAGAGACTGCTGCCCACCCGCTTGCTTCCCTTGCTAGGAAACATCCAAGCCATCCCTCCCCATCATTTTGGGTTCCATTCTGGGCATTCTACGTCCATTCTACTTCGGGTGGTGGAGGCTGCAGCCCTGGGATTCCAGGACTAAGTATTCAGCCAGCGGTGTCATTGGATGTAGAAAAGGCCTTATCGACGACGTGGCAAACCAGACCCCTACAAAAAACGCATTTATCTTGAGCTCCCGCAAATATACATACATTTAATACTTTTTGTTATAACGCCACACATTTAAAGTCACGTGGTGAGAAACAGCTCAACACTAATACCCATATGTGGCGGAGTTTCCGAACGCTATATTCTTTCTCCCAAACCATTCAACATCTTCATGTCAGACTTCCCAGACGTCAACATGGCACAGCACGCAGATGACGTTCTATTATACAAAAAACAAACAGACATCTAAATAGAGTCATAAATCCCATACAAAGATTGCTACGCCTAATCAAAAGGTAATGCCGGCGTTGGCGAATGTCAATAAACCCGGCAAAAAAGCAACGCCATAATTTTCGCAAAACGTCACGTACCCGTAAACACCCCCCCCCCCACATTCACATACAGGCACCAAAGGATACAATGGGAAAATTTCACAACCTATTTGGGAGTGCAACTTTATAAAGGTTTAACTTTCAAGGGACATATCACCAAGACTGGTCACAGGGCGCAGGGAGAAATAATTTGACGGACAGTTTCCTGTGTTTAGTTCCAAGAAGATGCCGGTCCACTTAAAGGTACACCTCTTTAAACCTTTGATCATCCCAGTCATGCTGTATGCTTGTGAACTCTGGGTATGGCGTCAGACAGTTGACTGGCAATTCTACAAAGGGTACAGAATAGAGAGAGAGAGGTCTTAGAAGCATATACTCTGTTTATCGCTGCTTTCCTGCTAGGCTTCTGCATGAAACCTCTTCCCTCCCATATGTTGAGGAAGAAATTAGACGCGAGCCCCACTACGCCCATTTGCCATACCACTCTTGTCCGTTCACTTGGCAATTACACCAGTCACAATAAACCTAAGCCAAAATTCAAGATGCCACGCCTGGCCTGCGGACACTTTGGATAATACAGGGACGACTCTAGTTATTGGAATTAATTTTCCTAAAACACATAATTCAAAAACAAAACAAAATAGCTAATGGTATGGCCACGCTGCTAATAACTTTAAGTTAGCAGCAAGGTTCATGCTGTGGCTACACTCAAGGATGTTAGATCCGCCCGCATCATACGGAAAAGCTATTAGTATGCCTCCTATATACCCACATCCAATTAATAAGAACAACCTACAACAAGTAATCCTGTCCTGCGGTTAAACTGAACACAGGGTAGGTACACAGCTATCACACACAGGCTGATCACTAACACTAGCCTGCCTTCTAGTTTGGTCTGCTGTTTTGTTTGAGAGTATCTTCTTGTTGAAATTGTTGGGATGTTTGTAAATTTCAATAGCTGCTCGTTGTAGTTTTGCATTGTAGTGTGTAATAGATTAAAGGATGCTAGTGTTCTGAAACTTTATTATTTGTTCCCCCTCCGCTTTGATGGCATGTTTTGCTACCGCGGAGTTATCTATTTGACCTAGACGACAGTTTCTTTTATATTCTTTGTGTTCTGGCTTCTGGTGTAAATGCTGTGCTATGTAATGCCGATGTAGACCAAACCGCAAGAGTAGGGCGCACCAGCCGACGACAAAGGCTCCCGAGAATTTTTGACTGAGGGTAGTACATTGCTTAACTAATTAATAGGCTTAAAGACCGTCTGGACACTGTGACATTATAGTATAAGTTCAATCCGGTCTGTGATGTTTTTGAAACAAGGTAGAATATTTTTGCCTTTTACATGAGATTGGTCTGATTGGCAGGTTTTAGATTTGCCTAACGGCATGCTTTTTTCACTTCTTAAATAAAATACCCATTGAACTGTAATGCTAGTTCTAGGTGGTGTAGTTTCTGTGGCAGTAACCAAGGCTCGCAAATGGATGAAGTACCATTTACGAATGTTTTAAAGATGGCACGTTTCAGCCTTGCATGATGTTTGGAGTTCTTATTTAAATAGCGATCAGTATGAGTGGATTTGCGGCAGATGATGTGTCCAAGGGTGCCATTGGTTTTTGTGCTAACGGCACATTCAGGAAGACCAACTATTCACCTTCTTCTTTTTTCCATGGTAAATTGGATGCGGAAATTGATACTATTGAGGTGTAGAAGAAAATCTCGTAGAGCTTCCTCCTCGTGGGACCAAATAACGAAAGTGACATCCACGTAGGGGAACCAGACTGTCTGTTTGAGAGATGTGTCTAGTGCTGTAGGCTCGAAGTATTCCATGAAGAAATTGCATACACCACCAGACTTAACGGGCTGCCCAAAGCATTACTGTCCTGTCGGAAGTAAGTCGTGGTGTGCACCTGTTGGAATAGTGTTATTATGTCATCGGAGAAAAGGTGTTCCAAATGAGTGAAAACTTCCCGTACAGGAACTATGGTGAAGCGAGACACAACGTCAAATTGATAATAAGATCATGGGGCCCAAAGTGAGATTTTGGAGTTTCTGGATAAAATGAGTTGAGTCTTTGATGAAAGAATCGGTGTTGTTGACTGGGGCCGCCTTATCATCGACGAGAACCAGTCCGCGGTCGGCCCGGAGCACTCCTGCTATGGAAGGCCAGCTGTCCGGCCATGTTGGTGATGTGAAAGAGACCCTAACTCATGAAACTTTTTTTCTCCCAAAGTAGTCAGGATTTATCCAAGGTTTTCATACCTAACTACTATCCGCCTAGTCTAGCGGCATTAACCAGAGAATTCGACAGAGTATACAGGTATAACTCCTATGATTGTTTCCTTAGAGATGGCTATTATTGTTTTAAGTTCACCACAGTAGGAGACTACGACAACTTTGTAAGGTTGTGTGGGTCGAAGAAGGTACCCTTCCACATTTCCAAACACCCGGAGCAGCAGACCCTCAAAGTCCTTATAAAGGGTTTGTATAAAGGCATGGCCGAGGAGGAGGTCAAGTAAGGAATCTTACAGCCAAAGTTTGAAGTAAATATCAAAGTTATTCTGCAAGAGGCACAGGGAATTTGCCCATTTTTCTAGTTGAACTAACTAATCAGATCTGCTCCACGGTCATAATGCAAATAACTGACCTCTGCCACTGTAGGGTGCGGATTGAGGAATATGTTACTCCCAGAGGCCCTGTACAATGTGGCACGTGTCTCCGCTTCCGGCACTTAATCCGGAATGGCGAGGCTCCACAAGCGTCGCCGGGCATCACCACGTGAGCAAATGCTCTGCCTCTGACCGTAAGTGAGTCCTAGCCAAATGGACCAAGTAGCGCGCTGGAGGGGCTGCTCTTGTTACTTGCGGTATGCAAATCCTTCTGCCCTTATCCAGCGAGCTCTGCATGAGATATTGTGTCCGAAAGTCGGGCCACCTACGCCATTAGAGCCACTCACATCCCATAAACACCTCCACAACCACAAACGCCCACACATACACAACCACACAAACTAACATAACTACAACACAACATGGCCATCAGCAACTCATGCACATCCACAATACACCTGCAGCACCGCACAGTCACCACCTCATCACAGACCAAAATCACACATACCAAACAACCTAGTACACAGCAGAACACCCAAAGACATCAGCACCACAGCAACAGACCTAAAACTCCTGATCTGGGCACCACCTGCTCCCATGGTGAACAGTTACCAAATTGCTGCCAAAATGTAAATTTTTCCCCAGCAGCTAAATGATACATGCGCCGCCTTGGCAACAGTAACTTCTAAATGAGCTATTGCTCAGACTCTCCCCATTTAGAATATTAGTTGAGATTTCATAACTTCAGAGTCAATTCCAGCAGCGCGATTCACGCGCTTTACTTGCTCAGTTCAATGCCTCACTGGCAGAATGTAAATAAGCTGCCATTCTAACACTACCATAACTGTAATATAACAATGACTGCCTTGCCGCTAAATAGAATACTCCAGTGGAACTGCAGAGGACTGCGATCTCCTTGATGAACTTAAATTCTTTTTACTAATAATACAATAGGCATCGTACTGCTCTGCGAAACCTTCCATACACCAAATGCACGCATTTCTATTCCGAGTTATCGTGTGTATCGTACAAACCAGCTTAATGATAAAGCGTATGGGGTTACAGCATAATAATTTGGTAATAATTTACCAAAGCATACAATACTCTTGGGAGGAAAATACCTTCACTAATGCGCAATGAGGCAACAGCCATCACGGTACCATTAGCGGGTAAATCACTTACAATTGCAAGTGTGTATAACACACCAGGGAGTTACTGGTTCAAGACTTAGATACCATTCTCAACCTAGACAACAGCTTATTAGCAGCAGGGGACCTTAATGCAAAGCATTATGCATTGGGGCTGTACAATCAATAACCCAACGGCAATTTACTTCATCCACACATGGAAAACAACAACTTCACGATAGCGTTTACTATTCAAACCCGAAATACACACTAAGACATTGCTCTGCTAAAAACACACTTTTTAGGTACTCCTACGGAATAATTGACAATTTAGCCCCAGATCACTATGCAGTGATGCCTGAAATCGAGGACACACCGGTTTACAAACCCCCACTTAGACAAAATTTCTATAAAGTAAACTAGGAGCATTTTCATGACGCTTTAACGAAACATCAAAATCCTAATTAGTGCTGTTCAGTAAATACCGAACACACCGTAAACCCTTCTCGCCATTGACGTTACCCGCAGAAAATATAAGCTGGGCGGAGCAAGCTAAGTATCTTTTAATGGTTCTGTACTCCAAACTTACCTTTGCGGCACATGTTAAGCACATGAAGAAGAAAGCAAATTGGCCACTAAGACGGCTCTACCCGCTATTAAACTGCAACTCATTGAGCACCAGCTCATGCTATAAACTTTTCTCGTCAGATCAGTTATGATCTACACCTCCCCTGCCTGGGACCATTGCGCACAGACTCGTATCAAATCACTCCAGACACTGCAAAACAAATTCTCCGTATAATTACCAAAGTTCACCTAACAGTCCATCTGTCTATATTACATGACGAACTAAAAATACACACAATTGAGGAATTTATTAAAAAAATTGGCGTATAACATGTATAGAGAATGCGACACACACCATAAACTGCTAGTAAGGAACATTAATAAAGCACCAAAAGCACCAAATACCCCTGTCACTCTTTGACCGAACCATGCTACTCACTAAACATACCACTGACATGAATGTCCAAGAATGCCTGATTTCCTGGTCCCCATGAAACCACCATGAAAATTCAAGCTCATAAGACCCCGGGCGGCACAAGGGCGGTCGAGGCACTGAGCGGCTCCACAGTTAACAACCTAGCTGACCCCTCAATGGACTCTTCCCTAGCTTCTAACACTCCATTAACACGGAGAAATCTTCCAGTATGACTAACCAGCATTACTAACCCCTGTACATGTAACATTAAATCCTAAAAAATTAAAAATTAATAAAATTGTATTTTGGAACTAAGCTTGCAAGATTGCACTAGTAATAATAGTAACTAAGTACTATAAAGTAACGCACACATATGTTAACACTTGATTAACGATGGAGAAATTTCTTAGTTGACTAGCATTACTGCCGCCTGTACATATTAGCAATAAACACTTACACGCAAATGCTCTTAGCTAAACAACAAAATGTATATATTAGAATTAAGATTACTAGATTACGTTAGTTACATTAGTAGTAATAACGAGAACTTTCAAGCAATGCAAATGTGTATTAATCACTACATGCATATATATATATATATATATAATATTAATGAAACATAAAAATAAAGAAACACTATTAACAATGTAACAAATTAACACTAATAATAAAAGTAGATAAAGATAAAACACAGAGAAAGAGTCACACTTGAAATTGCTATATTTCGAACTACTGCGAGTTCTTCAATGGCAAGAAGCTAGTCTAGCTTCTTGCCATTGATGGGGGATGTTAGTCTATACTAACATCCCCCATCATGAAGGATTAGCTGCCGTTAAACATTTCTTGAACTCTCGAGCTCCTCCTCATATCCCATCCACAGATTTCATTTGTCATCTCGCTTATCTGGTCCTCACTCGCAATGCGTTTAGTTTTGATAATAAATATTATCTACAAATTAAAGGTACTGCGATGGGCACCAGAATGACACCTTCTTATACCAATCTTTTTATGGCTCGCTTAGAGGAGGAATTTCTTAAGTCAGAACCTTTGGCACCATTATTATGGCTGAGATATATTGATGATATATTCGTGCTTTGGACTCATGGCTCAGAATCTCTCGAGCAGTTCCTTACTAATCTTAACTCCAAGTTTTCAGTTAAGTTCACTTCTTCTGTCTCTCCCAATGCTGCTACTTTCCTAGATATTGATATTTCTTTATGCAATGGCTCTTTTCTTACGTCTGTGCACATTAAGCCTACCAATTTACAACAGTATCTTCATTTTGATAGTTGTCATCCATTGCATATCAAAAGATCTATTCCTTTTTCTCTTTCAATCCGTGGTCATCGTCTTTGTAACAACTTTTCATCTCTTGACAAGTATATTAAAAACCTAGCTCAAAAGTTCCATGACCAAAATTATCCTTCCTCTCTTTTAAAATCCCGTATAATCCCAGCGCACAAAACTTTCCAATTCAAACCTAAAACTTCTAATACGAACTTCATTAACATTGTTATTACTTACGTGCCTGGAATTGAAAGCATCAAGCCTATTTTGAAAGAATGTCACGATACTTTGTTAATGCATCCATCTTTAAATGATTTTTCTAAATTTGTACCCCGCCTTACTTTTAGAACACCCCCTAACCTTAAAAGTATATTTCGCCGTAACCTATCCTCTCCGAATTTACCACGTCCCTTTGCTGGCTCGTATCCTTGCCAACGTCCTAAATGTAAAACCTGTGCACTAATTATGTCGTGCCATTCATTCCATAGCCCTAATTTATCCAAGGAATTTAACATTTCTTCATTTGCTACCTGTTCTTCCAAGAACGTCATATATATGTTATCTTGTAAGCTTTGCAAAGCATTTTATATTGTTTTAACTTCTACTGTTGTTTCGCTACGTATGAACAATCATAGACGTTCTGTTAAAACCAAGTCTCCCTTGCCGGTTGCCCAACATGCCTTATCTCGCTGTAAGGATTTTGATGATGCTTTTAGCCTAACTCTTATTGATGCTTTACCTACACAATGCTGTGAAAGTTTACTCAGAGATAGAGAAATGGCAGCTATATTTTTACATAAAGCGCGTATACCACCTGGTTTAAATCTTACATATTAGTTTTTTTCTTCCCACACTCTCATTTCTAGTTTCATCTGTTTCCATGCATAACGTTACCTTCGATACTCAATATTTACTTTTATCACCTTCACTTGTCTAGCTTCTTGCCATTGAAGAACTCGCAGTAGTTCGAAATATAGCAATTTCAAGTGTGACTCTTTCTCTGTGTTTTATCTTTATCTACTTTTATTATTAGTGTTAATTTGTTACATTGTTAATAGTGTTTCTTTATTTTTATTTTTCATTAATATTATATATATATATACTAAGTACTCACATAGCCAAATACCTGCCCCCCGATAGCGATCTATATCACACCACGATTTAAAGAACAGTATCCTCCCCTACTGGCAGCTAATGAGACTGCATCACCACTTACACCTGGGTTCTACTCTGGACACTGCAAAGGTTATAACCTAGCCCCACCTCTATCCATCTCATGCTCTTGTGAGCGGACATCTTTTTAGCGTGCACCCCACTAACCTCAGGTTGCTTCCGCGGTACCTGACAGCACTTCACCCTCGCCTCGGAGAGTAAATGCAGCGCATGGTAGGGGAGGCGATGTAGATCCACTTCGGGTGATCGTCCTTGGATGGACGGAGGAGGGGCCTACCCTTTAAAAAAATAAAAATAAAGAAAAGCCAACGCTTCAGACGCAGTGATATCTCCTCAGAGCAGACTTTGTCCACGCCACTGAAGATGTCCGCCGTATTTGCGGACGAAACGTCTGGAATTCTCATCTCCAGCAGACCACGGCACAACAGCTCGGAAGATAATTGCAGTTACATCTATGACTCTGGCCGTGAAAGCCTACATTCTCTCATTCATTTTCACACATCCACGCGTCTCAGTTTTTAAATTCAATTTAAATTTTCCAGAATGTGAAGAAACATCGCAATATTCTATGAGACAAAATGCACGCTAACACCAATAATTTCAAAGCTTTTCTATGAAAAATGGTTAATTTTAAAGATTAAATATCTTTATAAGCTAAAAAATTATCACGGTTCACTCACCAAATTTATTTAAAATATTTCTTAATACAATTTTTATGTGTTTCAAAGCTCCAGTTGCAAAAATGTCAACAAATTTTCTCAACTCATGAAAAGCGTGGAATATTTTGATTACGTGACATATTTACGCGATAAAACGTATGAAATAATTTTCGCAAAGTATTTATCTAATTCAAATTAAATTTGGTACACATATTAATTTAACAGCAATGCAATCACAGTAGATTTTAAAAAATTTAAAAATTCACTCCCAGTGTCCCTTAATCAGCACAAATAATCAGAATATTACTAAAAGTAGAGGCGCCTAAGGCCTAATCCATGATGTTTGGGTGACGATATAATGAAACATGTATGTTGCATACGTGTTTGGAACATGTTTCATTATTTCCAGTTGCAATGACTGAAATCTAAGTTTCTATATAGTGTGGAATCTGAATGCTACCGTTGTAGCATCCTTTGAAAAAAAGTGTACTTCAGCTGTATAGCCTTGCAACGGATGCTAGACACTGATTACAAACGTGGTCTTTTTTGGTTTGTTATTTAAAAAACTACATTCACACTCTAATTTTAAAAAATACTTTAATACACGCTTTGGTTGTATTTACAATGTGTGAACGTTTTTGTGCTGGAGTGTACTGTGAGAAGAGAGGGATTACGGTTTCGAGTACCTTCGGCGCCGCTCTAATACTATCAGGGTTTATTCACTCCCCCCCCCCCCCCAACCCGCTTCCAGCTTTCCTGCTATCCCTCACTACAGTCCAGCCAGAGTCATCACGCACAACCTTAGAAGTATGAATAGTAACATTGTTTTTCTCTTCAAGCAACACTATTTGTCTTTTCGCCGATTAATTAACGTTTTTCACAGCTTTTAAATTTGTTTTGTCGTTCTTTTTATCTAATATCTACTATTCAAGATAATCTAACAAATAGTACATAAAGTCCGTTCAGAGAAAAGAAGTTCAGTTCGGCAGGCTTTTTTTTTTTTTTTTTTTTTTTTTTTTTTTTTTTTTAAACAACCCTCATAATTTTACAATTGAGACTACACGCCAGTTCCTTGAAATGAAGATTGTGATTGCGTGTCGTAGATTTAATGGCACGTAAAAAAACCTCAAGCCTGAAAGAAGAAACATCTGAGCAAATTTTATTAGACGTTTCACGCCCTAAATAGAATTGGGTGCTAATGACCAAAGTTGTAAAGAGTGTCTTTAAATAAAATAAACCTATCCACACTTTAGACGTCTTTATGCTTATGTAATGTCCTAAAAACATCTCTGACGCATCTGTATCATTATTTTCTGTTTTTATTCTAAAAATATGACAATTCCTAAATTATTGTAATAAATAAAGCGTCAACATTTCTAAAATTACTTTCTATGATTCTTGAAATGTTTTTTCATCCTAATTATTAATGACAAAATAAAATGATACGCACTTAGGTACCTATTCATGTATAAGTGCTGAAAAGGATGTAGTGGCAACACTGGCGGCTGCTAATAATATGTAAGGGCTTAGATTTTTTCAGCACATCTAGAGGAAAACCGTAACTGTCTTACAAGCATACTCAACATCACTAGTACACTGCATGCAGACGGATAAAAACGATACTCTCGAGTTGTGTGTAAATTTAGACCGCCCTAAAGGGATATTTTCTAAAGGTGAGCAGCGTGCATTAATTAAAATTGAGGTGGTACCTGACAAGAACGCGAAAGAATGCCATGAGGGTCTTCGAGGAGCCTATTGCAATGAAACCTTGCCATATCGGACATTGGGTGTCCATTGGGTATCAACTTTTCGACAAGGACATGGTAGTTTGGAAGCTGCAAGATATGCAAGTTATTCTGTCTTCTTCATCGTCGTCGGTTTTAAGGGGAACATGTGCCAAACTCGAGTAAATTGTTTTAAGCAAGACATCACTTGTTTAAAGTTGATATTAAAATGTCAGTTTTCTTCAATTGGAGGACAGAATATTAAATATTTATATAAACTCACTTTAGATTTATGCTTGGTAGCATAAAGGTTCGTAAACAAATGTTAAGTTTAATTGTTGTACTATACACATACATACAACTATATGCAATTCATTATAAAAAAAAAAAAATTGCAGATTTAAAGTAACACAACTGCTAAATAAAATCACAACTTTCATTCACACAAATGAAACACCCCAAGGCATGAGTATTGCTATTTATGCTCAGTTTTGGCACGATTGAGAAATGTCTGAGTAAAAGGTACATTTTCGTAATATTTTTAATGCAACATTTTATTTGCCTAGCAAAAATTAACAAAATATTGTGGTAAATAAATAGATAATTAAATAATATTGTAGTCACATACTTTACTTTTACCAAGTGCCAATAGATCAAGAAATATTGCAATGATTTTTTTTTTTTTGCACTAAACAGAACTCAGTAAAAAGCCAATTCAAATACATCTCCACTTTGAAAACTTATATTGACAATGATGATGATTATGGTCAATGAGATGGCCTAGTTGTGATAAAAAGCGTTCTATTATTAGTTTATTGCATATTAACTCTCTTAATAATTATTATTTCCAATCTAATTTGTAAACTTTGAGGATTTTGTTTAGTGACTAGATGTGCAAATATGTATATTTATCACAAATAATATCACAAGAGCCGATAAATTATGTAGTTTTTTTTTTCTTTCTTTCTTTGAATGGCCGCCCGTATTTACTACTGAGGCACCACAGGTGGTGAACAAAGAGGATACATGAGATGAAATGATATATATTGGGAAAGGATTTTTTTTAAGGAAGTAAAATTTCCAGGTCTAAGTTTAGGATAACTCCCCGGCATTTGCCATTTATGAGGACTGAGGAAAACTGGAAAAATCCTTAGTCAGGGAGGGCGATCCTGATAGGATTCGAACCCCGGACCTCCCGCTCACAAGTTCGTGCCTTAACGACCTCGGCCACCCGTGACGATACGCACGTAGTGGGTAGCTTTTATTTGGAGAGCTCAGACTCTCGAGTGCTATTTATTAGGATTATTTCACGAAAAAAATAAGAATTTAAATATAATTCTTGTAAACTTGGCTTACTATATTGTAACAATTGTGCATTAGTATTATGAATACTTAACCTTTTCAAGCCATCTAGCAATAGAGAATGTTGATTATCAGTAACGCCAATAGAGAAGAACTAAATACGGGTTGGGGATTATTTCATGAATACAATAAGATTAATAGTAAAATATATTAGAAACTCGCGCACGGATTATTAACAAATGTATAAAATATTATAATTACTTATGGATACCTACCTTTTTAGAAACCGTGAGAATGAAGTTGACTAAATTTGACTATTACAGTCGCTACCGTTAGATTTACTTATACCAACTGAGAAAAAACAAAACAGAAAAAAAAATTCCATTCTGATCAACGTGTTTATTAAGATTAAATTGCTTAAGCAAATATTGTTACCTACATAATTTATAAAATTATTTCAGACTGTTTGGCTGAATACGCAAAAACAATTGCTTGGGTGAATACACATTAAGTTAGTTAAATTTACAATTACTGAAAGCACAGAAAAGTGGTCAGTGATGCGTAAACAGGAATTATATAGTGGAGATGTAGAGTTGGCTACACTGAGCACAAAACAAATGCACATCGCGTGATAAAACTAATTTGATATTTTTTTCCGATAATTTCGCTGCGATATCCTTCTGAGATTGATCATATTTCAAAATTTTGTTTCGTTTCATTCGATTGGTTTTAAGATGACGTCACATAAGTGAAATAGTATAATCAGTGCAAGTTTTGTAAGAATTTACAGTTCCTTTATCATCTTTCATTTACCTTTCATGCAGCAAGTGAATGAAAAATCCTAAATAATATCAGCTGATATTAATAAGCAACATTTTTACCTAGTTTACTATTTACTTGGACAATATAAGTTGTTCTATTAGAATGTTTTTGCTGAAAATAAGCCCTCCTACAATAAAATGTATACGCTATAGAGCCTCTGCACTCAGCCTAAATAACTCATTTAGGGCAGGCACATTCACAGCGGTAATTTCAAATATTTCATCCGGAACTTATAAAGTGACATGAAGGAGAGAATAAATTATCACGAAATAGTTGGGATTCTGTATATTCTGAAAAGATTTCTATACGATATTTCTTTGTGTGAATTTGATTAGAGCTTTATCTTTTTGTACATAAATGTGCATTCATTTTCAATACAACAGTAAAAATGACCGCCTACGCGGTCTAGTGGTAGGGTTTATGACTACTAATTTGGAGGTCTGGGTTCGATTTCCGGTAAGGTTAAGCTGTCTGAGTATGTTTTTTTTTTTTTTTTTTTTTTGTTTTTTTTTCAGTTTTTCCTACTTGAGAAGGCGAATCCTAGATAGCGTTAAAGCGCCAAGGACTCCAAGTTCATTTGTACCCTAATTAATTCACACCATTCATAACTACAGACTTACGTCCAGTGTACATACATCGCGAGAAGACCAATACAGCCAAAGCGACAATAATTGGCAAATTAAAAAAAAATAAAAATATTATATTTTTTCTCAATAAGCATATATTGCTATCATAGATAAACAGCGCCGATCTTAACTTGCATCTTTCTCCTCGCAGTTTTCTTCTTGCAGCAGAAAGTCTTCAAATAAGAGAGCTGGGGATCTCTTGCACGATAATTTTGCGCTTGTAGTCCGTTATTGTAGGAAAGAGACATGTTCAGTGCGAGAGATAGAACATCCTGCGGCCTGCAACAGTTATCTTTTTAATTGACGTTACCCACAGGCCAACTTCTTGAGCGGTAGAGCCCCAGGCTCGAGAGACAGCGCAGAGAGCCAAACTCCTCAGTCGCGAACGGGAGCTATGCGTGACTGCGTGTAAAAGTGTAAATATTGCATGTATTATTTTTTTGTTAGCGGTAATGTAATCTATGCGGTTTTCTCCGTAACTTTCTGGCTGCAATATGTTGTACCTGATTACAAAAATGACTTTTTTCACCTTTTACCTCGCGTTGTCTTATTTGAATTTGCGATTAATTCATATATATATATATATATATATATATATACTAACCTTAACGCTAACTTCTGGTAAATCCTAAGCCAAATCTAAGCGGTTCATATTAATAGTATTATTCGTTCATGTTTCCAAACACTGCCAAAGAGGTTCTATGGGCGTTCTATAGTGTGATGTAGTAAATTTTTATGCTAGTTTTAAACATACAACCGCAAGAAATTATCTAAGAATTTAACCCTTCATCTAAAGGCAAATATATTACGAGTATATGACAAAATGAATTTTGAAAGAAACATCTCTTGCCGCAGCTTAAATTGCAACCTTTGATGGAAGAGAAACGAAAGGGCTGACACTTCACTTTTTTATTTCAACGATTGTGAAAAGATCGCTCATTATTCGCCGTGTAAAACCTCGCAAGGATTCCTTCAGTTGTTGAGTGGGCTTTGCTTTTGATTTCGAGAGCAACGCTCAAAATGCAATTATTTAAAAAGTATTTAATTCACACGCTTGCAATGCAGGATTTTCAACGATTTTGTGTTATTGATAAGTGTGTGCTGAACGTATAGGTTATTGTCATATAATGTTTGCTATTTGTTAATTAACATTAAGAACACATAATCAAACAAATTATTAAGAGAGATTTTATTCGTGCTCTAATTCCGGCAAGGTAAATGTTCTAGCTGTGCAATTAAAATTACTCTACTTTTACAGCTTTAGAATATTCTAACTATGAAAATAAGTACAGAATGGTTCTGACATATTTTCCAGAATTTTTCATTTACAGTCTTCGTCGATTCGTATTATACATTCGTATTATTCCTTAATGTCATGAGTAATAAGAAAATATAAAAGAATGCGTTTCCATTCCATGGATAATTTACATTCACAATGAATTTCTTTCTTTCTTTCTATTTTTTTATGTGCTATGCATCGCTTTGGCTTCATTGGTCTTTTCGCGACGTCTGACTGTAGGTGTAAGTCTATAGTTATGAATGAAATGCAATAAATGGCGCAAATGAAATCGGAGTCCTTGACATCTTCAAACTATCTGGCATTCACCTTCTAAGGGTAAATAAATATTCCGAAAACGTACTTAGCCATACAGCTTTAATAGGAATAAATTTAAGAGAGAATTTTAATAATTAAATTAAGTAATTTATACATTTATAACAATATGAATTAACTAAAGTGTTTCAAAATAGCGTATAAGGCTGTAAAATAGTTCTCTACTAGTCAACGAAGTTAAAAGTTTTGTAATTCAATTTATATACATTGAGAGAGGAAAAAAAAAAAAAAAAAAAACGCACTACCTAAACTTTTTGGATATTTTTATTTTTACGTATTATTATATGTGAATTATTGCAATTCCAACGCAAGAAAATGAATGCAAGTTAATCACATTTTTACCCTAGGCCAATTGAAATGTCAAATGGCATTGTTATTCTTGTATTGTTGTTACATCAATTTTATTCTATTGTTGAGGTGTTTCAATCCGTTTAACATATAATTTTATGAGGTAAAGATGCCGTTAAATCGAGCGGAGGCTGCTAAAGCAGTTGCCCTGTTGGAAGATGGACGGAGCAGCATGCGTTGTTTTGCCCAAGTGTTACGAGTCAATGTCTCTAATATACAAAGGACATTCCGTAGGTTCAGGGAACTTGATATTTACTGCAGAAGACGAGAATGAAGTTGCAGAAGGGCGATGTCTACCATATATGGTCAATTTCTGCAGCTGCAAGTTTTGCGTTATTCTCACGCAACAACAGTAGAAGCTCAAAATCGCTTGCAAAGGGCATAGGAGCCAATGGCAGCATGAGAATAGCGAGAAGGAGATTTGAAGAAGCGCAGCTGAGCTCTAGAAGACCAACCAGCTGGAGGTCCCTTGCTTACCCAGCAACATCGGCAAGCACGCCTTGCCTTTGCACGTCAACATCTGCAGTGGCCGAGGAGCAATGGAAACCTGTCCTATTCATGGTTGGGTCGAGGTTCAGCCTGAGATCGCCTGATGCCAGGAAAGGAGTATGGAGAAAAGATATGCTCCTTGTACCTTCTCATCAACGATGGCTTTCAGGAGAGGTTCTGTCATGGTGTGGTTGGTATCAGTGTGGAAGCGAAGACAGAGTAAGTTTTTTGTGGAGAACACGGCCCTGAGTGCAAGCCGGTACATTCAGGAAATTCTTCAGCGGTATGTTATCCCCCATGTGCCATATGTTCGAAATGATTTCCGCTTCATGCATGACAATACCCATCCACATATATCTCACGTTGTGACCCGGAACTTGAGTGAGGTGGGGATTCAGGCGCTCATTTATCCAGCACGAAGCTCTGGCATCAACTTCATTGAGCACGTTTGAGACTTGATGGGAAAAATGTTCTCAAAGTGTTTCTGAGAGCCTCAGTGAACTTCGGGAGGGTTTGCATGAGCAATGGGAGGCCATGCCCGAAGAAAACCTAAAGACCTTGATCCGCAGCATGCTCGTAAGGTTGCAAGCTGCGATACAAGCCAGAGAAGGAAACACCGACTTCTGAGAGTGTCACTGAGTGTTGAAAACTGTGTCATTGTGTTACCAATGCAGGTGTATTACCTTGTGTTACCCTACAGGTAAAAACGAGATCATAATAAATGTAAGTTACATTCATGTTCATGCTCATACAATAAAGGAAAGTCTAAGACTTAAAATGATATCCGAATACTTAAGAGTGATTGCAAAATGTTTGGAAAAGTATTTTATCTTAAAAAATTAATGGAATTATAATAATTCACATATAATAATGCGTAAAGTTTAAAAAATATTCATTTTTTTCCCTCTCAGTATATTTGCTGTGGCATGTTATTGAGCATCGTTATTGCCACGGAACTAACCATTGTTTTGTTTTAATTAATTTATCACTGCGTTCTTTAAGAAGATAGTTCCATTTTGTGGAATAGTTATGTGTGATTGATCTAAAATATTTGTTTATGTCTGTCATAAAGTGTAATAAACTCTTAAATATGTTATAATTTCTTCACTAATAAACAAAGAACTCTTAAGATATGCTTTTGATGTAAATAGGTTTTATATTTCTTAACAAGTAATCATCCTAGACAACTTTGCATATAATTGAATTTCTATGTTAATATCGTCAGTTTTTTTTTCTTAGGATGTTTCTCATAGTTTTACAAATGACAGTGTTATATATTACATATTTCTTAACGAAAATAATATAAGTTGTGTTTTAGTTAAGTTTAAACAACAACAACAACAACTGGCTTGAAACTAATCCGCTGCTTTCTAATAAAGTCTTTTTATTTGGCAAAAAGTAGTTGTATCATTAAGAATTAAGATGAAATCACTATTTATATTAAGGGTATGCCATTTACCATTAATAAAAATAGAAATTATTCTAATACTGATCCTTGGATTCACCAGTGTCATTATTAACTGTTTATAACATTTTTTTCTCGCAGAAAACTTTTAATGTTTGATTTCTTAAGTAAGAACTAACCAAGATCAACCGTAGTAAGCAATTGGGTTTTAAGACAAGTGTATCATGAGATAAATAGTCAAATACTTTAAATATATCACATAATAATAGCACGGGAACTTCCATGAGCCTCAAATTCTGGTAATGTATGGGAATAAATGGGACTATGTTTTCAATTGCAATATCATATTTAACTTTTTTTCTGAAAGCAAATTGAGATTCGAAGAATAGGCAGCAAATCTCCAAATAATGCGTAAATTTATCTTTTCATTACATTTTCAATTATTGTTGAGATAATAGGAAATATAGAAATTGATCTTAATTTTCTAATTTTGAGCAATTATTCTATAGAAATTATTTTGGAAAACTTTAATGAGTTTGGAAAAATGCATCATACGGGAGATATTAATAATATGGTAAGTCACATATGTTCTTACCGCGTTTAGTTAACTTCTTCACGCAGCAAGGTAGTTAGTTATTTCGGCCATCGCAGAGTTATCTTCGTTCATACTCACGAGTTGAAATACCACAAACAATAAAGTGACTTGAAAGCCTAAAACAGAAAGAAAACTTCAATTGGTCACGTTCCCTCAACAAGGAATCGAAAGTTGTGGCTCCACACCACTTCATTACTTAATTTCGTTTAAGTGTTTAATGTTTTGTGTTGAAAAAATGTAATATATTGAAATATATTGCGATGCCAGTCGGCTCTGGTGGCCAAGTTCGTTGCGGTGAGTATCGGGGTCATCCAATTATCTGATGACCGATGCGAGGACTGCATCGGCCAATAACCATCATTCACGGCCAATCAAGCTACACATAAGTCGGGGCTAGCGAACGGGCATTACAAGAGTTGGTGGTAGAAAAATTAAAGTGACAGTCTAAAAAATTGTAATCTACCTAAAAAGTTATGTACTCACTAATGTCACGCAAGGAGATGTTGGAACAGCCGACCTTCGTTTTCTACATAATTCTGGCATCTCCTTATGAAGTTACGCATTACCCTTCTTTATTTTCTTTGAAAAATTGAAGTTATCTCTTGAGGGATGTCATCGTTTTGTTCGCATAAAGTGTGTGGATGCTACTAATTTATATTACGACTTGGAACTTGATCATCTGAGAATTTATCTTCAAATAAATGCTAACAGCACGAGCGGACTCGGTATGGTATGGAATAGAATAATTAGCAGTTCTATTTGTCATGTAAGCTTTAGGGTTAGACAAGTGTTGAACAACGGTAATTCGCGGCAGCATAAAGCTGGGTACACAACTTTACCACTGCCTCTGCTGCTGCTGCTAAATACAGATCGCATGTCTCAAGAACCTAAACACTACAATCAAAATATGTACAGCTAAATGTTTCTTCGTTGCCGCTGTCAACACGTGGCACACAAGTTTCGACGAGTCTATCTCATTCAGATAACAAAAGTAGGGGTGTTTGGGTTAGTTTTTGTTCGTAAGCTCTGCAGATAAGGTAATGTTTACCACTGTAGCTGTTATATACAGTAGCGCAGTGTGTTCACTTCTCCCCTCCCTCCAAAACTGTGTGTTTATAATACCCCCAACACTTTTTCAGCTGGCACAAGGTGAGAGACCATGAATAAAAAAATCACACTGTACCTGTGGCTGAACGTGCACAGCAGAAAGAAAGTTAGTTTAATTAAAATATCCTAATAACATTTAAACATAACAAAATATATTGGTTTTCATGACAGAAAAAATTTCGATGAACATTTGGTTAATTTGGCATCTGCAGAATGAAGCCTCTCTCTACAGAAAGCATTATGCACTTCCTATGAAATCACAGTTTGACAAAAAGTAATAATTAGAGTTGATCAATACATTAAAAGCTTTTAATTTCAATTCTCCTTCCAATGGTATCAAAGAAAAAGACTTGGAATATAAACTTTATATAGGTTCATTTTCTTTACAATCAATTAACATAAAAGGAAACATAGCTATTACTTCGCGAATTAACACGAAGTTGCACTAGCGTGCCATTTAGCAACATCTTACTATTTATGAAACGGTTGATGATAGCTCATATTTAATACGCATTACTGTGTTGCCATTAACTGTTTCACTATAATTGTCTAATAATATTTTTAAATATTTTGCTCATTTGTAATTCCTTAACAACAATCAGCCGCATAAAACTGGAGGCAAAATTTCCTGGGAAGCATATGTTTTCAGTTGGTGCAAGATGCTGTCCCTACTGCTTCCTCTCTCTCATTTATTCCATCAAAACACTACGAGCGTATAACTGAAAATCAAGTTCCCTATAAATAATGGTTGCAAATACATGCATCCAGGTCATCCGCTATAAACATTGTTTTATTTTTGTTTGCTTCTTTTAAGCATAAAAGTATTAAGCAATGGTTATAGGAAAGTAAATGTTGGGTGAAATTTATTTGGACATAGGGCAAACCAGCAACCTCCTGGAGGAGCCGCTTCTGCCGTTTTAGCGGCACTGACTGAGTGGCATGAGACTTGAGGCCAACGTAGCAGTTTACCAAATCCGACTGCCTTGATTCGTGAAGCCCAGTTGACCTTGAATGGCGGCTCCCCGCTGCCGCGTTAGTCATCAAATAATTGAATGACCCAACAGCTGGTAACGGAAGAGTCATAGATAGTATATATGTGAATTTTAATTCATTTGTCCTTAGTTAACTGTGTTGTCCTGTGTTGGATAACAGGGGGTAGCCGTGTGTAACGTTGACTGCATGAGCATGGAGCGATACCTTGTTTATTGTGAGGCATTAATCCGTACAGGATCAGGACCGGGCCTTAGGCTTAATCCTTGCAATCGATGATAATGAATCGTACAACAAATCAATATCCAGATGCCATTATAAGCTCTGGAAAGGAAAAAAAAAAATGTGCACAAGAAAGCGGGAATCCACCTTACGGGAAGTGGGCCCATTAGTTGTGAGATGACAGCTCATCTCAGAAAGAAAATAATCGAATACAACCGTTCAACTATAGGAAATGACCCGGACTAGTCTGCTGCATTACTGATAACAATCACTCTTGTGTGTGTTATTTTTATTTCTTTATTTATTATTAAAGCAGTATGGCTAGCTTAGCGCAGTTAGTGAATGGAATACTACTCTGAGCTTGCCATTCACTGGAGGAAAATGGAAAAAGGAAAACGCAAGTTAGCGCTTTTCCTGCGCAGGATAGTGAAATCGATGTGCTCCTCTCGGCAGGGTGCCCGCTTGCCTGTCATTACCACGTGCGATTCCACGGAGTGCAGAGCGACAGGCAGTCCAGTGATCAAAGCTGCCGTGATCAATAGCATACAGCTCTCTCGCACCAGGAGTTCCCGCGGGACCTGAGGGATGCCATGGGGATAGGGACGCTAACCTTGACATGTTAAGGTAATCAGGTCTCTACAAAATCTAGAAAACCTTTCGTTTCGCGATGACTATCCGTTGGGCATGATTGTTGACGTTAATATAATTTATGTTGCAACTATTTCACGAGAAATAGTGTGATGTAATATGTTTAATTTTCCATGTGCCATAATAACAGTAGAGGTTGTGTTTGGCGGTGTTAACGTAGGTGACGACTTCCCTTACTTATTATGTGTACCAAACAGTGGTTTTTACATATTTTAGTTGTTTAATAGTGTGCTCATGTAGGATTATTAAATGTGTGTACCGAGTCATTTTTCCAGCACATGCTTTCACAAATAATTTTTTTTATTATTAGTTTGACTATGCAACATGCAAAAAATTAACTTCTTTATGCAAGGAGACTTCATGTGTTTAACCTTATCGCTATTCCTGTACGAGAATTTGTCGCTTATGCACTTTTATTACGAAATCAGTCATTTGAGAAATTCACGACGTTTGGAACTATTAACCGTTCCCTGACACTTTGGTTATTTGAATGTTCTTTAAAGGCTGTTCTGTAAATTACATTCTATAATGAGAATCGAACAAAGGATTCGTGTTGGATTTGACTAAGTTGGTATCAGGATGGTTAATTTCTTTGTGTGACAGTGTAACGTATTGTACGAGTACTGCTGTGATCTTGTAAACAAGGAACTAACGAGTATGCGCCAAAGTTCTTTTGTTTTTTCTCTCCTTCGTAGCGCAGTAATGGGCCTCATTGAAGAGAAATAGAAACATCAGTGTGAGAAGCTTATAATCTGGATGCTTAAGGAGAAATTTGTGTGTTTTGGAAATTATTAACTTATACATTTTCCTCCATTATTTTATAAAACAAATTACGAACTGGTGGCAGGTTTTGGGGGGAAAAATATACAATCTTCCGTTCTATGTAGCTCTTTGTGTATTACTTCTTTTTCTTTCGAAATGCTTGCAAACTTAAATTAAAACAAAAATTTTGTGAACTTATATATATTACAATTATGCATTTAGAAGTACTCGTTAGGTGTTCCATCTCTTTTTAGCGAATTCTTGAAAAATGTCTTAAAAATCTCCACCGATCCTACCTATAGGCACCGAAAACGACAGTAAAAAAAAAGTATAGTGTTTGTGTCTGTGAATTATTGTGTCGCAATTTTTTCCCCTCTCAATAAATTAATAAAAATATTTTCTGAAAATTGTGGCATTCTGGCCATTATAAGTGGGAATGTATCTGCAATCCGAGTGGGGATTAACGCGAAATTTAAAAATTACTATAGCGGCCCAATTTTAAACCTTTTTTCAAGGAAATTGAATAAAATAAAATAAGAAAATTAGTTACTGCAAATCAGTAAAATTAGATTATTGGAATGGATGATTATTGAAAACTAGTATTTAAAAACCACTCTAGGTGCACCAATATTTGTTTCTTTACAACAAAAATCGGTATATACCACTTATATAAAATATGAAAAATAGTTTCCGAAGATTAGGAAATCGGACCTTTAGAAGTAGGGGTATACTTGAAACCCGAAATTTAAAGATGCTCTTGCGTCTATATTATTTTAATATAAAAGGACAAATTAATTCATCATATAAACTACATTTATAACGATGCATATGTTTTATATTTAACAAAAGCATTGTCGTGAAGATAGCAAATGTGAAATATTAATCTAATATGTGCTTGAGAATTATATGTGTATGTAAGAACGCTTTGTAAAGTAAATAATCTTCAGAAAACATTTACGTTGCATGATTTTAATACAATAACATTTAAATTAAATTTCAAAGTCAATGAAAATAGATGAAACTTTCGATTGTTTATTGTTCATTGTGTATATTTGCTTAATACATATTATTTGTTTTAAATAACAACATGTTTGTTTTATTGAAACATATGAACATCTCAAATACACAATGTAACTCGAAACTTATTGATATTTCTATTTCAGTGAAATAATAATGCAAAGTGATATTAAAGACTCAGACCATAAACATGGTTACATTTTAAAATGTTTAAAACTACCCACACAATATTGCTTTGTCTGTCACTGGCCATATTTTGCATTTAATTAATAGTTTATCCATTAATTTTTGTGGTTTAATGATGATTATGATAATGCTGTTGATGATGATGATGATGATGATGATGATGATGATGATAATAATAATAATAATAATAATAATAATAATAATAATAATAATAATAATAATAATAATAATAATAATAGGTCAATATATTTTTAGGGCGTGAAAGTTCTAAGTGTGGCTGCCTTCATGTGGGAATTTAAGTCGTTGGCTTCGTGTCGTAGATTTAAGGAACGTAAACGAACCTCAAGCCCGAAAGAAGAGGCCTCTGAGAGGACATTTCACGTTCTGAATTGAATAGGACGCTAATGACAAAGATTTTAAAGGGGGTCTTAAGTAAAAATAAACCTAAACCTGTCATGATTGGTATGCCGACTGTCAGCCAGAAGGTTCTAAGAGTGCCTGCTCTGAAACCATATTCCGATCTCAAAACTTAGTATTTTTAATATTTTGGATAATATAACATTTTGGTACCTTGTAGTATGTAGACAGTTTAAAATGAAAACAAGGTTCTTATAGACGATTATATGTAATAATAATAATAATAATAATAATAATAATAATAATAATAATAAAATGGGAGGTACTAACGTGGAAGGAGGTGCGTATGCACACAATTTTCATTTCTGTAACTGTAAGCACATAATTATTATTTATATTTTAAGGGTTCTATTGGAAAACAGCACGTAAGAAACCTAAATATCCAATGTCTAGTAATAAATTTTCTAACTAAAATAATTCATTCTCGGATTTTGCGTAGGCATTGGTTTAAAGTAAATTGTAAAACAAAGCTATCACATCAGTGGTAAGGTTCCGGAGTAGCTTTCAATTACAATGACCACGACAAATCACATGAATTATTTTAGTGATTCAAACGCCGACTTTGAAAGTCCAGATCTAGGAATTACATATGATAAGTGTTCTTGTTTGTATCCTTTTCTATTGATCATGTGTATTTTAATAATCTGGTGGTATATGCTCAACTTTTCTCGTCATATCTGATTCGGGCTGCAGAATTCTTTATGTATGATATATTATGCATTTTATGTTTAGCAATGCTATTTTATCGGCATTCTCCATCGTTTATTGTAGCATGTTTTTAGATATAATTAGCATCTCTTTACCTTACCGAATTTAACAACTAACTCCTTTTATGATTACTTTTTGATTTATTTCTAATAGCGCTAACCGTCATCTTCGCTTTGCTCGGCGATCAGATATGATACAGAGGATAAATATATCGACTCAAGGCATCAGTATTATTCAAGCACCCCATCTGCTCGATGTTACACTGAAATATCTTTAAAATTACATCAGAGAGGAAAAACCTTCATTTTTATTTGTTTTATTTATTTACAGATGCTCTTTAACATCTCGGGTCATCAGCCTCCATTCAATTCAGGGCGTGAAACGATCGACAAATTTTGCTCAGAGGCCTCTTTTTTCAGGTTTGAGGTTCTTTATCGTGCCGTAAATGTACGACACGAGACCCACGTCTTTACTTCCCTTCCTAAGCCATACTTAGGAATTTTTACGCCCGAAAAAATGCATCGAATCCGCGATCTTGGGTTTAGGAGGCAAGTGTGGTTACCACTACATCACCAGGACACCGACTAGACAGAGGAAAACCTGAGATACCGTTAGTTGTGAGGCCAAAATTACCGTTTCATTTTGTTTTTCTTGTTCATTCTCTTTTGGAAAGCAGAAATAAGTAGCAATCTTATATTTTGTATTCATATACACGTGAAAAAGTTTTCAATGCAATGCTAATGACTTATCATATTAGTTTCTAATAACGTACATATGTCGCTTCGAGGAAACGTTCTGCTTTTCTCATATAATGCAGTGTGAAGCTAGTCGTCACCTGGGAGTTTCGAAGAGCGCTGCCCAAATTCATACCTAGTTACCTCTCTTCAGTTTTATAAGGAACATTAAATTAATATCTTAAAACAAATTGCTTCAAATTTCTGTTTTTCCGGTTCTTTAAAAGCAGTCTTGCTATTGAGGAATAATCTTAGCAAAATTTATGAAATGAATATTTTGGTCCATGAAACTCTACGGCGGCTTTGCAGTATCGATATTACTGCAGCAAGTAACTCTGTTGAACGGCAGATTTTTACAATTCTTAATTTCATTTCCCAAAATTCAATGCTTACACGAAGAAACCGAACTTTTTTATTCGATTGCATTGTCCATGTAAATTAGCATTACTCATTGCATCATTAGTTAGGACCGCCAGGGATGGCCGAGGTCGTTAAGGCGCGGACTTGTGAGCGGGAGGTCTGGGATTCGAATCCCGCCAGGACCGTTCTTCCTGACTGAGTTTTTTTCCAGGTTTTCTCAGTCCTCATAAATGGCAAATGCCGGGCAGGTACCCAAAACTTAGGTCTGGAACGTTTCCTTCCTTAAAAAAAATCCTTTCCCAATATACGAGTCATCTCATGTGTCATCGGTGTTCACCGCCTGTGGTGCCTCAGTAGTAAAAACGGATGTTAAACACCATTAAAAAAATTGCATCATTAGCGGATGGGAAACACAGTTTATAAATTTCTGGAACGTGAAATTATTAGTTAATCCTGAAGTATTGGGTACGATTAGTTAGTGGTGAGTATCAAAACGAGCTCTCAGTGGTAATTTTTGATGGTCTTTCACATAATTTGTGTTTATTCTGCGATAGTTGATGCATACTCGTGGGAACCCATCTTTCCTCTTCTCTACCACTACTGGATTAGCATATTCAGATAAGCTGGATTCAATAATCGATGTTCCATCCGCTCTTACATTTGAATGTGAACTATGAACTTCTCACCTGGTATTAGACTTCTTAGTTTCAGACTTCAAACTCCACTTCTGACTTTCTCTTCCTTTCCCTTCCCCCTTGCCCTCCCACGGGCCGTAGCTACTAATGAGGTGCTCGATTTTTTATTTCCTTCATTGACTTTTGATTTACAAATTTACACTTCCGAGAAATACGTGAGCTTTCTTTTTTGTCAAAGAAAGTATTTTTATTAATAGTGGTTTATGCAATCCTAGCATTAAAACGAGCTTCTTAAGGTGGTGTCAGAAAAGTTTACCTGGCAACTAGAATTTCTTGAAGTTATCACCGCCTTCATAGCACAAACATCAAACAACGTACCTTAAGAAAAGCTAAAATCGTCCCCCTAACAAACATAACAACATTCGAACATTCGAACATTTTATTAAACAAATGTTTTGGAACTGCAATAACAATGTAATTTATTAATTATCGTAAATTAACTTCTATCGTCTTGGAAATATTAAAAATGCAATTAATTAATTAATCACATTGCAATTTCTTTCATTTCAAAATGTAAATCTTGAACCATTAGTAATTTCTTCCTTAACCTTACTACATTGATTTTATATCCATGGCAGTTATTTTGCTTGGTAAATATTAAAAGTACTATCAGTTACGCAAGAAAATTTCATTTACTTGCCATATTAATAATCAATAAATATTATATTATATATTTACCAGCTCTGATAAATATGCCAACACGATATTTTCATTAATTGAACTAACACGTTTCTCTTTTCTCCATGTGCAGAGCCTGTCATATTCCTTTTCGTATACACTTTTCCATTTTTGAGGAATTAACAAACCCTTAGCTACCTCAGCTTCCTTTATAATTTCTTGTGGGGTGATATCCATATTTTCAGCATCAAACATTGTGGAATTAGCATCCATTTGCATTTTAATTCTTCAAAACAAAACAACATTGTCATAGAAACGAGTACTAAGAAACAATACAATGTAATACGTCATATCTACTATCATAACATCACATTTTGCGAACTCTTAAAACGTTATTAAAACATTTCAATGTTAAAATTGCATAAAATGTTGCATATAACGCGCATATAATCTTTATTCTGAACACTGGTGAAAATTAGCGCCTTTGCTTCATATTTATTCATGTCACAATTATCAAGATACATAGTTACATAAATAACTATTAAGCCCGATTTATTAACTCGTTTCCCATACATTCTCAATTAGGTTGTTGCATTCTATAGGTGCAAAAAGGTCCATTATTTCCAAACCAACCTTCATCCCTTCTTTATTTCAGGAAATTATGTATTCAATTCATACTTTGGAGAGTTCTTATAAGGTTAGAACAAATGAAAGATAATCAATGCTTATCTTACATTCCTTCATAATTGAGGAATAAGATATTATATGCTTAAAGTTAACTGTATTCCTCAAAGATGTTTGAGTCGGTCCTGGTGGTGTAGTGGTTACCATACTTGCCTCCTATACCCAAGATCGCGGGTTCGAACCCGGCCAGGACCGATGGATTTTTTTTTCAGGCGTAAAAATCCTAAGTCCTTCGGAAGGGAAGTAAAGCCGTGGGTCCCGTGTCGTACATTTACGGCACGAAAAAGAACCTCAAGCCTGAAAGAGAGGCAAATTTGTCGGCCGTTTCACACCCTGAGTTGAATGGGATGCTGATGACCTGAGATGTTAAAGAGCGTTCATAAATAAATCAATCACAACACATCACATCACATCAAAGATTTTTTTCAAAAGAGCATTTACCAAACGCTTAAAAAGGGCATTATATTTTAGCTGCCTTCCTCTTTACCAGAAATGAATTTACTAAAAATTTGTCTCCACATCATTTCATTCTGAAATTGAATGTATTTTATTCAATTAATTATCGAACGGCAATACTTAGGACTCACATTCGGGAAGTCCTGGGATCTAATCCTTTGGTGTCAGTCAATTCGATCTTGAATTTTTTCGTGGTTTACCGAGACGCTTATGCGAATGCTGCGATGGAATTTTCTCCTTCTCCGTTTCATTCCTTGGGTACTATTGCAGAATCGAAATTGCGGTTTGGCGATGACTGGCGCTTTGAAAAGATTACTACTCTGGCATCTGTGTGGAAGCAGCCCTTCTGAGGACCTCGAATTTCTTGGAGAGTGTTACCGCCGGCGTCGGTATGCTCTATCTAGAAATATTGTTAGGCACCACCACAGGTCCTGACCGCCCGGAGCTGCCACCATCTCAAGCGGCCAGTGCTAGAGCACGACTGAAGTACCGAACCCCCCCCCCCCCGTTCCTATCAAACCAAATCCAATGCACCTAAACCGTTATCTTTTGATTATATGATGTCAGTGAGCTGCCTTTGACTCTTGCCTGGCAAAATGTCATTATTTTATGCATAATTTTGTTGAAATAGGACGAATAAGTTCATTTTCTGCCAATATAATTATTTTGTCATGGAAATTATAGGTTCTACCTTATGCAGTATTACTTTTCAGCTTTACAATTTAAGAAAAGTTATAGATGATGTTAAATACAAATGAATAATAATGTTGAAACAAATAAACTATTTTCATAAATAGATAAACATCCCTTTCGATTATTCATCATTATAACCGACACGGGTGGCCGAGGTACTTAAGGCACGAACTTGTGAGCGGTTAGCCTGGGGTTCGATTCCCTATTTGAGCGGTTTTCCAAGGTCCTCAGTCATAAATGGCAAATGCCGGGAAGGTACCCTAAACTTAGGTCTGGAACGCTTCCTTCATTAAAAAAATATATTTTCCAATTTATCATTTCATCTCATGTATCATCAGTGACCACCGCTTGCGGTGTCTCAGTAGTGAAAACGGGCGTTAAACACTACTTAAAAAAGCATGATCATCGCCATTACTTTCCAATTCAAACTACGCTGTTGGCTATTGACATAAATAACTACTAACTATTAACCGGGTTTTTTCTTGGCGATAAGCCTTCTGAAAGGAGGGCAGATATGTAGAAGATAAAAGTTCTAACGAGAAAAAATACTTTCGTCTATGTACACCTTCGCAACTATAAAACTGATCATGTATTTATAATAACATTTCGTACATTTTGATATACCTTTCGATTTCGAGTAACTTTCGGGCTATACGATTATAATGGGAGACAATTTCTCTTGTAAAAACATAAGCGACTAACTATTTTGACTAAAATGTCAGCATTATAATTTTAACATGAAACCATCCGATACTATTTAACAGAATAATGCAATCCTCAAAGGGCATGTATGGTCCATCTCTCTAATCTTACTCTCCATAAGTCCAAATATTCAATCGTTGGATAGATGAGAAATGGCATATTATAGGAATATATTTATTCGCACATTTTCTCCTGTAGGAATATAGTTTAATTAAAAGTCCTGCATGTGGTTCATTGACATGAAACTTGTATTGCAAATGTCCATATACTACGAATTCAAAAATGATAGTGCTGATTTAATTCCACTTTCGGTTAGGCTATGTCTCCAATTTTTAAATGAAACCCCCAAAATATTTATTGCATTTTCGAATAATACTTATTAAGAGTTTTTCAAAACGTACTATATACCTACGTTGGAGTTGCTATGACAATGAAACAAAAAATGTATTATCGAATAATAAAATGCTACTTCCTTATAAGAGAATCAACAAAACTTGCTAATCCAGCATGAGAAATACATCAATAAAAAGAAAAGTCCTATGGAAACCCCGGAAATCGTAATTGAAATAAAATTAACTTTATTTTAATATAATGTTAAAAAAGTAAACTTTTCAAACTGGTAGACCTGAGTTGCTTAACATTGTCGCAGTGAGCATAGAAAAAATTTGGAAGAGTTAACCAAGCTTTAGAAACGTTTTTTACTGCTTCCATTATTTAATAGTCCAGATCTGTTAAGTTGGGTCTTTCTCGATATGCTATTCTCATGTAACTATAGTTTCTTATTTTTATAAATGATCCAGATAAATAACACTTTATTTTAATGTACGCATACTACTATGGCATATACACTTTCCAAAGAACACATACGGAGGCTTACGAGAGAAAGAGTTTTAACTAGAATAGCAATAATTGATATTCTCTATCTGAATGCAATTACAAACTGATATTCTCCAACATTTTACTAGGAGAACGCTCTAATAGATTAGAACGCTGGCTAGGAGATGTGTGGAATAGTGCTTACTTCACTGACTGAGAACCTAACTTTACAACTAGGGATGGAAGGAAACATGACATGAGCATACAAATTAATAAAGGGACAGGAAACGGTAGGGATGAGTTCCCTTTGTATAGCGGGTAAGAGGAATAGAAAGAGCGCATGGAGGAAGGTTTAGAACCGTTTGAGAGATATGGCTAGGCAGCAGACAACACTGCAATGCAGAGAGATGTTACACTAGAAGTACAATCGGGAGATAAACTCTGAAAGGGGGATGCAATAATACATCAAAAAAGGACCAAACTCACTATAGCATGACTCAGGGAAGGGTGGATAATTAAGATCTCCGGTGACTATGAGCGGAGAATTTTCCCTATCTGTGAGGAGGGGGGATCGTGGACACACATACTGACTGAATGTAAAGGTACGGAAGAATGGAGGGAAAAGTGCTTATCTATCATACTCCTTTATCTAATCAAACATGGGAGATGGTCATTCTGAACTTTGCTGACAGGCAAAGAAGGGGAGTATAGATGAAAATGAAACAGCTCAGATCCGAAAAGGCTGATAATAGGGGGAGGTGACTTGGGAAATGCGAACCGACATGCTAAATGATGATTTCCTGGGAAAAGATCGCTGAGTCAATCGACCATATTAACTAATATAACTGCGTAATCCGCAGAATGCAATGAATTTCTCGCTGTATATGCCATTTCGCTTAAAAAATCATTTGAGCGTCTCTTTAAGGTCATCACAAAAGCTGCCATCTTTCGTCTGTTCGACCTCAATTTTCAATTTTGCCTTAGGAGTAAAAACACGTCTGCAAATCTCAAACACTATTAGGTTTTCACATTTAGGGGAGCTCCATTTAAGTCTTATCACATCCTACAGGTACAAATATTATATTTAATCATGGGATTGGCCCTTAATTATTTCAGTGTACTTTCTCTGCCATCTACAATTAGATATATTAAAAAACCAAAAAAAATCGTGATAATTGGGCACCTTTTAAACCTATATTTTGATTCTCATAATACAATAGTTCACCCCACCACGAGAATAGCATGCAGCAGTGGTTACAGACATTTTCGACTCGCGAATCTCTTTTATAAAGATCTGAACTGAGTGTATCCTTATTTATATAGAAAATGTTTAACAATCTTAAATTAAATTAAAAGTAAATAAGCCTAATTTAGGATTTCCCTACATAAATGACGCAACAACGCTTAAATATCAAAACTACATAAGTTTAAATAATTAACATTTCATTTACATTTAAAATATTAAATCCAAAATTAAATAGGTAATTTAACAATGCAACAGTATATTTTTAACGTCACATTTTTATATTTCATACAACTTATTCCAAACCAGACAATGAGAATTATTTTTTGGGTATTATTGAAATAGTTTATGTAATAACAGAATTCCATACACATATTCCATATTAAGTTACACAGTTACAGGACAACATGAATATTTTAAATCAGACAATGCATCCTTCTCACTGAATTTCAAATGAAGAGTATAGTTAATATTGATTTGCTTAGTGCTTTGGATGGCCCTAAGTCAGCAACGACTTTGATCTTTGTTTAACTTTCGTCCTCTGGCATGCATCTTCATGTCCATAATCAAAATGTTCTCCAGACTAAATGTTATTAAATATCTGAAAAATGCCTCATTCATAGTGTATGTCTAATCCACAGTGACCACATCTCGTTATTCCGTAATTTGTAACTTGTAATAATATAATTACAATAAAAAAAACTCAAAACTCAGCAATTTTTGTCAAAGAAAAATGTTGACGATTTTGGAAACCACCAGATTTGAAAAAAAAAAAAAAAATTGTAGATATTGGTGTAAGGATGAGAGCGGACCAATCGTTTTAATTAGAGGATGATTCTTTGTCATAAATTGACCAGAAAATACCTCAGTCATTTCATCCTTTATGAAGAGATTTTTAGAGAAAATAAAGATTTTTTAAAAATATTTAAAAGAGCAATTAATTAAATCCTGGAAGTGTTTATTCATGTCATAGAGTGAAGTTTCGTCATTCTCAGTATGCTAAAATATATTTTAAAAACAGGATGTTTATATACTTCCGAATATAAACCTTACAATTTTCGTTATTTTTACGCCAATTAAAGTGACTGTTGCAAGAGAGCAGTGAGGTATGTGTCTAAAACTGACCTCAATTGTTTGTTTAGCTTTGAAACAAAGGAACGTCGTTTTATAAAATAGCACTATTTAGTAATGCGGAGTATTTTCAAAAGTTGCTCGAATTTAGTGAAATGCATTGCAGTGAAGCGCCTTGAAATTACTTTATAGGAAATACCGCTTTCAAGTACTTTATCCACATTTATTCAAAGGTTCTGTATACAGGAAGAGTAACCCCGTCTTTGACGGAGCTGTGCGGAAAAGCATCATAGTAAAAGAATAAATCACACACTTTTGAGATGTTGAAAAAAATGACGTCATTAACTTGCATTTTTGGTGTTATAATGGACTTTTTCAGGACATTATAAAAGAAGCGAACTGATAATTCGCTCGCATTAAGACATTTTTGATGCTTTTTTGATGATTATATTGACTCCACAGGGTAGCGAATACGTTCAGTACGTTCATTAAATAATCGTGGATTTTCGTCACTTTTTATCTACTCATTGCATACCTCGTTGCCAACGGCTGGTGAGCTCTTTACTTTCTAGTTGTTAATGTGATTTCCTAACTTTATTCATTTATTTTCCCTCTCTCTGACCAATAAAGAGAGCAAGAAAGGAAAAGGTATACCTGTGGCTTTAGCATTACTACGTGTCAACAATCTCCCCGATGTACATATGATAATCCAAGATAGTCTTTCCTAATTTCTTCATCAAGGAATATTTTAAGCTCCTTAATATGCTGTAGGCCTTGCTATCTGGGTAAAGTATGACCTTACAATTAGTACTGGTATTGGATTAGCCTACCCTTACAGTGAACCTTTGTTCTTTTCTCCTTTAGTGAAATATATCCCTAATTCTGTTCTCATCTCTCTCTCTCTCTCTCTCTCTCTCTCTCTCTCTCTCTCTTTTGGTGAGCGGGAATTGTACAATTAAAGTTGTCAAGCCTACACCCTCTTTCCATTCTCCTTTTCTCCCTAAGTTGCCTACTATGTTGTACCCTATGAAACTCGTTTCATCTGGGCGTTGTTACCAGAGAAAATATTTCACTTATCTGCAAATTTATATCATTATTAGATAGGAGACCAAACCTTTTATTGAGATATTTCATAATAAACGGGCTGTAAACATGTAATGTTTATATTTATATTTGCATATTTATATTAGTATCAGATAGAGGACTAAGTCTTTTATTTATATATTTCAAACTAAAAGGATTGTAAGTGTGGAATTTTACTGCATATATGCATATCTCATTCGTCAGGGGATATTTCGACTTATACATATTTTGTGAATTTTCTTTCTTTTGTGGGTGGATCGAATAAAATAGTGTCATCATTGTAACGCATTGTCAATGTAAGATAATTTCATAAGTAAATACAATAAAATCATGTAAAATGAAGGCAGGCAGTTTCAACGATTCCTTGTGTGACATGGATGAGCCCCCAACTCTAGTGATGCCCTGCCAGCCGTCAGCGATTGCTCATCGGCCGATGCAATCTTCGCCGCCGCGTTGATCATCAGATAATTAAATAGATGACACGCTGCAATATGAACGCATGCAGTGCCTACCTAGTAGTTATTAGATATATGCACGGTCTGGGCTCCCAACCTTACCAGCCACAGGCCAATATGGGATTTAAGCAGCACTGTTTTGCTTGCATGTGTACAGTCGCACGCATTGAAGAATTTCATATTTATTACTGGAGAGCGATACAGGACAATAAGCAAATTGTATTATATGAAAAAATTTAAATTGTTTTCCTTTCAAGTAATTATGCATATAATTATTGTGATGTGGTTCAAAATTTTTCATTAAGTTGGTTCTTCTTCTTCTACTACTACTACTACTACTACTACTACTAATACTAATACTATTACTACTAATACTATTACTACTAATACTACTACTATTACTGCTACTACAACTACTACTACTACTGCAACTACTGCTACTAACACTACTACTACTAATACTACTACTGCTGCTACTACTACCACTACTACTACTACTACTACTACTGCAACTACTGCTAATACTACTACTACTACTACTACTACTACTACTACTACTGGGCTACTACTACTACCACCACTACTACTGCAACTACTACTATTAATACTACTACTGCAACTACTACTATTAATACTACTACTGCAATTACTACTACTATTAATACTACTACTGCAATTACTACTACTAATACTACTACTGCTACTACTACTTCTACTACCACTAATACTACTGCAACTACACTAATACTACTACTGCTGCTACTACTACTACTACTACTACTACTACTACTACTACTACCACTACTACTACTGCAACTACTACTACTATTACTACTACCAATACTACTACTGCAACTACTACTACCACCACTACTACTACTGCAACTATTACTACCACTACTACTACTGCAACTACTACTACTAATATTACTACTGCAACTACTACTACTAATACTACTACTGCTACTACTACTTCTACTACCACTAATACTACTGCAACTACTACTACTACTACTATTACTATTACTACTACTAATACTACTACTACTATTACTTCTACTTCCACTACTACTACTGCAACTACTACTATTAATACCACTACTGCAACTACTACTAATACTACTACTGCAACTACTACCACTACTACTAATACTACTACTAATACTACTGCTGCTACTACTAATACTACTACTACTACTGCAACTACTACTACTACTGCAACTACTACTACTACTGCAACTACTACTACTACTACTACTACTACTACTACTACTACTACTAATACTACTACTACTACCTACTAATACTACTACTGCTATTACTACTACCACCACTACTACTACCACCACTACTACCACTACTACTACTGCAACAACTCCTACCACTACTACTACTGCAACTACTACTGCAACTACTACTACTAATACTACTACTGCTACTACTACTTCTACTACCACTAATACTACTGCAACTACTACTACAACTACTACTACTAATACTACTACTACTACTACTACTACTACTACTACTACTACTACTAATACTACTACTACTACTACTACTTCTACTACCACTACTACTACTGCAACTACTACTACCACTACTACTACTGCAACTACTACTACCACTACTACTACTGCAACTACTACTACTACTACTACTACTACTACTACTACTGCAACTACTACTACTACTACTACTACTACTACTACTACTACTACTACTACTACTGCAACTACTACTACTAATACTACTACTACTACTACTACTACTACTGCAACTATTACTACTACTATTACTGCTGCTACTTCTACTATTACTACTACTATTATTAATAATTATTATTATTATTATATTATTATTATTATTATTGCATATGTTATGTTTATGTATATTTCATTTAATAGCCTATTTCACAATTATTATGGAGATAGAAAATTACAAGAAAACTTATAATATGTGGCTACCTATCTCGATAATCTATTTTTATTCCAGTTCCATAATGATCTTAATTATGTTTTAAATTTTTCTTACACAATAATGTTTTACTATGGAAATAGCAAAACATTAATAACATTATAATAATCCCAGTGAAACCCTGTATCTATAAATATTTTATATGAATTCTATATTTGTAATGCATATTCCTTTATGCTAAGTACGTAACTACAATTAATTTATTTTCTAATGCGTAGTATTTATTTTGAATAACAAAATATGAAAAAATAGCCAGAATATGTTGAAAAGTTTTATTTCTACAGAAGGGTAGCAACACACATAGGCTCACGTGCCGGTTCAAAGTTCGCTATTACCGGGCTGTCCGGGCTCTAATGCATGAGGCTTGCAACGGGCATGCTTTGCTAACCTCTAGTAGAAATGTAACAAAGAGCGATGTGACAGTTCTGCATATTCTACTATTAGAGTAAAAAAGAAGTCGAACTTTGCCTGCTGTTTAGGTAACTGTCTAAGCAATTGGAAAGGCACTACTTTCTGTGTAAATGTTAGAGAAAATAAGTAATGCATTTTGACACACACATGTAATATTATATTTTTATTACAACAGGACTGTTCAAACATCTCTTTTACCGGTGGTATCTAAAATCTAAGTATTTGGAGCTACAAACGCAACGAACTCTCAAGATATACTAAACATACACTTGCTATTTTATGTATTCTCAATTCGAACTGAAAGATTTATATGTAAATATAACCTTTGTAAAAAAAGAAGTTATGCTTTATTATTTGTAGTTTTTTTGTTTTTGTTTTAGATGCGCTATATAAAATTATACCGTCATTTCCAGCATTCTATAGCTTATATGCATAAATACACTATTTTTCAGGTTTATTAATAGTTATTTATGCAAGTAATTTCAAATGTGAAGCTTTATTAACAAGTGAGTTAAATTATAACACGACAGCAGGGAATATTCTAATACCAAGAAGTTAATAAAGCTCCTTTTAGAATAAACATAAAATAAATTAGTAATAACGTTCAGATCGTTTTAGATGATTGAGTTAGGCGCATTGTCGTGTAAATTATCTTCAATACGGCATCTTCCCACTGATGCCTGCATGGGCATTAAATTAGAAAGAGTACTAAGGTAAAGCCCAGGATGTAGCCGGAGAAAGTTAGTTTTCAATTACGGGTGAAGAGAATTGCCCCTCTCTTGATTTATTGCACAAAGCAGCGTAAATTACCATACAAATATCTCAAATTGCATTCAGCAAAGTTATTCAAATTTAGAAGCATTCGTAATAGCATTAATTAAGCTGCAATAATCCCACAAATATCTACACAGCAGTATGCTTCCATGGCTAAACACTTCACGAATTTCCACTAAAAATATCAACAAAAGAAACAGCTTGCAAATACAGAAAAACCTTAAGGGCTAAGCACTTTACAATCTACATTTAAACATTTATAAAAAATCAGCGCTAAACTCAAATTTACAAAATTAAAAATACAATAAAAGCCAAATTAATTTTAATTATCAATATTACAAAATTCATTTGGCTCCAAAATACCACTAAAGTATTACAAACTTGAGTACTACTTTGGTCACTGTGTCTAGAGCGGAGACAGCAACGATCCTAACAATTTAAAATCAACTGCCAAAGCGTTTAAACTCCTTAAAATAGGAAGTCTCTCTGCCAGCAGGGAAGAAGAGCCTGACAGCCCATAACAAAACTTTGGCGTCACATTTATTCTAGAAAATCCCAATCAATAGGAAGAAGAGGACGTTAACACAAGGTTCCAATGTGGAATAACCGATAAGGAGTTTGGCACAAAGATATGCGTTAACGTGCAAGGACGGCACAATGTGTTATATGATCAAAGAGTGTCTAACGTTATATACATAGCGACCTACCTTTTGTTTGGAAGGATTATAAACTTTCACTTTTGTCAAACAGTTGCCTACCTTTGCAACATTAGTAGGTAAGAATATTAGTGCTGAACGATAGAAAGCCTTAATTTTAGAATATCTTTCTTTTCCACATTAAAATAAAGAGGAATTAACGTATTAGGGAACTACGGTTTACATTTCCTGTATCAGATTAATTATACTTTTGGTGAAAGAGTAATTAATAAATGTTGTGGGATGATCCATTCCAAGTTCAAAAGTATAACAATTTTTATGAGTGGAGAGTTTTAACAGACGGAGTTGATAAATTTGCTAAATAGGATGGACTGCAAAATAAAATTGGCAACATTTCTGAAAGGAAATTGTGAATAAAACTAGCAAAAGATGAAGGATTTCAGGTCTTTTTGAAAACATTCATAATTTTTTTAGCTGGTGTCACAACCATTAATGCTACAGTTTATCTTGTATGTCTTGATTTATAAGAATGATTGGCCATATGGTACCCTTTAGTGAACCAGCAAATTACTTGCTCAGCATTCAATACCGGGATCTTTCTACGCGCAAATCAAATTCCAATAAATTAAGGGCACGATACTCCCCACTTCAAATGTGCAACTACAGACCAAAAGTGCAAAAGGCAGAAAATTATCAATTTTCTCATGAGAGTCACCAAAATTTCCTTTGAGAATATTGCAGATGAAATGTTTATCTTGCACTTTTGCTCTGTAGCTTTCTTTAGTAGTGTTTAACGTCCGTTTTTACTACTGAGGCACCACAGGCGGCGGACACTGATGATACATTGAGAAATATTTTTTAAAGGAAGGAAACGTTCCAGGCCTAAGTTCAGGGTAACTCCCCGGATTTTGCCATTTATGAGGAACGAGGAGAACCTGGAATAAACTCAGTCAGGCAGGACGGTCCTTGTGGGAATCGAATCCCAGACCTCCCGCTCACGAGTCCGTGCTTTAACGATCTTGGTGGTAGGTCTGTAATTAAAAAGATACTACTTCGCAAAGCATATTTTACAATAATCAGATTATATTTTAAAAAAGCAAATAATTAAACCCTAAATGATAATGGGAGGAATAAAATCATTAATAGTCAAACAGTTTAAATTAGTCAATATTACTGTACATCAAACTAGTATTTCTGCCCTTTATTTGCGTCGTGACATGCCGTTTATTTTGCATTATCTTAGACTTTTCTCAGAACAATATTTAAACCAATAAGATAATTTATAATTTCTTATATATAAAGCCCACTCACAGTATTATTAGTAAGCATAACTATTGCGTATCTTAAGGGAATAGGGAGAGTCCTTCTGTTGCTTATCCATGTAATGAAAGCACTGATCGATAAATGTACCAGAAGATTGGACTTTTTTACGAGTTCCACTTGTACGTCTTATCTTTAATGGTGGAGTTAATTGGAAGTTGGCGCACTATATCCATTTACCCTCTCATTGCGAGTTACAGCGGCACAAGAGTAATGTCCCTCCCTTCCTCCCATAAAGGCGATTCTCATATTTCTCATAAGATCGCAAGTACTGCAAATTTCGAAAAGTATGGCACTATAGATAGAATAAATGTTTTTCAACGCTGTCATGTTTACAGAATCCCTTTATAAAACAAAACGGAAGCGCATTGTCTGTTTCAAGTGTTTATTCAACTCAAAAAGCAGTTATACACTATTCTTTCTGTTTTTAATGTTCACTGCTGTATGGTGTTCGCTTCAACTCAACTGTATATATACACACAATCTTTCACGCTGACTGCACTTGCATAAAATAAACTATTAGCTTAAATCTGGTAATGCCTGACTTACTTTTTATATTGAAAACGTTCTTTTTTCATAATGTCTAGGCAATTTTTTTTGATTGGTGTTTAACGCCCGTTTTTACTACGGGACCTTTAGTGGCAGGACCTTCGCCCAGAAGACTCAGACCGCGCCACTGAAGATGTCCTCCGCAGTTGAGGATGAAACGTTTGGACTCCTTAGCTCCAAGAGACCACGGCTCCTAAGCCCGGAAGAAACTTCTAGTTATAATTCTGACTCCGGCCGTGAAAGCTTCCGTTTACTATTGGGAAATTCCTTTCCCATTGTTGTTCGGTCGTCCCGACTGACGAACATTACGTTTAAAATTGTAATTTCTAAAAATTTCCGACACTGCCAATGCAACTATAGTTATATTATTTTGTTTTTATAAGCGTGTTGTGATTTACAATGACAAAGATAGTGTGAATACTGTTAATATTTTCATTTATATTGGATTGGATTGTTGAGGGTGTTAGAGGAGGATACTTCCGTACTTGAGCCTTGCTCACGGCCGGCCCTTTGTGCCTACGCTCTCAATCGGAGCATCCGGGTAGAAAGGAATGAGGTGAGGGAGACACGGGGCGGCACAGGTGATGACGTAGACAGTGTTCCTACGCGTACCCGTCGTTTTCATTAAGGTTATCTCCTTCGCACCAATGCATCCAAGTCCAGCTTATAATTTCTGCCGCTAGATGACACTATGTAGGTTCTACTATAATTAAAGCTAATTTGCCACCATTACAATATTTTTAAACCATAATAGTGGGACATTTTTAAGATAGAATGTTCAATTATGTAAGGAAATGTGAATTTTTGCCACACATGTAAAATAGTGTATTATACTAAAGATAAATATGGCGTGTAAAATGTGTTTTACACCATAGAGGAGCAGGAAGAAGTTGATGATGATGATCTTGGAGTGCAGCCACTGAAGATGGATAAGGAATGAAGGGATGTTGCAACAGCGTAATGGTACGGACCCGTGGCTATAGAAACGTCAATCACAAAGTAATTTCTCCTCTAGTATAGTTAAATATGTTGTAAAGGTACATGCGGTGTTAAAGTTAATGTTAATATGTGAGTGGCATTACCATAATTTATTTTGGGTTTTGGCTTGGTTGTTAATAACATTTTGGAAGTATATTTAGTGCTTTTATTAAAATATTGTGTTTGAGCCTAATGTCTGATTTATATGAGTGGAATTATAGTGCAAGTGCTTAAGCCGCCTTGAGAACTGTTATAATACTGTATCCTATACATATTTGCAAAGATGAGAGCAATTATTTATGATATATTAAATAATATTACATATAGTACCAAATAACTTATATTATTCGTTTTTTGTTCCCTCATAATTTCTTCTCAATTACTTAAGAACATTCATAGGCACCTTTTGAATACTTACTTAAAATGTGTTTCCTTAAGTTTTTATACATCCAGTGATAGTACATTAGCAGGGCTGTTCCAATAAATAGCTGGAATTGAAGTAAATTCCTTCATGTTGCCGTTGTAGAGATGATAATGTATTACTGACATTTATTTTACACTTTTGGCACTTAGAGCACATATCATTCTGCAAAATGGAAAAGTTCAGCGATTTCAGCATTCTCAAGAAGTAATTACATTTCAAACCTAATGGAAGCTTTGATAACGTACAAACGGGGCTTACTAACATGTATTATATTTTCGGCAGCGTTGCTCGTTTTCATTAGAAATAATGATCATCTTCAACTGTTCATAAACTTTAGATTGTTAGTAATACGGTAATATTCATCAAACTGATATAATAAGCCAAAACATATTCGTTCTTTATTTTCTTTGTCCAAAATTACAGAACATTTCAGAGATTTTAGCTTCTATTTATAAATTAGAAGGAAAGAACCCCCCCCCCAAAAAAAGAGAATACAACATTTACTTACACTTTTTGGGATCACAAAAAAGTGCTTGTCGGTCAGGGTGGAGTAGTGGTAACCATACTTGCCTCATAAACCCAAGATCCGGGTTCAATCTCGGCCAGGACCGATGGATTTTCGGGAGTAAAAATCCTAAGCAAGGGCTTCCTTTGGAAGGGAAGTAAAGTCGTGGGTCCCGTGTCGTAGATTTACAGCATGAAAAAGAACCTCAAGCCTGAAAGAAGAGGCATCTGAAGAGGCTGTTTCACTCCCTGAATTGAATGGGAGGCTGATAACCTCAGATGTTAAAGAGCGTCCGTAAATAAACCAAATCAACAACAAAAGGTGCTCAATTACTTTACAACTCTCTATATGTGTTTAAATGAATACTTACTATGATATAACATTTAATAACACTGGGTTTTCCTGGGCACAGCTTTGGAACTACAGCCCTTTGCCCAAGAATTTGGGAGGTAGTGATCACGATTGAGGAAATTTACTTTTATCACCATGCCAAACTAAAACTGTCACAACACAAAACTCAGTCACTGCAGGTATGTACTTTATTACGGATGCAGCTGGAAATGGTCCACATATGTCTAACATCTTTGAAAAAAATCGTTTACTGTATAAACTTCATTTTTTACGTGTGGTTTGGCGACGCAACATAGTCATTTAAATGAAACCATGCTTCTTCAGTAGATCAAGGTACTCTGTCCTTATCATTTAGAAAAATCAGGTTACACAATGTCTCCAATTGCTGCATAACAGTGTCTCTATGATTTTAATTTTAACAGTTTTTCAAACAAATTTCAGCTTTCTGTGCAAGCAATTGGAGATATTTTTTAAGATTGCGTTCGAATCGTTCCCCAATTTCGTTTAGTTTCACCTCAGCAAACACATGTTGTACCGGTCGCTTCTTATACTGGTCTACAAATTTTATTTTCTTGTTTTTTTTTTTTTCTGCCTGAATGCATATAACATGAACGCACTGAATTAAAATACATTTTCAGTTTTACTCTATTGGCCTAGGTTTTTAAACAAAATCACATCAAATGTAATAATGTATTTATATTTTTACGAAATTATTAAGTTTTAATACACCTAGATAAGACAAAACTGTTTTTGTAGGTTTAATTTTAATTTAAACATTAATGAATATATTGCAAAAAGAGCTTTGTATCAATAATTATGAATTTCCAAACTTTTTTTTTTCCAAAATTACGGAGAGAAAACTTAATTTTTTTTAAGTTCTGATATGTCCTTCACTATCGTCCCTTTTCAAACACCAACAGTAAATCAGCCATCTTGACACTCCCAATGACCTATAGAGGGTTTCCATAGTTTTAATGTCTTTATGAAACTGCCCACCTTGTTCTTCACTCATTGCACCAAGATTGGCAGGGAAGTAATCAATATGGCTGTTGAGAAAATGCACTTTAACACTCATGCTACATCCTGTTGTAACATTTCCTCCACAATTTCTTTATAGTTCTCAGATTTCCTGTTGCCAAACAAGTTTTCTGTCACTTTTTTGTATGCCAACCATGCTGACTTCTCTAACAATGACATCGACTGAGGAAAGAACTCATCCTGCATAAGCTCATAAATTTGGGGCACCATCGAAAATACCTGCTGCTAACTTAGCTTCAGTTTTCTGTGGCAACTTTAAGTTGAAACAATCACTACCCTTATTCAGAGCAGTAACAAATTGCTTTATCAAGCCTAATATGTAGTGGTGAAAGAAGAATTTTAGAAGGAGAAACCAATGGTCCATACTTCATTTTGTTTCTCCAATAACAAAATTGCTCCTTTGTGACCAATTTTTTCTGATCCAATGCTCCCATTTAGCCTACTGTTTCATTCACACAGTGAACAATTTCATTTTTTAAATTTTTTCAGAATATATTATCTGTACGGGATCTGGTTTGCAGTCGCGGATGCAAAACAATGTTTCGGTAAACTTGTGGAATATTTTGATCGGGGAAGGTGGGAGGAAGCGATAGGAGGTTCTTACCCGTAATGGAATTATAACTTCGCACCACCTGAACCATTGCCTCTCGTCACGTGCGTCCCCAAGAAATTTTACCTCCAGTTTAACATGACTGATTGTTGTTTTGTTACGAAGTTCAATAAAATATTTTAAGCGAGTATATTAAATTATAGTGAAACAGTGTATTAAAGGCAACACATTCATATATATTAAATGGGAACGTTTTCAGTTATTTCAGTATCGAACAATATTTCATTTGTAGTAACAATGCTCTAATACAGACACTTTCCAGCGGCGATAATAATCCCTCGTTTTGTTGCTAGTCAGTTGTCGCTTATTAGCAGGCTAGTGAACTTTCGTGCGAATTCGTGAAGTAGTTGCTTTATTTCATGTTGCTAATTGAAGGTATAAGAAAATACTCCAAATCTTTTTCATTGCGACCATTGGAAGAAAAAATTGAAATTGAAAAATTGGGTAAGCCAACATCAAGCATTAATCTAAGTCAAACTGTAATGCCAAAAGAAGTATACAATGATTTAGTAGAAACAGACCTCATCCTATAGATTTCAGACTTAAATCATAGGGTTATTTGTAAATTTTCTGCCATGAAAACCAAGAGAATTATTTTTTTTAAATAGATGCGTTATTTGGTATTTTTAAAAATTTATCTTTTTTTTTCTCATTTATATGATCAGTCACTCATGTGTTCATTCTAATTCTAATTATTAGGAATCTAGAAACCTGTGTCAGTAGTAGAAGCAGTGGTAAAATTATGCACCCAGTTTATGCCGCAGCCATGCTCTTAACTTTGCCATTTGGTTTAGAACCAAGATTTCACTGTCGTAAACACGATGTATTGTGGAGTCTCATTATATCATGATAAACAACAACCTACAGTTGCTTAATTTCTGAAGTCAGCATCATATGACTCATCTGCAAAAGCTCATCAGTATTGCCATCACAGTGCTTGAGAAATCACATCTTGCACCTTCCTCAAAATTCTATTCTGAGAAGTTGCGGATCCAGCTGTTAAAGGAATAGGCAAGTCCTGCCTCGTTAACACTACAACCTCCGGAACCTGCATCGTTAGAGCCCCTGAAATTAAGTATATATTAAACACAATAACTATTCTCTTTATGCTAAATGAAAAGTTATTGTTTTATTTTGTAACATATTTAATAACGAAAACATGGATATGTAGCTCAACAAAAGACACTAATGTGCCTATAGAAAAACCTTTATTGACATTTTGTTAAAAGTATATTTGTATATTCTAAATCCTTTTTCATGATCTTCTGTTAGAATTAACAAAATACAAAGTACACTATTGCAATACAATAATACAAGGATGAGTGAAAAAGTAATCTTAATAGGTTTTTTTTTTTTTTTTTTTTTTTTTTTTTTTCCATAAAATGAATATATTGGGACTGAAAACATGCCTTCATTTTTCAACATAGTTTCCACCACGTTATATGCAGGTGTTCCAATGTTTCACTATGCCTAGAGAGAAAAAAAATCTTGTGACTGACTGCATAACTATCCATGCACCGGTCAGTGCAGAGCTTCTTACCGCTTAGTGTCTCTTTGGGTGATCCAAAGACATGAGAATAGGAAGATCCGCTGAATAAGCAGAATGTGGTATACACTCAAAATGAATATCTGCAATTTCTTTGTGGCTTTGCATGAGCCATGGGAGCTCTTCCAATATCATGCTGTAAGAATACACCAGTTGTGAGCAAACCTCAACGTTTCGACCTATTGTTTCAAATGGTTCTCAAGAAGATCACAGCATTCATCACGCTTTAGGAAACCATCTTCTTGGTCGTAAAAGTGTTTCACAAACAACGTTCTTTCAGTACAGCAGTTCCGTTGTGTTGGTACCCACGTAATGGAGACTGCGATGCTGCAGAGTGTCCTGGATGTTGTAGTACGCAGAACCATGATTCATCTTCAATTCCACAGCTATTTCATCGGTTGTTACCAGCAAATTATCACCCGGGTTACTGCAGCGACAGTGTCAGGAGTAATCGTAATTGCAGTCGACCAGAGCGAGTTGTATCACTCACAGTTGACATTATACTTTCTGTGCCACTCACAGAACTGCTGAAGTGACACACAGTAATCTCCATGTTCCCTCTTCACTGTTGGTTTCTCGTTCTGATTATCCCCAAAACTGATAAATGTTGGCTTGTGCATGCTAAGGTCACATTTCCCTAGATGCCACGCCCTTGTTCCTCCAACAGAATGGTATATATGTAGATCCGTTGTTTATAGGTACAGTACAGTTATTCTGCATTTTGATTGCTAAATTAAGGCTGCTTTTTGACTCAGCCTCGTATGATTCCAGTGCACACGTAGTACAAATTTCTCGATTGTTTCTTTTACGCAGAGTTCTCAAACGCACTTTTTGCATTTATTGCAATTTGTTTTTGTATTATTTCGGCATTTATTCTTTTTGCACTGTTGTCTGCGATTTTCTTTTTGGTGTTTCTTCAAAGCTTATTCTTCTCCAATTTCGTTTTCTTCTTATTCCTCCCCCATTATCTTCTTCTGGTCTCTAGCTTCCATATATTCGGTGAGTAGCTCTTCTGCTAGTTCTAAGATAATCGACTGACCCTACATCTTGTAACTATCGATTACTGGTAGCTAAGAATGTTGACTATCATTTTCCCAGAACGAACAGATTATTTTCTTGTCATCCGGTCCATGGCGTCGACTGCAAACTTCTTTTGTTGTAAAATTAATTGTATCCGAAAGTCACTTTGCATCATACTGTATCTCAAGGCCTAAATACATTAAACTGCCCAGAAGAGCAATTTTTTTTTTTTTTCATTTTGTAGACATGTTTGCATTTGTTATATAATATCAGCTCATTGTTCTACCAACCAGACCAGTTGTATCAACCCTTCAGCTTTTAGCTTTCTATCAAGTTTCACTTGTAAAAAGTTAATCTGTATTGACATTCCGCCCCTTATTGAGATGATGATCACTAGGTTCTGGGGAAGTTTTTCCAGCTATTCATCTTTGTGATACGGGGACCTATTACAAAGATATTTTTGTATCAATATCTCTAGAAATCAAAATTATAGCAAAATTATTAGGCTTGTTTAACATGTATTACAAATAAGGATATAGTACTGTGCTAAGAAAACTTGCTCAGCTAGTGACGTTTATGTCTGGGCTGTAGCACATTTGAAATTATCAATGAATCTGTTCCAAGAATTGTTATTAATGCATTTTTATCTGTTTTCAAACATAGTTTTCGCAGTATTTCGTGGAATATAATTTTATCTATTGTCCGTCTAAAGAATGGAGATCGCCATTAGTATTGGTGAGTCACTTTCATTATTGAAATGTTACTCTTCGAAACAAATGCAGGACGTTTATCTTTATGTGACCTTTCACCATACTTCCCTATCGTATATGTCTGGAGCGTCCTCCAGATTCGATAAATCCTCGGAAATACATTATGAATCCTCAACATTTCTTCATCTGTGAGAGGATGAGGTTTAGTAATTAGAGGCTTAACTTTCAGTGTGGTTATTTATATGCTTGCAACACATTGCTGCAAGTCACTTGCAACTTCTTAAAACAAATTAATTATTGTCGTTAGAAATAGCCCGCTGCTACATTGACAGCTTGGTGATTTTAAGTATAAATCCCAGTAAGACAAAATTAACTGAAATAATGTTACGGTGCCTAAATGATCTATGAAACAACTAGGAATAATCACACACTCATAATAAAATAAAGTAAAACTAGATAATTATAAAATCCCAAAATACAACTTAATTGCCAAGCTCAAGAACATACATTAGCTCCGATGATACCATACTAATGACCATTATTATTAAAATAATTTATATTAAAATGAAAATGTGTCTTTAAGTTAACTTTAAAATGAAATAATATAGAAAAAAGTGGTTTTTGTGCAAATTAAATTTGCAAAAAGCACCTTACTTGAGAGGTCCTGGTAAATTAGAATAAAATTTAAGGGACTATTTTGTTCCAGAAGGAGCATTCAGATAGACAGATAACACATCTCTTGACATGTACTGCGTAGGCTGGGGCTCGCCTGGCTTTAAGATTTTCGCGGATTATTAAAAAGACATATGAAAGCATTGATACCTTTATTAACAACTTAATACTTGTGCAATAACTATTCCCTGCGCTCAGTTATAAAAAAAAAAGCAATTACATAAATCGTTTGGCAACATAAAATCAGAACTCAGAATACAAATGTTCCTTGTAAGTGAAATTCAACATCATCCTTTTCATTCAGAAATTCAAAAAAAAAAAAAAAAAAAAAAAAAAAAAATCGTCACGCAGGCGGTGCATAAACCAAACGAATTCCTCACTCAGTAGAGTAACATTAAAAAGAATATAACATTCAAATTATGGCCTTATTAATTAATGAAATAAGTTATTACATTAGAGAGGAAAAATTTGGAATCTTGCAATCTATAGGTATCACAAAAGAAAAATCCCATTTATTATTATTAAACCACAAAAACTATTACTATTAATTAAATGAAATATATGACCCCTGATAGACAAAACAATACTGTGTGGGTATTTTTAAACATTTTAAAATATAACCATGTTTATGAAACTGGGCCCTTGATATCACTTTACATTCACTAAAAAAGAGAAGAATAACAAAGTTTCGAGATACATTGTGTATTTAAGAAAATTTTCATATGTTTTAATAAAACATAAAACTGTCGCTATTTAAAAACAAATAATATCTGGTAACAACCAACAATAAACAATCGAAAGTTTCATCGATTTTCATTGGTTTTGAAATTTAATTTAAATGTTATTGTAGTAAAAACACGTATTTCTAAAGGTTATTCAGTTTACAGAGCGCTCTTACATACAAATATAATTTTCAAACACACATTAAATTAATATTTCACATTTGCTATCTTCACGACGATGCTTTTATGATTTATAAAACATATGGATCGTTATAAACACAATTTATATACTGAATTAATTTGTCCTTTTATTTTAAAGCAATATAGAAAAGATTAAACGTAAGAGCATCTTTACATTTCGGGTTTCAGGTATACCCCTACTCTTAACTGTCCAATTCCCCTAATTTTCAGAAACTATTTTTCTTATTTTATTTAAATGGCATGTAGAGAATTTTGTTGTGAAGAAACAAATATTGGTGCCGCTGGAGCGATTTTTAAATTTTGGGTTTCGGGTAAACCCCCCTCCTCCTAATGGTTCCATTCCCCTGATCTTCAGGAGCTTTTTTTTATATATATATATAATTTGATTGAAATTGTATATACGGAGTTTCGTGCGAAGCAAATATTGGTGGCGCTAAAGTAATTTTTAAATGTTGGGTTTCAGGTAAATAATCTGATTTCACTGATTTTCAGAAACTATTTTTATTGTTTGATTTAAATGGTATATTTTATTTAAATTGCATAAAAGGAATTTCATTGCGGAAAAAAATATATTAATGCCGCAAGAGCGATTTCAATTTTGGGTTTCAGATAAATATCCCCTCCTAATAGTCCGATTTCACTGATTTTCAGAAACTATTTTCATTTTTTTTATTTCAACGGCATATACCGAGTTTCCTTTAAAATTTTAAAATTCCTGCCGTTAGGGCGTTTTTTAAGTTTTGCTTTAAACTTCACTCCTTTTTCATGTATACCCCCATTCTGATTGCCCTGATTTTCGGAAAACTATTTTATAAATTTATTTTAAGGAAATACACCGAGATTCGTTGAGAAAAAGCTAAACTTTTGGTTGCTAGAACAATTTTTGATAATTTTAAAAAGGTTTCTCTTTTGGTTGCACCTCCAATGGTCCAATTTTGATGGTTAATAAACTCGGCGAATCGTTTGATGATTATATACCGAACTTCGCTGAGAAAAAACAAAAATTGCGAGCGTTAACAGACACGCATATGTATATAACGTTTCGTTTCTTCAGTTTCTCAAAGAATTCCTCCCGACACTATGCAGCGTTCCATTCTCTGGAACTTCCACGCCGCTCAATTTTCGGCACTACAAATAACTTCTCTTCGTATGCTGAAACCGCTTCTTCGGAGCTAGTCACATAGAGAACTGGAAGAAAAGTGCATGGTGCCAGGTCGGGACTGTAGGTTGGATGAGTCATTAGCTTTGCTTCAGTTGCGTGCAGAAAATCTATTGTTATATTAGCGGTGTGAGCTGATTCATTGTCATGGTGCAACAAAATGTCCCTTAGTCCTGTCTTTGAACGCCGTTTTTGGATTTTCTGAAACACTTTTGGAAGGTAAACTTCTGTTTAGCATTTTGCAATAACAGTTCTATGATTTTCGAACACAATGGTTGCCATGTGAGTATTAGTGGACAATCTTGTCCTTTGAGGAGTGGTTGGCCATCGAGAAAACCCAAGTGAAGGAATGGCTTTTTGATTCTGAATTAAACTGATTTGTTCATGTTTCGTCACCCGCAACAATATCTGAAAAACAGTAATACTTTTTACAGTTACATCTTTGCAGCATTTCTTAGAAACGTTTCACCCTGTGGAGCTTCTCTGTTTCAGACAAATTATGGGGTACTCATCTTGAAGCATTTTTTTTTTTTTTTTGTTGTTGTTGTTGTACACAAACGTGTTCATGAAGGATGGTCGAAACACTCTGCAAAATAATCGCTAATATCAGCTGAATGTCCATGTAGATTAGTCTTGGATTGTCTCTCATCATTTTTTCCATAGAGGTGATGTTCTTCTCAGTCACTACTGTTGCTGGTCTGCCATCTTCATCTTTAAGAGATTGTCCCCCCTTCATAAATTCACTAAACCAGCGCTCAAATAACGGCGTTTCATTTAAACCACATTTGAAATCGTATAAAATCATTATACGAAATGCCCTTTCTAAATTTCCATTCCGCTTACAAGAACGTTCACATTTTCCATACTTAAAACATAAAATGCAGGAAAATGAATAACAGAACAGAGCTCTGCCTGCTACAATGGCAACACTAACCACCCAATAATTTTGACCCAGCAACAATGCTTTCCCTAGAGGTGGCCGAGTCTCAATATTTATCTATGCGTTTTATATACTTTTATCCATAGTTATGTGTTGTATGTACTTTTAATGTAATGCTTTTGTTACGATTATTACTATAAAAAGGAAAATATTTTTAAAATGTGCATTTATTTGTTTGTTACCTTCAAAGATTGTAAACCAGTGATGAATAGCATTAAAATACACATAGAATGCAATTTTAGCATTTTGAGCTTTAAGCTTCAAAATTTAGGCGTCTTTGATCAAGAACATTTTGAAAACGCGGTCAAACCCCATTGGGCTTTCAATAAATGTAATAATTAGAGTAAATTGTGAATAAAAGGCACAAAGTTGAATCTGATGAGGCTGATTTTCTCATTCTGAAACCGCTTAGCTAGTAGTATCACACAAGTTTATGATCATGCTCCCATATGTGTACAGGTACAACATTAAGAAGTAAACACTATATAAAATGCACGAAACTGTGGACTGTATCCTAACTTTTAGGTACTGGAGATGTGACATTGTTTTTATGTAGTTTTATATAAAAGTCACAATAATGTAAACACCAAACACACAATTTGATAATTGTAAGCAATTCTTGGAAATTTGCATTAACGACTATTCCCAACAGTTTCTTCATAGTTAATCTTCGTAATTCTCAAAAAGAATGGTTGGTGCTCATTTAGCTTAATTCAAACGATACAGTCGTGTTCGTGGCACAGCACATTTCATAGACAGCTAATGCTCGTTTTTAAGAGAGGACATTGTCACTTCGCAGTGCAATTACACGAATTCTGTTGTTGTTTGCGCTGGTGCATTAACATTTTCACTGCACCTGTTTACACTTCGTGAATTGTTTATTGAAAGCGAACTACTCCAATGGGTAAATATTCCTAAACGTTTTTCATTATAACATTTCAATTAAATAGACCGGTTGATTGGCTAATTGTGTTGTGCAAAAAAGAATGTAAAGGCTTCTCGTGCAGATACAAGTTGGGAATGTGCATAGTAAAACCCCGGGCACAAGGGGCCCCGCAGGAATAAGACGCGGCGGTGTTGCGAGGCCCCTGGAGCCCCAGGACAAAGAGAATCGATCCCTCCCACGTCCCTGCGGGGTTCTATGTTTAATGTTGTCCCCTTTGTTTCTTTGCAATCCAAGATAGAGCTAGCTGGTCGATGAAATCGGCCGTACATAACAAAACAATTCGATAGTAATTTTCGCTTACTACGTAATATGTTTAAAGCCGATATGTCCAAAGAATGCTGATAAGAGATGTATTGAAGCAGCGAGAACAACGTGTACTTAGTTGCCACAGATCGATCGAAAATATCGATAACTGCGTTATTGTAGTTCACTTGCGATATGTAATGAAGTTCGCATAATTTATGTATGATTACGTTTATGACAACGTAAAAATAACGTTAAATATTTCAGATTTCGTGTTAATATCAGTATAAACATTTTAATGCGGTAGTAAAATTAACAAATTAATATTAATATACCTATTTTATAAAAGAAATGTATTCTTTCTTTATTAAACAATTGTTGTAATAACGCTCATCAATAAACATAAAGTGTAACAAAAATGTTTCCTTTCTAAGTTTAAATAGATTTTTATTCCAACGCGGAGTCAGGGAGTGAAAATAAAAATCACGCATCTTTAGTTTACCGACTGATACTCTACACTATTGAACTAAAAGTCATTGCGTGGAATTCTTCCATCTGGGTCTCTCCACATACTCCTGGAGATCTCGAAGGTTCTCTCATGAAAAAGAAATGACCGGTATATCAATCATTTAAGAACGAAATTCTTTCATTTGATATCTGCAAGCTCTTATATTAGGAAGGTACTGGAGGAAACCTCCAGAATGTAGCCGTGAAAAGGTGACTCCGGGAGAACATTTTGCAAAACTCACAGAGTTCAACAATAACTATTTAAATGCAACTATTTAACAACGAACTCATGAAATATCTTGAAAAATATTTTGAATTCAAAACTATTGATTGCACAAGCAGCATATTAATTTTAGTATACAATAAATGGAAATGAGCAATGAGACACTGTAAACTATAGTTAAAACATTCAAAAGTCATTCTTAAAAGACAAAGGTTTATGTAATAAATCTTAAAAGAGTTGCCCCGTTTAACTGGCAAAGTATATTAACTTTTAGGCAGGCTATAATTAAATAAATTATAAATTTCATTTTAAATAAACAACAATTTAAAACCTTGTCTGAAATATTTTGTCTTTTACAATTGCCCCAACAGTACAAGGTTCTTGGCAAAACGTTGTAAATAATGACAATAAAACACAAACTTTAAAATTAGGCCTGAAACAACCCTTGCTCATATCCAATACCTGGTCACTGGGTAGACACAGTGAAGAAACTACCAAAAAATTTCTATGTATAAGGCCGAAAAGTATCCGACCTTAAGCTTCTTGGCTAAGTCTTTAACGAAGAGAAGGAAGAAATGTCCGAGGAACGAACCACGCAGCACAGCCCTCCACCCCCTAATTCTGTTACTAAGCAGTGCGCTACAGCCAATAGGCGAACACTCTCCAAATTAGGCTATGGCTACTAATAACTGAAAGAACCAGGACTAGAAACGTAGCTTCAATGGATACGCGTAAAAACGAAACTGAAGTTACACAAATGATCATATATTTTGATCCAGTCTAGTTAATTTACTTTTGGACACTCTTCCATACAAGTACAAATATGGACTAATAGAGGAAAGGAATGTTACAAGGCTATTCAACACGTTTTGTTTTAACTGATAATTTTAGTTTCTATACGGACTATTTGTGTCCTAGGTGAGGCATTTTATATTAATCAATTCTATTTACAGTTATTCAATTTCAACCAACCACGTTCGATTATCACAAGTAATATCACCAGAGGATCTGAGATTGCCGATAAATTCACGAAAGTAGTGAGTGAGTGAATTTACCTGGAAAGCTCCGACCCCCGAGTGATATTTATTACGACTATTTCACGAATAAAAAAGAATTTAAATATAATTCCCGTAAATTTGGCTTACAATATTGTAATAATAGTACGTTTGTATTAGAAATACTTAACCTTTGCAAGCCTTCTTGAAACAGACGAATGTCGCTTGTGAAACAGTAATATATGGCCCACAAAGTATGTCGACAATTTTGGAACTGTAATTATTGTCCGTGGGTTATTTTAGGATGTTGGTAATTTATTATTTATTTAATTGGACGATTTGATGCTCTTCTTGTCTTGCCTTGGCTCTTGGAGTCATGAGTTCGATGCTTCCTAACTCTCTGGTTCCAATGCAGAGGATAGGAATCTCAGGGGAATTTTGGACTGTTTTTAATGACTTAATGTCATTAGGGAGGGAAGAAGATTGTTCACTGAAATAATGAAGTTCGGCACTGGTTGAACATTTAATTTATTTTACGACTTGGAAGATTCTGGAACATGCTGTGCATCGGCGGATATAAATTCGTTGTATTCACTCGCGTATTTATTCACTTGAGCACGATGGATTATTATTGCTATTACATTGCACTACCTGACTGACTCTCACTGAATTAGAAATGACTTAGACTGCTTTAGGATGACTTAGACTGCCTGCTTTCGAATGACTTTAGAATGAATGAGCAACTTTCAACAGCTGTAGAAATGACTTTTGGATGAATCACCTGGACTGATTTTAGAATGAACAACTTCTGATCCTGTACTCCAGTTTTCCATAACATCGCCTCGCCTCTCGCTAAATTAAATTCCCTCGATTATTATTATATTCCCTAGTTATATGTTCAACATTGGCTATCTTAAAATATTCATTGTATCGCCAAGTTCTGCTCATTCGTTGTTTTTTATTCGATGCCCATTGGCTAAAATTAATTTCCCCCTTCTGATCCACAATATCTCCCACGCTTGAGTTTTCCAAGAACGGTCTGTCATAAAGTTCGGCACTTCCCTTACATGTTTGATTTCTAAAGTAATATCTTTTCCCTCTTTTAGTTATAGATAAGATCTTGGTTTCTACGAAAACGCGTGTCTATGCCCACGGTAAATCCTTTTGAAAAAGGGCAAGTACCGTTTCCATTTGAACCCTAGCTATTTGCAGTGTTATTACCCCTGGCGCTAACAGGTGTGTCCGTGAGGGTTTGGAAATGGGTAACGCTTAACCAAAAGACCTTTTTCTCTCAGCTACGCTAATGGCTTCCGACAAGGACAGCATGCCCCATTCCTTTTACAAAACATAACAAAGTTACATAGGCATTGTCAATCATTGATATTATAGAAAGGTAACTTGAATATTGCTTACTAGTAACGAGAGAGAGAGAGAGAGACACACACACAATATTGGGAAGGAAATTTTGGGACAACATTTCCTGCTTCACTTGTCAGTAATGCCAATAGAGAAGAGCCAAATTCGGGGTTGGGACTATTTAATGAATTGAATAAGAATAAAAATAATATATATGTATGAAATTCCCGCACGGATTATTAACAAGTATACAAATTGTTATACTTATTTGTGAATATCTACCAACTGAGAAAACAAAACAGAGAAAACATTTTATCATCCCGAACAACGTGTTTATTAAGATTTGTGGTTACTTAGGCAGATATTGTTCACAATTTATAAAATGATTTCGGACTGTTTGGCTGAATACGTAAAAACAATTGCTTGAGTGAATATATTAAGTTAGTTAAATTTACAATTACTGAAAACTCAGAAAAGTGGTCAGTGATGCGTGATCAGGAATTATATAGTGGAGGTATAGAGTTGGCTACACTGAGCAAAAGGCAAATGCTCGTCGCGTAATAAAACAGATTTGATAATCTTTTTCGATAATTTCACTGCGATATCCGGCTGTGATTGGTCAAAAATAAAATTTTTATTTCATTTCCCTGGTCGATTTTAAGATGACGTCACATAAGTGAATTATCATTGCAATATTGTCGAACTGAAATTATTGTACCTGATTTTCAATTGTGTGCATATTATCGCAATTAGATTATTTCTAAGTCTTTCACGACCGGCATTCATATTACCGGTTGATTCGCTATTGTTTATTTCTAATCAAAAATCAAGGATACTGTTTTAAAGAATATTCATTTAGAAAATCGTTGCACTGCATGATATTGATCTTCAAGTAAATTGTAATACAATAGGATCTATTTTTATTTTATTAATATTGTCTATAAAACAATATATCCGACAAATAGCCTTTTATTATTTTACCTTGACAAAGAATTCTGATAAAAATAGATGTTATCCTGATTTTTCCTAAACGATTTCCTATTTTATATTTTATTGGAAACTTGACAGTTACAAAATCTCTGACATAATGGAATGAAGTTATTATACAAGAAGAAAATCAAATAGCAGCAAGAACACATAAATCTAAAGGCTGTAGCACTTGCTACAATTTCCTTAACCAGTCTTACTCGTTATTCTCTGTGGAAGACATGAGAAATACACATTAACTTGGTTCATCTGAAAAACCTAAATATTACAAGTCGAATCACACAAAATGAGCCAGGTCAACTCATGACCTATTAGAGGCTATACTTCATAAACATAACTTGTACAAACGTAATTTAATTTTGTTCCTTATATAAACCAGGTTTATGTTTCCCTTCTCAACGAAGACATTATTGTCCTAGTGCACTGAAAAACTAACCACAATGTTGCTAGGCTATATAAAGGGATTATATGTTAACCATGGCATCTCATTATTTGCTATTATTATGTAGGTTTTTGGTCTTTCAAATAGATCAAGTTATATTTCCCCGAGTAAACCTTCCACGATTTCATAAGATTTAGACTTAGATAATGGAGGGGGGTTGTTGGGGTTGTCGACCTCCCACATGTTAGCCTAAAAGGCTTATTGTGCAACCCCATAGAAACAGACACCTTTACTTTTTCCCAATTTCTGTTCCTTGACAAGTTGCCATGTTTTGATACCAGTGTTAGTATCCATTTTCAGGTCTCCCCGGTTATGGTTAAAGTCTCTTTCTTACCGGGAATGGGCAATTCATCAGGATATGCGAGGCAGATTCCTCATTCTGTTTGCAAATTCCGCTTAGAGTTCCAATTTTCGTAAAAGTTTTCTGAAGTGACAATGTTCATTAATTAACGAACTACTTTCCTTATTCCTCTTGGCAAATTCCCATTAATGCACAAGTACTTTGAAAATTAACATTTGTACCTTAAATCAGACATTTCAATTACGAACAGTTTGTGTATTTTCAACCACTATTATTTAGATTTTATCTAAGTCAATAAGCAGAAAAAGAATACCATAAACATTTCACTAACTCTAAAAACAAGAAATCAAGTTGTCTCTCACTCTACCATTCAATTCAGGGCGTGAAACGGCCGATAAATTTTGCTCATATGCCTCTTCTTTCAGGCTTGACTTTTACGTGCCATAAATCACGACATGAAACCCCGTTTTCACTTCCCTTCAGAAGGAAACCATGCTTAGGTTTTTTTACGCCCGAAAAAATTGCAAAGAATGATTGGCTGAAGGAACTGAGGGAAACAGAAAACGATATGATGTAATATCTGGATGCGTTTCTTGTCCCCTCGCTACTTGTGATGTGGAAAGAATATTTTCTGTGCACATATTTAGTTTTACGAACAGGAGAAGTAAGTTGGGCCATGAAAACATATCACATAAGTTTCGTATACCCAGCTACTGGAAATAACTAAAAAAAAAAAAAAAAAAAAAGTACATCGGATATTGTTAAACTTAATAGTTTAAATATATCATCTTATATTTTGTTTTCCTCGTAGAATTGATACTATGAATAAGTCTGCAGAATCTCAAGATTTTAGTGCATATGTAAGTGCATATTTTAGCATTTTTGAGTGCATATTTGGCTATTTTAAAACGCCTATTTACGTGTATATTTTAGGTTTTTAAATACGTGTAATTTTCAACATAAATTACAAGCTAAATATTTGCCATATCAGCTGACATTGTACCACATATAATTACTAAAAAATAATGTACCTAACCTATCTAGCTCCCACCTCACGTAAATTTGTGGAGGAAGTAGGGAATCAATTCCCTAAAGCTGATCAGTTTATAGAATGTGACAAGAATGTCTTGGGTGGTATATTTTAAGTCTGAAGCTGGTGAAATTCATTTGCTTCCTGCTACAGAGATGGAGGACCTGACTAGAAGCAGCTGCTACTGCAAGAATGTTAAATTGTGCACACGATGTTTATTGTAACAGTGAAATTACAGATAAAACGTTGCCCATAAAATCAAGCGTTGGATTCCCATTTTATATAAAAATAATGAATTAAATTAGTACAGATAAACATCCAGTAAAAACTGTGACAAGTGGCTTAAAGAAAGTGAATGGGAAAATGGTAACGAAAGTAGTAAAGAAAACAAACCAGGTTTTGAAAACAACTTCATTAATTTCAGGTATTCTATTGATTTAAAAAAAATGTCTCTTGGATATTACTATGGAAGTTAACGAGCTAATGGAGAAAGTAAAGTTAAGTGTGACCATTTAGTGCAAAGGCGCTTTTCAGTATTCAAATCGTCGTTCAATAATTTCCTTTGGTAGGAGTTTAGCAGGGTTAACTTTGAAGTTGTTACAAACAACCACTAGGTGGCGCTATTGAGATATGTCATTACTATTTTCGAAGCAATTGATATTTGTTATTGTGAAAACAGCTGACCGAGTAGTTTGTTTACAGTGAGCGTTTAAATAAAACAATTGTGGGAAATTTGTTTTATTTCTTACGTATTTGTTTAATTTCTTTTGTTTATGTTTTTGTTTTGTTTTGTTTGTTTGTTTGTTTTTTTTTTTAAGTAAAGCCCTATCTCAACAGCAATGCAAAGAATTACTTGGTTCAACTTTTGGTAATGAATCACCACCGGAAAAGATAATATGCGATAAGTTTGCAGAATTTCGTTGTGGTCCTGCGTCCGTCAGAGATGAAGGTGGAACAAAATCGGTTGTCATTCCAAAGAACAGTGCGCAACATGATTGAAGAAGAAGATCGGCATGTGACTTACAGGGAGACAGATGTGTCCTTGAGTGTATCGAAGATTGCAGTACATTCGATTTTGCATGAACAATTAACTGTGAAAAACTCTGTTCTCGACAGACTGCATAATTGGACCAAAAAAACGCTCGTGTTAATTCGTGAAAATAAAATGCTCAAAAAAGTTCCCCAAGGAACTGAAAAACTTTTATGCATTTATATGAACCGGAAACTAAGCCAAAATCCACTGTTTGGGTATTCCAAAATGAACCGAATTCCACAAAAGTTGTTCGTTCAATTTCAGGATATGATCGTTTGTTTCTTCGGTTGTACTGACATGTCGCAACCATTCCTTTATAGGATCGAAGAACAATTATTGTTCAACGGTATGAAAGAATTTGTTTGCCAGAAGTCAATGACGAAATCAGGAAAAATAACCGAAAACGTAGCATCATTCATGGAATGCCAGCTCTCACACATCAAGTCAAACAATTCATTATTTGAAGAAGAAGAAGAAGAGGAAGAAGAAGAAGAAGAAAAACATCGAATTAATGCCTCATTGCCCATATTCACCTGATTTATCGCTTAACGATTCTTTCTGTTACCGAATGTCAAACAAAAAATGGGTGGACAGCGATTTTCATCACCTCAAGAAGTTGTTGAGGCCTTTAAAATCGATGTTTTTGAGATACCAACTTCAGAGTGGAAAAATGTTTCAAGAATTGATTTAAAATCATGAAAAAGTGTAAAAATATTAAAGGCCAATATTTTGAATTGTAATAAAATAGTTGTTCGTTTCTTTCCTAGTTTTGAAACAACTTATAACAACCTTTTGTACCTTAAAACAAGTTTTGTAACAACCTTCGTATTGCGCACTGCAGTGCAACACTGGTAAAATCAACACCTAATAGTCGTTTGTGAAATAACATTTTCTGTAGATAAGACACTGTGGTATTTTTAATACAGGATTTGCGTGAAATGTATTGTGCATTAAAAACCTATCCATAGGTTAAAATATGCGTGGTACTTTCTTTCAAGATACCAGATTTCCTTCAGAAGGGAAGTAAAGCAGTGGATTTCATTCGTAGATTTACAGTATGTAAAAAAACCTCAAGTCTGAAAAAAGAGGCCTCTGAGCAAAATTTATTGGCCATTTTATGCCCTGAATGAATGGGACGCTGATGACTTGAGACGTTAAAGAGCGTCCGCAAAATAAACCAAATCAACAAAACAAAACAAACAAAAAACAACGTATATATGCCTGACACTTTGTTATATCGCCAATGTTATTATTGTTATTGCTTCCTGATTAGTATTCCTTCCTTCCTTTAAAGTATATTTATAGCATTTTGTTTATTTTGTCTCAAAGAAATGGTAGTTGGGTAGACTGCAAATGTGAATGCAAAATACATGACTTGCGAATCATATTAAATAATATTTCTTAAAAGAATTTGTTTTATAAAAGCAAAATCTTTCGTAGTCGTTGTTGCATGGATTATAACGTCATCGAAGATACATTTAAATCAGAACCAATGATTTTTTTTCTCATTTTTACTGATATGGGTAGTTTAATGTGTACGTTCATTTGTTTATTCACAAACTTCATTTGTTTTTTTAATAAAAACGCTTTCCAGACTCAAGGATTAACAAATTTATAAAGAAGCGTATGTTATTATAAGATAAACACCAATCCTCAAACCATAAAGTCAGTATCGACAGTACACAAAATGGCTGCGATCGAGATTCAGACTTGTTGCGGCTATTAAGACATGGATTTATTTATTTGGTTCGTTGCAGTTACGTAGTTTATTACAGTGGTTTGTAGTTCGAAGTAAATCAACATTAGCTTAATGGTTCTTTAATTGTTTATTAACTTTATATTTATTTAGTGAACTTGTATAGTAGAAAATGTTTAGTACAACAATGGTCGCTCTTGTTATATGGCCGGATACACCTCAGAGTACCGTCACGGGTGGCCGAGGTCGTTAAGGCGCAGAATTGTGAGCGGGAGGTCCAGGTTACAATTCCCACCAGTACCGTCCTCCCTGACTGAGGCTTCTTCCATCCTCAATCCTCATAAATGGCAAATGCCGGGGAGGTACCTAAACTTAAGCCCGAAACGGTTCCTTCCTTAAAAAACCAACCTTTCCCAGTTTATTTCATCTCATGTGTCATCAGTGTCCACCGTCTGTGATGCCTCAGTAACTAAAATGGGTGTAAAACTTTATCCCCCTCCCCCCAAAAAACCTCCGTGTATGGCAATGCACCACATACTACCGCATTAAATTTCCTAAAAAGCAGCCATTAAAGGAGACGTGCAGTTTTTGAAGTTCATTGTAAAACTGTAGTGTGTACTAAATATTTCAAATCAAAATTTGTGGTTAGATAGGATGTTTTCCCTGTGCAAAATTATGAACCAATTCACTTTGCGAAAAATTCCAGAACTAACTAATGATGCTTATCCCATAACTTTCCCTACTTTACTGTCATATGTGGCAGTCAGGTTTAGCAAGGAAAGGAAAGATCCGGAAGGGATGTAATAACATGTTTCTTTGTTTGATTTAATTTATTTACGGACGCTCTTTAACAGCTCAGGTCATCAGCGTCCCATTCAATTCAGAGCGTGAAACGGCCGACAAATTTTGCTCAGAGGCCGCTTTTTTCAGGCTTGAGGTTCTTTATCGTGCCGTAAATGTACGACACGGGACCCACGGCTTTACTTCCCTTCCGAAGGAAGCCATACTTAGGATTTTTACGCCCGAAAAAATCCATCGATCCTGGCCGGATTTGAACCCGCGATCTTGGGTTTAGAAGGCAAGTATGGTTACCACTACGCCACCAGGACCGACATAACATGTTTCGACTCCTTTGCAAGTGAGGTTAAGAAAAGATGGTTACACCTGTTTATAACTATTGCCAAGGAAGACATGATCTTGATGATGATGATGATGATGATGATGATGATGATGATGATGATGAATATTGTGATGTCCCATCTACTTTGATTAGATTTAACTTGTCCAGTAATTTGGAAGTTAGTACATATTTTTAAAGATTTGTGCTTGCCTATGGAGAAGTTCAGCTCGATCCTGGAGTGCAGCAAATGTAACAGATGAGGCCAACTGATAATTTGGCGAGTTGCCTTAATAATAATAATAATAATAATAATAATAATAATAATAATAATAATAATATCTCGCTCATTGAAACAGTGACTTCATTAATACATTTTTGTCTAGGAAAGTTTACCACTAGATCATGATTTGTAAATCCAGAAAGCTAGTAAAATCAGTTTTGCATTAGAACAATGGAAGTTTTTTGTGCTAATCAAATTATATATTCAGCAGAGCTCTTAATATGGGCTGCACCTTTTTCTTACACATGTATAAGGCAAACTGCATTTTGCATTTCATTTTCTTTTCCAGTAGTTTGGTTAAAATTGTTTGTTCTACTTGTAGAGAGCATTGTAATTAGATATAATTTGCTAACCATTTTATATTTGTATGACTTGACAAAAGTCAAATCTATATACAGATATGTGTGTTCAAATGATTCATTAATTTTTTACTTCAGTAAATTTGCTTAAAATAGTTTTTATGCATGTTACACTAATGAAAAATACTTAAGTTGTTCCTCGTATTTATTCATGTAGCTGGTTTTATAATTACTACTTGTAGTATTTATTCATTGCAATGGACAGTGTTGATTAGCTATTATTTGTTCATGAGTGATTTATGAAAGCCGAATTTAATATTATTTTATATTTCATTTACGTATAAAAAAGGTTGTTTGTAAACAATTTAAGATTCTTAAAAACCGTCTAAGTATTTCTAATGATAAATAATGTCATCTTGTAAACATAATATAGTATAAAATATTCGTGTTTGCTATTGTCAGTAATAGGGCTACGACGGCCGCCAATTTTGAGTGATAATAATGAAGGCGCTCTATCAGGAATAATGAAAAAAAATCATAGGTTTTAATTTAACAAGTTATTCGATCACATCATAGTTCATGCAGCAAAATCTACGAAAACGTTTTGCATATGTAAAATAAATCCTTTTAAGAAATAAGATTTTTCTAAAATCTTCAATCCCTCTTTAAAACAAATTATGGCTACTTTTGAAAAACCCTATAAAGAGATAATAATGAAAACATAATGTAGCGGATAATATTTCTGGAACTAATTTAAACTTTTTAATTTGTGCAAGTATGTGAAAAGTTCTTGGAAAATATTATTAAATGAATCAAAAACTCATTCTACAGATTTTTTTTTAGCAACACATTATATAAGAGCTTAACATATATTACGTTTGAACAACTCTTTTAACTCTTTGGTTGTATTCACATAAAGTACGACGAAGTAAGGAAAACAAGCATGAAAAAGTGAAACTGTCTTGCGAAGATCTTGATAACACTGAAGCTATAAAATACGTGAACTGCTTAGAAGCCAGAAGCATGAGAAATAGCGTGAGCTCCCACAGGAAGCAACAAGAACACACTTAAAAAGAGTATAAATACAATTAAAATGAACGCATAGGTTTCTTAATAAAATAAAATGTAATAATTAAACAGCACTGAATTAAATAAACATGTAATGAATGACAGTGTCATTGAACGTAAATATAAGCATATATTGAGGTAAAGGAAATGAAAGAGAATAACACACAGAAAGAAAAGAAAGTATAAACTAAAAAAGTAGAAAGAAATAAGCATTTAAACTATAAAATCATACATAACTATCAACACATAAGACAGATATTAGTATAAACTAAAATAACAAATAACGAAAGAATTAACAGAGTAGAACATAAAACATTTTTAAACGATTTAAAATATACCCAGATTTATTTTGGCCTTTAATTTGTTGCTAAATTAAAGACCAAAATAGAGAAGTCGAAAACGTAATATCAGAGGTAAACTGAGAGATTGAGAGAAAGCAAATAAAAGGATTACCATGTATACCATGTGAAAGAGAAAAAAAGGGAATCTAATAAATATATGTATGTATAATAAAATAAAAAGTTCGCAATGAATACCAGGATCACAAATTAAATACGCTTAGATGACGAATTATTAACATTCAAGAGCATACTTCCAGCAGTGAGACAGTGTAATATCTCCTTCCGATGTTAATTTTACACATAATATTTCGATAATTGTAAATATTATTTATAAAAAACACATTTTTCAGAAAATAACAGAAAATACTCTAGAAATACCTAAAATATTCTAATACATACAGTGTGTCCGAGAAGTTCGTATACCCTTATACAATATACTTCAATTTATAACCATCAATACACCAACGATAATAACTAACAATACACAAACGATATTTCTAATAATTATAATATTATTATAACAATGTAATATAATATGCTAATAGGAAAATAGTAAAGCACAGCGGTATGCGGACTTCCTGGACATACTGTATTTCTCCCTCAATATTTTCTGTTTTTAATTTGTTCGTTATCTGAGATAATTTAAACATTTTGAACGTTGTTAATTGTTCTAATATCATATAAAATGCAGTGCAAATTGCAACAATTTGATAGCTATCTCAGAGAGCAATAATATTGTTTGCACGTTAACTTATCTATGACATGAAAACAAATGTTACGATTTGTATACGATTTACTTAACATATTTCGATTACTATTCTTAATTTAGATATAGCAACAGTACAGTATTAGAGAAGTACCTAATAAAAATCATGTAGGATTTATAAATATATGCCTCAAATCTGATTGTTTAAATACAACAATTTTCAACACACTGATGTATTAGACTACTAGAAATGTGTAAAAAGTTATTATTGGAGATAATTACACAATAAGTGTTAACACCCATAAATACAATGTCACAAGAAAGCAAAAAGTATTTACTCAACCGTTCTTCATCTTCATGGTAAGTTCTACGCACACTCTTTTCAATATTACGTTGTATAGCAAATGTACTATGGAATGTGCTGCAGATCAAGGTATTCCAATTATCTTGACGATATTAGTGGTCCCAAAGTTCCAGATGAGTCTACTTTGCGTAAGAACTATGAGAAGACATTAGAGTCAACGTAAATGTAACATTATATATGGCATTGTGTTGACCAGACCACGGATAGCTGCAGCAGATACATTGTTAATGTTATCATCGATAAGCTAGATCTAACAGAATCGAGGAAACCGCGTCTAGTCCTTTGAAAAGAACTAGAGAAAACAAGTACTATAGCTTGTATCCTCAGAAAAGATCTACGTGTCTTTTGGCCTGAAATTTAATTTTTCTCCTCTTCCGTAATACTGCCGCTAACATGATTAAAGCACGAGAGGTACTTACAAGTTTCAATATAAATATGATCCATGTTAACGTGTCCCCTTGCGTTACATCGGTTGGGAAAGAAGTAATAAACAAAAATGAGATTAATTCGTCTGTTTCCTAAATCACCTTGTCGCATTTATAGATGTCTGTCCTGGTGGTTTAGTGGTAACCATACTCGAAAACCAAGATCGCGGATTCAATTTCGGTCAGGGTCGATGGATTTTTCCGGCGTAAAATCATAAGTAATGGCTTCTTTCAGAAAGGAAATGATGTTATAGATTTACGGCATGTAAAAGAACCTGAAGCCTGAAAGATGAGGAATCTGAGCACAATTTGTCAGTCGTTCAACATCACCGAAGCTTCCTGCATCTCAGAGGCAAAAAATGCTCTTCAGAATAACAAAAACAAGACTTCTCTTGCATTCATCAAAGCAACTTTTGATGATTTCCTGTATATACCTGAAAGTACATCTTTTCCACTAAACGAAGCAATGAAAATCCTTGAAACAGTATGGAAGAAGTAAGTATCAGGATTAGTAGGGGTGAGTCTCTTCAAAGATCTCTAAAATCCTTGAGTGAAATTCTGGATACACAAAGATGAAAATCCTGAATGCAGTTCTTCAAGCTGAAGATTGGCCATGTGAACCGAAGGCAGAGTACGCACCCATGACTTTGTGCTTGCTTTATGTCCAATACATGAATGACAGAAAAGTCCTATAACGGGCTGAACCAATTCTTTATAAATCCTAAAATGATGTTATGAAAAATCTAAGTATCCGGGACCTCGTTATTACTTATATTGCTATCAGCACTAGCAATAATACTAGCACTGTCACTACCATTAATAGCACAAATACTACAACTAATAACCTGTTATTACCACTAGTACTACCTACACTACTGCTACCATTAATATTCCTATTACCGCTACTACAAAAGCATCTACTACCCGTATTACTATTACCCCTGTTTTATTACCAACATTACCGCAAATATGACCACTATTTATACTCTTACACCGACTAGGCCCACCATTGCTTCGGTCACTATTATCTTTACAACTCCTGTCACTAATATCACTAATACCACCACCACTAATACCTTCACTATTACCACAACTATCACCGCCACGGATGACCGAGGTTGTTAAGGCGCGGGCATATGAGAAGAGGTCTGGGGTTGGAATCCCGTCCTTCCCGACTGAGGTTTTATTCAGGTTTTTCTCAGTCCTCATAAAGGCAATGCCGGGGAGATACCCTAAATTTAGGCCTAAAACGTTTCCTTCCTCACAAAAAAAATATTTTCCCAATATATCTATTCATCTCATGTATCATCAGTATCCACTGCCTGTGGTGCCTCAGTAGTAAAAACGGGCGTTAAATATCATTCAACAAACCACCACTACTACTACTGCTACAACCACTATTAATTACCACAATTACTGTTATCACTATAAGCACCACTACCACCAAGATTGCTCCTGCTCCTGCTCCTGCTCCTGCTACTACTACTACTACTACTACTACTACTACTACTACTACTGCTGCTGCTGCTGCTGCTGCTACTACCACCAGTACTACTACTACTACTACTACTACTACTACTACTACTACTACTACTACTACTACTACCACCACCAGTACTACTACTACTGCTGCTACTGCTACTACTACCACTAGTACTACTACTACTACTACTACTGCTACCACCAGTACTACTACTGCTACTACTACTACTATTACTGCTACTGCTACTACTACTACCACTAGTACTACTACTACTACTACTACTACTACTACTACTGCTACCACTAGTACTACTACTACTACTACTACTACTACTGCTACTGCTGCTACTACTATTATACCACTAGTACTACTACCACTAGTACTACTACCACTAGTACTACTACTACTACTACTGCTGCTACTACTACTACTGCTACTACCACTACTACTACTGCTACTACCACTACCACTACTACTACTACTACTACTACTGCTATTACTACTACTGCTACTAGTACTACTACTACTACTACTGCTACTACCACTAGTACTACTACTACTACCACTAGTACTACTACTACTACTACCACTAGTACTACTACTACTACTGCTACTACTACTACTATTGCTGCTGCTACTGCAACTACTACTACTACTACTACTACTGCTGCTGCTACTGCTACTACTACTACTACTACTACTACTACTACTAGTACTACTACTACTACTACTACTACTACTGCTGCTGCAACTACTACTACTACTACTACTGCTGCTGCAACTACTACTACTACTACTACTACTACTACTACTGCTGCTGCTGCTACTACTACTACTACTACTACTACTACTACTACTTCTACTATTACTACTACTGCTACTGCTACTACTACTGCTGCTACTACAATTACCACTACTACTACTACTACTACTACTACTGCTACTACTACTGCTACTGCTGCTATTACTACTACTACTTCTACTACTACTACTACTGCTACTACTTCTACTACTACTACTACTGCTGCTACTACTACTACTGCTGCTGCTACTACTACTACTACTACTACTACTACTACTACTACTACTACTACTATTACTACTACTACTACTACTACTACTACTACTACTACTACTACTACTACTGCTACTGCTGCTGCTGCTGCTGCTGCTGCTGCGTTACTATTACTACTACATTATTCCTGCTATTAGTATTATTATATTATTATTACTACTAGCGCTACTATTACTAGTACTATCACTTATACTATTATCGCCACTATTACAACTAACACCACTACAAAAAGGAACATTAACAAACCTTAGAAACATTTGAATACATGATGGTTACGTTTCAAAATACATATGTTTTGGGGTTTTTAATTATTTCAATTTTTAAAATTATTTTGGAAGATGATTTGTGTTACTGAAGCAATTATTGCGAATAATAATAATAATAATAATAATAATAATAATAATAATAATAATAATAATAATAATAATAATAATACGTTATGGGCGCCGTATGAGCTTATGAACTCATTAACTTGGCTTCATTTTGCTTTTTGACATTTCTCTTTTGATACTTCTAATGTATGGATATTGCGGTATAATATGTTTTAATTCCTCCACTGTACCTATTTTCAGCTTTCCTTTTACATTTAAGTATTATTTCCTTTTTCTTATATTTTATATCTGTGCTATCTGCAATG